>SJYA01002843.1:1726079-1872979 GCA_006410615.1 Neotragus moschatus
CCCCGCCCCCCCCCCCCACCAAAGCACAGGTGAGATGGGCATAGAGGGTTCTGTATGAGCAGATTAATAGGTTAACTCAGACCTTCTCTCCAGGGCAGCGTGATTTCCTGATCCTCTGAGTGTGGACATTGCCCTGGCTTCGCAGGGAGGGAATGGTGGGCGGCCCCACCTTAGCTGCTATATCTCCGGGAGGCTCAGTTTCTTTCACTCATTTCCTTTTCCCCCCTTACTTTCCTCTGTTCTTCTATTCCTCCAGGAAGGTGAGCTTTCTCCACCTCTGGACAGAAGAGGCAGTTCCCTGCCCTGCTCCCCACCTTCCAGTCTAGTCCGAGCCTATCCTCAGCCTTTCAGAGGAGCCTGTAGGAGCAGGGCGTGGGTCACATTGCCCTCTGTCCTGTCCACTTCTGCGGGGACTCACGACGGGAGACTTACTGAGGACAGTGACAAGGACAGAATAAGGAAATGGCTCTTGCAAGCGCTTCTACACAGTAGCAGCACATGCCACACCCTCAAAGGAGCGGCGGGCAAGGGGTTGCAGGGTGCGGGTGGCGTGGGGTGGGTAAAATGTCCCTGCATTCTCTGGGGCCTCCCACACTCGCTTCAGGTGGCAGTTTGCTTTGGGTGCCTCTCTCCTTCAGGGACACCGCTGACATTCACTTCACTCTAATTGCTCTTGCAGATGTCGAGGGAGAAGGGTGGGTCTGGGGGACCCACAGCTAACACCTCAGTTCTCATCCTGCTTCCAGGGACACCTCTGCTAGGTCTCTGCCGCCTCCAGGGGCTTCACCTCCGCTGCCAAGTCTCTTTCCACGAGCTTTTGCTTTTTCTCTCTCTGCTCCTGAGCTACCCCATCTGTTAAATGAATCCGGTGCCTCTATCTTGACAGAAGAAATAGTCTTAGTGGAGAACATGCATGTACTGAAACAACAGTACCCCAAGGTCAATGTCAGGCCCTACCATTTCCCAACCATCTGTTTTGGGTAATTTATTTCATTTCGCTGAGCCTCAGCTTCCTCATCTATAAAATGGGTATGTGTCTACAACTGCATAGCTGAGGCATATATCACACCGGCCCTAGAGTGAAATAAAACTATAATTCAAATCTCAGCTGTGTGACTCAGGTAAGTTAATTTCAGCAAGCTTCAGTTTTATGACAAAGGGAATAGAAACCTCATCTGGTTATAGTGTTAATTGAATGAGCTAATGAATGGAAAAACCCTGGCACACAGTAGGCATTCAATAGGTGGTGGCTATTGCTGTTATTTTGATTACTTCTCAGAAGGAACAAGGACCACAAGTGTTTGATAGTAAAGGTATAGTAGTGCCTAGGAAGGAGCAGTCTTGTTGCAGGCCAGACTCTAATGCAGCTGAGTATGAGTGCAGCCAACTGGGCTCAAGCCTCACCACCCTCCATAGCTTCCTGTCCGTCACACATTCCTTCTGAGAAGGTTCCAAAAATGCCATGCATTCCAGCACACTGCCCTTGTCAGCAGCACTTCCAAATTGGAAGGTTGGAAGGAAACTTACTTACCGGGTAGAGTAGCTCTTTCCCCACCGCCTTGTACCTCCTACCCGGCCTTCAGAAGGCACAGACACCTTAATGAGACCTCATGGTTATCATCAACTCAGAGCTTTCCTCTGTGCCGGGCACTCCACCACAAACTCATCAGGCAAGAACTGCTAGCCTCATTCTGCTGGTGGGAAAACTGAAGTGAAGAAACGTCAGCCTGCCCAGATGACTGACTAAGAACGGATGAAGCCAGGATCTGGGATGCAGTCTTGACTCTGAAATGGGTATGGCCTCCCCATTCTCTTTTCTGCCTCCTCTGAAAACATAGCGACTCAACATCTTCTGGCCACTGTTATAGTTTAATTATTCGGGGTAGATCAGCCCCTTTACATAGAAGAAGTGGCAGGGCAGTACCCTTGTCCTGGAGGATCACACAGGGGTAGGATTTCAGAAGACTGAGAGGTCACATGACTGCCCTGGGTCACACGACATATTAAAGGGGCAAAACTAGAAGCATGATCCATGTCTCCCCTGATGTCTTTTTTTTTTAATAGTTATTTTTATTGTCTATTTGGCTGTGCCAGGTCTTAGCTGTGGCATGGGGGATTTTAGTTGGGACACATGAGCTCTTAGTTGGGCACGTGAACTCTTAGTGGCATGTGGGATCTGGTTCCCTGACCAGGGGTTGGACCAGGTCCCCCTGCTTTGGGAGCATGGAGTCTTAGTCACTGAACCACCAAGGAAGTCCCTCCTCTGGGTTCTGACTCCTGGATCAGTGCTCCTTAGTATATACCATGAGAGCTGCCAATCTCCCCTCCTCCAGTTCTCAGTTTTCTTTTTCCTCGTGATCTGATCGGTCACAGATCCTTCTGTCAAGTGGCATATGGTACTTATTGCAATAAGTACTGAGGGCCTCCCCAGTACACACTGTCCGAGGCCCCTTAGAATGTACAAAAGAAATAGAAAATGTGACCCCCAATCAAAGAGGTGTATCAGGGATGTCCCTGGTGATCCAGTGGAGGAGAGTCCACCTGCCAATGCGGGGGACACAGATTCGATCCCTGGTCTGGGAAGATCCCGTGCGCCACGGAGCAACTGAGCCCGAGCCCCAACTCCTGAAGCCCACGTGCCCTAGAGCCTGCACACCTCAGGGAAGAGTAGACCCCCACTTGCTGCAACGAGAGAAAGCCCACACTGCAGCAATGAAGACCCAGCACAGCCGAAAACCGATTCATTTTAAAAAGAGGGGTGTCAGCACCAGTGTATGGTTTCAGACCCCTTTGCACCATAAAGCAAATCCCCCAAATGCCCTGAGTCTCACCAGGAAGGCAAGGTTTGTATATGCAAAATAATATCTGAATGCAACATCAAGCAGTCCAGACAGAGAGTGCCAGAGAAAGTCAGAGCAAACAGGAGTCGATCATCCAAGTAGGTTCCGTGGACATTAGGAGGGACTTGAGGTAAGTCTTAATGACACTAAGAAAGAGAGGGACGAGAGAGGAACATAAACAAAACTCAGGGACAGAGATAAAGAACAGTCAGAACGGCAACAACAGTGAAAGAAATAGACGAAAGGAGTGGGGCGCACATGAGGCCAGTGGACAGGCCGACCCTGGCCAGCCCTTGTCTCCCACCTGTCCAGGATGGCTGAGCAGCCGTTGGACAGATGAGTAGAAGACTTGGAGGTATGCTCTCTCAAAATGTGCTCTGGCCCTGGGATTCCAGGACTAACTTGTTCCCCAAGGCCCCTGGGCTTGTCTCTGTGCAAAGATCTGCTGGCAGTCCTGCCAGGACCTACTGGGGTGGGGAGAGCCAGGTCTACGCTGCCCACACCTCCCCACTTGGGCAGCCTCCTTGGCCTCTTATCCCAGGGTCCCCCCCCAGCCCTTCCTCCCTGCCCACCCCCACACCTGAGTCACTTTGCCACCCGCTTCCTCCCCACCTGCTGCCTGGCTGCTTTCATGAAGGAAGCAAAAACCTCCAACCTGCCAATTGGCACGAGCACTGATGTGTGGTTCCAGACTTCTCCACATCGCAAAGCAAGTCTCCAAACTGCCCCGAGCCTTTGCCCTGTCACCTCCGACACAGCTGCTCTTCCACACTTCGGACGCCCCTCCACCAGGCCCAGCCCCCTTACGTCCTCAGTCAGTGCTCTCAACTCCTGTTTCCTTGAGAAGCCAGAAGCCATCTGGCATGCAGTTCCTATCTCCCACCTCCCTCTCCCGCCACTGCTAGGAGAGGGGTCCCTCCTTTTGACCAAGGCCAACCCCCACATACATGTACAAGGATTCCACCCCCTCTTACCTTGACAGGGAGCTGGTGCTGTCCGTTACCCCTCCCCTTTCCTGAATCCCTCACCTGAGCTCCTTCTCCTGTAAACACTGTGTAACCTGCAGCATCCCACAGGAGCAACCGCAAGCTCCCCTCAACCCTGAAGCCTCCCGTCCTTCCAGTCTCCTGAACTTCTGGGAGGGGGACTCCTGCTCTCCATCTGCCCTGCTTCCTTCACCCCTTGCCCTCTCTAACCCCTCTGCCAGGCCTCCACCGACTTCCCTACCTCCAGATCTGAGGACGCCGGCCGGTCCTTACCTATCCTGGCCTCTCTGCATCATCGGAAGCCCCTGGATGTTTTCCTTTCCCTTCCCAGGTCCTTTCTTGCCCCCAGTATCCTGCCAGTCACTCCCCTTCACTGGCCTCTTAAGTGCTTCTAGCTCGGCTCTCTTCACTTCTCACCCTAAGTGACCTCCTCGGGGACTCTACCCCAGGGACAGCAAGGGTGGAGGGAAGAATACTGGCTTTGAAGTCAGATGGTTCTAGGTTTCAATCCCAGTCCCAACAAAGGGTGAGTTTGAGCAAGTTTCTTTACCTCTCGGAGCATAAACTTTCTCATCTAGAAAATGGGAGGATGAAATTCTGACCTTGCTGGTTGTTGGAGGGGACAGATAGATCGCGTGGAAGTTCCAGCACAAAGGGGGGGGGGCCCTTTGCCCCACTGTGGGACATTATGGCTCCAACCATCACCAGTGTGATGACTCCCAAATCTATACCTGTAGCTCCCACTTTTCTTGTAACTCTAATTCTGTGTGTCCAGTTTTCAGGCCCGTATGTCTAGCTCTCTTCTCTCTTTTCTAACTTGCCCTATATTTTTGCCTATTGAGAGATATTTCCATTGGTATTTTTCAAGGTCTCAAGCTGAACCGACCCCAGCTGAATGTTGTCCCTCTCTGCACTCACCCCTGACCTGTCCTCTTTTTGACCTCCATATAATGGCCCCATGACCACTCAGCGGCCCCAGCTGGCTTTCTCAGAGTCTGAAAAGACTCTCTCTTCCTCTCCCATCTGAGAGGTCACTGCATCCCAGGGCGAAATGTCTGAAACCTCCCTCAATTCTACACCTCCTCTCCACCTCCGTTGCTGCTGCCTCAGCCTCCAGGCACTCAGCATGTCTCCCGTGGACACGCACGGGCCTCTGTGCCAGTCCTGAGCCCTCTTCCCCAAAGACACTTCCTGTCTCTCTTCTGATCTCACTGTCAGTACATCCAAGCCACACCATGCCTGCCGCATGCCATGGCCTTGGCAGCTGGGAAACTGCTATTGCCCTCCAAGATCTGGTTTAGATGTACCTTGGTTATGAGAGCTTCTCACTGCCCCGCAGGCACGGTGCTCAGTGGCCCTGAAACCTACCTTGAGGGCCCTGGGTTTGCTGCGCTGTAATGGTCTCTCTTCAGTAGTCTGTCAGGCGTTTGAGGGCAGGACCATCGTATCCCCAGCCCCGAGCATATGCTTGGCACAAGTCATGCTCAGTGAGTGTTTGCCGAGTGAATGAAGGAATGGCGAGCTCTTGGGAATCCCAAGGAGGGGGGCAGCACGCCCCTGACCTGTCTCCCTGCCTCCCACCAGCTCCAAGCTGCATTACCTAAAGGGCTGGTGGCAGCAGAGGGTGTTAAAGGGAGGAGCAGCGTGGAAGCCAGGGGTGGTGGGGGAGGCCAGGCTGAGGACAGACCACAGAGGAGCAGGGGACCCTGGGAGGGGGCTCTTCTGGCCAGAGACTGAGCTTCTGGAGGCACAGAATCTGAGCTGGAACCTTCCAAGCCAGAACTCAAGGTCTCCCCAGAGGTTTGGAGAACTGGATGATGGCAACCTGGGTAAAGCAGCTGGAGGCAAGAAACTGGGGAGAGAAGCAGTGATCCGAGGCCTGGGACCAAGATGGATGAGGTGGGTGGTGTCTACAGGCAGGTCCCCCAGCTGAACCCCGGGGAAGCAGACTCAGGAGGGAGAGCCCTCATCGTCTCTGCCCCTTCATCAGAGACCTTTCATACTGATGCTTCAAATGTCATCATTAGAAGATAACTCCTTTGAGCTAAAATTTCTTGGGTCACAAATACAAATATCCCTGTGAGAGATTACTCCTTTGTGAGTTAATATGTTAGTGATCAGCTGACGTTCTAACAATGCCATGGCAAAGGAGGGGCTACAGGGACACTGGCTGGACCTCTGGACTTGGCCGAGCACTGGCTCGGCTTTTGCTCCACCTGCCCTGTTTCCTCACAGCTCTGCTCCCCTAGGTCTCCCCAGAGGAGAAGCTGGAGAGATGGAGGTGGACTTTCCACGGGCATCCTGGGCTAAAGCAGGGATGAGTGCAGGTGGAGGTAGCGGGGCAAAGTTCAAGGTACTCGCCAACAGATGTATAAAGTGAATTGCTGTAAAACAAAACTCGGTTCCCCCAGTAACTTCTATTGTTCTGTTTTTCAAGAAGGGCCCTTATAGGACTGAGAACCCATTTAGAAGAAGCTGAAAACCCGTAGCAAGGAAGGGGTTGGCATCTCTGCCGCCTGTGTGCTCATGCTGAAGGCTGAGGCCCTCACAAAGGGCGCCTCCCTTGTCTGGTGACAGGCTCTCCCTTCTTCATACTGCCTCTTCTTCTCTGTCCTGGGGCATTTGGAGAGCTTGCTTGGCAAAGCTAACGGGCATCACAGCCAGGCTGGGATTCCTTGGTGTCTCACCCTGGTCCTGCAACAATCACTCTGCAGGAGCCTGAAGAAGTCTTGACCTTGACTTGGGCCTCAGGGCTCTTGAGAGAGGGGAACTCATTCTAGTCCTCTTCTGCCCTTACCCGCCCATCTGGGCCTGGGTCCGGTCCTGCTGGTATTGACTGGAACTCCCTTGCTTCTCTTCGCCAGACCAAAGCTGTAATGTTACCCTTCACCAGTAGGTGCCGCCGTCTAACATACCATCCTCCAGTCTTCGGTGACGTCCCGAGGCCAAACCTTGTGGAGCCTACCCAAGGCACCCAGCGCTTCAAACAATCTGCAGATGAAATTATTATAAATGATATACTCTCACATCGATGAAGTTAAAATGTGGAATTAATTGTGTGTTTCTGAATAACCACAGGTTTCAATTTTTAATCAGTTTGACACTCATTGTGCACTTGCTAGGTGCCAGGAACTTAAAGGATACGGACGTTCAAAGATGGCATGGTTTCTCTTTTAAAGTTCATAATTAGGTAGGAGAGAGAAATTTGCATCTAAATAATTCGAATATAAGGTAGAACATGGGACTTCCCTGGTGGTCCATTGGTTAAGAATCTCCGTCAATGGAAGGGACGTGGGTTTGATTCCCTCTCTGGGAAGATTCTGCATGCTGGCAGTTGAGCCCGTGAGCCACAACTGCCGAGCTCACGTGCCCCTAACACTGAAGCACCCTGGAGCCTGTGCTCTGCAACAGGAGAAGCCACCTCGGTGAGAAGCCTGCGTAGTGCAGCGCAAAGTAGCCCCTACTCCCCGCAACTAGAGAACGCCCTCGCACAGCAGCGAAGACCAGGGCAGCCAACACGAAATAGTTTTTTTTTTTTTTTAAAAAGGCAGAACATGGTAAATACCCAAATACGGAGGTACCAACATAAAATTCTAATAAAAGCATTAAAAGAGACAGATTAATTCCAGCTGGAAGCTTGGGGAACGACTCAGGAGGAGAGGGTTTAAAGACGACCTCAAAGAATAGGTAGACTTCCTATACACGGAATTGGGCGAAGACGGTGAGGGCTTTCCAGGTCGTGGAAACAAGGTGAGCAAGGATTTGAGGGGGAATGTCTACCAGGAATTAATAATGTGGTTTGACAAGGGTTTAAGGGGCTGGAGAGGAAGATCCGAAAGATGGGGTGGGGAAGAGCCTGTTCCCAGCTGGTGCTAAGGGATCGATTCTGTTGTTGTGGCTCCGGGAACCTGAAGGACTTTAAGCAAGGCAGCAGCAGGGCTGGCTCCTGTCGTCCATACTGGACGTGATGTGCTCGGCAGGACATCTCCAGCGTTCAGCGACTTTATTTCATCCAGGATGCGGGAAGAGAGCAGAAAGGCAGAAAGGAGACACCGAAAGAAGTGACAGGCACGGAAATGATGGATAGAAGGGAAGAAAAGATGGAGAAGGACGAGAGGCCGCAGAGGAGCAGGAAGGCAGCGCCTGCACTGGGAGCAGGCTCAGCCCGGTGCTGTGCTCAGGGAGCTGTCTGGGCGTTTCCAGGCCAGTGGCCTCTGGCTCCCAGCCCTGCAACCACAGAGGACAATGTGAGGCGGGCTTGTTTGGTAATGTGTTTGTTGCTGGCCCTGTTTGTTTGTTTTCCATTATTATTATTTTTTTTTCCTGGCAGTGGATACGTCTGGGGTAGAGAAGGAGGAGGAGATCAGCGCTGTGGCGCACAGTAACAGTGGTCCCCAAGTCAGGCTCTGGGCCGCTGGGACTCTTCAAGTGGGGGCTTGTGGGCATTGGAGCTGGACTTTGGATGTTCCTGGGAGAGGCCTCTATGTGGGCACACAGAGCCAGGTGGTGGCTGGCCCAGGCACAGAGATGGTTTGCATCCAGCTCTTTGTCTTTGTCTTTCTCTACCCCAACAGGAAAGAATTAAAAGTCCTTGAGGCTTGGGCTCCTTGCCTGTGTGGCCAGGATGTCATGCTGGGCTGGGGAGCCTGTAGGGGTACAAAGAGCAGCCACTTTCAGCTCGGCACTGGGGGCCAAAGGGGGAGTCCACGCGAGCCTGCCTGCTCTCAAGCCCTGATGATGAGTCTGGCCTTCTCTCTCCTGTCCCACAGCCCTTGGAAGCCAACCTAACGAGCACTATTAAAGTTAATGAAACACAAGAAGTCCTCCGTTTGCTCAGTTATGACTCTTAACGAGATTGCTCCCTCTTGCAGAGGAGATTCATTTGAGCTGCCAGGGCTTAGCCTTTGTCCCCCTAATTTTTATTGGCCCATTAAAAAGATCAGATGCCCTGGGCTGACCAGGAATATCTGGTGTGGGTTCCCAACAAGCCCCGTTGGGTCCAGTCTCAGGTGGCCTTTTGATCACAAATTAGCCTAAGAATGGCCCCTGTTTCCCTTCTTCCCTCTGTTCCTTCTCTTCCTCCAAACCCAATTTTCTATGTTGGTATAGCAGGGATTTGGGAAGAATTCAGAAGCTAGGAGATGCCTCCCATCTGCTTTAGAATGTGTCTCAACCCACTGATGGAGCAGCTCCCCTCGTAAGAAATCCAGTGTGGCTTAAGGGCTTTACTCCCCATTAAAATGGAAATATACTGAACCTTGTTAGTCATTTGCATTTTGGTGTGAATCAGTTCATAAAGTCATGGATTGGCTGCAAAGGGATCTGGGAATCTCCTGTACTGTACACGGGTTTTTATCCCCAGTGGTCATTTTTCCGGAGAGAGGTTTTCTATAGCTTTCTTCAAAGTTTTCATCACACAAGACAGAAAACCTCTCTGGAAGTGGGAGAAGAGTGGTTCGTAACTGGGGCCCAGAAGACCAACTCTCCTTCTGCTTGGCCAGTCCCACCCCTGGGGAGGAGCTGCCCCCCCTACCCCCCAACCCCCACCCCAGACCCACCGCCCTGCTCCCTGGAGAGACCTCTTCCACAGACCTCCCACGGTCACCGCCGCTCAGTCATGCCTCTCCGAAATCTTAAAACCAACCTCAAGCTGGGGGCAGGGGCAACAGCAGAGCCCTTTAACTCTACTGATTTAGATGGCAAGACTGTAAATAATAGGTTCTCATGCCTGGTGTAAATACTCATAAACTTCACTGTAAGTGCCGGGCATCGCATGTCTTGGGTGCCCAGATCCTCTGCAAACCCCTTATAGGCTTGCCTGGCATTCAGGAGGTCAGGGAGGAAGGGAACGCTGAGCTGGCTGCAGCTGTCATGACAAGGCCACAGCTGTGACCACCAGGGAAAAGGGTGTGGAAGCTAGTCTCTGAGACCCCACGTCCTCCCAGACAGAGCAGATGGCCCCTGCACAGTGATGCCTCAGAGTGGCTCCTCTCCTGCTCAGCTAAGGCTGACTGTTCTCACAGGTTATGGCATTGTCATCAGAAAGCCCCTGTTAAAATGCAAAGGGGCTTCTTGAGAAGATGAGTAGGGCTGGTTGACTGGCCGTCACCCAACAGAAAGCAGAGTCCCCAGACCCCAGAGGATAAGGTTTGGCATACACGGAGAGAAGTTTCCAGCAGATCAGTGCAATGGCCATAGGAAGTTAAGTGGCCTTTCAAGTAGTCTCTCTAATTCCACTCTTGGGGTCCGAGAGCCTGTTCTTCACATGGCAGCCAGAGTCATCTTAAAAACAGAGTTTCACAACCTCAGCACTCTTGACATGTGTTGAGGGGGCTGTCCTGTGCATTGCTGGACATCCAGCAGTATCCTGGCCTCTACCTGCTGAATGCCAGGAGCACCCCCGCCCAAGATGTGACAACCAAAAACGTCTCCAGATACTGTCAAGTGTCCCTCAGGAAAGGGGGGCGAGATTGCCCCTCCCCACACATCCCACTGAGGATTTCTGTCATTAAGTATAAATCAGATCATGTCACTCCCTGCATAATCCTGCAGTGCCTTCCCACTGCTCGGAGGATGAAATCCAGCTACTCAGCATGGCCCTCAAGGCCTCCGTGAGCTTGTCTTGCCTCAGGCGTGCCTCTCTGCTGTTGTCCACCATCAATCACCCTCCAGTCAAGGGAAGCTTTTTTTTTAAAAGATTTAGAACTTTTATTTAAATATATATACACACATATGTGTGTGTATAGTAGAGCAAAAGAAAAACCAATTAATCTTAATTTATAAGTTAAGTTGTAAAAAGAAACTCCAATTCAAACTGCATGAACCAATCTTAAGAATCATACCATATTTATCATATATTTTCATTTTGCACTTTTTTGGTTTCCACTAAAATGCTGTTATTGTACAAAACTGAGACTTTGCTTTTATGTTGTCTTTGACACACGGAATTTTCTGNAAAGAAAAACCAATTAATCTTAATTTATAAGTTAAGTTGTAAAAAGAAACTCCAATTCAAACTGCATGAACCAATCTTAAGAATCATACCATATTTATCATATATTTTCATTTTGCACTTTTTTGGTTTCCACTAAAATGCTGTTATTGTACAAAACTGAGACTTTGCTTTTATGTTGTCTTTGACACACGGAATTTTCTGATGTACCTAGATAAACCAAGCTTTTTCTTGGACAAAACAGAAGATGGAGAGACACTGGCAAGTACTGGCTATGTTTTGGAAGCCTTTTCACACGCCCTTATGACAATTCATAAATATCTGACATACAGAGTTCCTTACTCTTGTTTGTCCTGTCTCCCTCGTGAGAGCAGGGACAGTGTGTGGCTTGTTCACCGTTGTATCTCCATTACCTCCCCCGGTGCCCACCATATAGCAGGCTCTGAATATTATCTGTAGAGTGAATAAATGAGGATGGCAGGAGCTCATGGAGCTCTCTGGAAAATCAAAGGTAGGAAGACTAGAGGGCAGGAAGGGGTAGATGTCTTCTAGGACAGGACTTAGAGGATGGTGGATGCAAAAGCCCAAAGAAAGCACAGTGGGCAACAGGCACTGCAACTGAGCCAAAGAACACGTGGGCTGCAGACATTCCACAAGGGGCAGAAGAACAAATGCAGTGTGAACACAGTGTCTGGTCTAAATGGATCCAGGGGTGAAGTGTTTGTGTCCCTTGATGGAGAGGTCGGGAGAAAAGTCAGCAGAGTTGGAGCCTAGTGAAACTGGAGATGAACCAGGGAGGATTTTGATTGCTGAGCCTATGAATCGTATTCCTCTTGTGGTATCTGATGTCCATGACTCCAATGGCTCTGATCTGCTTCGACCCTGGAACCAGATCTGTGGCCACAAAGGAAGTCGTGGGAACTGACCAGACAAGGGAGCCTAGATAAGTGCAGAGAACCCTGGGACCCCAATGCAAGCGGCCTGGGGCCTGCTTCCTTTTTCCCTCCCTCTCTTGATGTGTGGCCTTGCTCAAGGCGTTGGACTGCAATGGACCTCCATGTCCTCCTTTAGGAAAACAGAGTTAACAATACCTGCTCCGTTCAGAGGAGAAATGAGGTCATGTTTGTGCAGCGTTATGAGCTCACTGGAGACAATGAGTGGATTCTTCTTAACACTAACAATAATAATCATTACTGTAAATCTAACCGGTAAATATATCTACTCAAAGCTGGAGTTGGGCCTCTCAGTAGGATAGCAATTAAAGCTTTAAAAAAAAATCTCTAGATGGGGGAATTTTCTGGCCCATTTTGACTTTTGGGGTTTGCAGAGTTGATATCGTTGTGGGAGGGAGAGGGGCCTGCAGCAGTCCTTCACTTCAATTCCATTCAGTTGCATGTATTGTCTCTCTCTTGTCCTTGAGTTTTCCTCAGAGGGTTTTGTAACTTCTCACCCTCCTTCAGTTCAAGGAGGAAGAGATTCCTTATGCTCCCCATCTCTGCACACACTCAGTGCCCCATTCACTTCCAGAAACAGTCATTTGACTATGAGAGATCCTGGCCACTGGGCACTGGACACAAACTAGCCTGCAAAGTAGGTGGCCTGTCTCCAGGATTTAAGCCTCATTTCCACTCATCCCACTAAGTAGGCTGAAGCTTCCCACAGTGAGCTATGCATTCAAATCCCCAAAGAGTGGGGCCCATTGACTCTCAGGCGATTCTAATGCAACCAGCTCCTGTCTGAATTTGGGAACCCCAGGTTTAGGGAAGTATTAGTTATGAAATGGGTCTACAAAGAGCAAAATCATGCTGATACAAAGGCATCGTCAAAGTTTGGGTCAACCTGGCAGAAGACCCTTTCTCCTGCCCCAATCCACAGAACAACAGGAAGCTACAAGAAAACAAACAAACTATATTATAGTGTGAGAAAACGAAAAGAGAACCCTCAGCCTATCAGACATGTTGGGTACCAGAAAGATAAGGAATAAATAACATCAAAGCTATGAAGGAATAAAACTGGAGGAAACCAAGGTAATATGAAGGAGAAGGCCAAGGAGAAAGGAAAAGTGGTTTGGGAGACAGGGATCAGAGGGGAGCTCTAAGCCTGAGACAACAGACTCAAAACAGAGGAGGTCCCAGAAGTGTTCCTTGCTGCTTTTTGAGCTGTGTTTAGCAGTTTGCAGTAGAGGATTTGCCCCAGGTTTCTGGGGTTAGAGAGGCAGAGCAACGTTCCAAGCAGCTACTGACACTCTGAACAGGAAGCAGGGAGTCCTCATTCAGAAGCAAAGCCGCTGGCAGACCACACCTCTCTCTCCCACCCTCAATAACCGGTGACAAGGTTATAGTAAACACAAGACCGGCAAACAGATACTGTCAAACACAAGCATGAGCAAAACACCAAGAATCTCTAAGGGGAAAGGAAAAGTAAAACCGTGGTACAGACAAACT
The DNA here is from genome assembly GCA_006410615.1 of Neotragus moschatus. NCBI lineage: Eukaryota > Metazoa > Chordata > Mammalia > Artiodactyla > Bovidae > Neotragus > Neotragus moschatus. Next base: position 1,739,302 of record SJYA01002843.1, read on the forward strand.
GTATTGCACAGCCAGTACTGTCCAACAGAACCTGCTGTGATGATGGAAGTGTTCTCTGTGTGAGTTGACCAACATGTGGATGTGTAAGAATGTATTTTTTAGTATAAGAGACTTTCAAGACTGCCCCAGGGTTATCTCTGACTCATGGAAACGTGGCCTGTTTATCTCTGATTACATTTCTCAGCCCCATACAACCTGCAGGTGGCAAAACGAGGGNCTGTGGCCACTGCTGAGTTTTCCAAATTTGCTGGTATATTGAGTGCAGCACTTTCACAGCATTATCTTTAAGGATTTGAAATAGCTCAACTGGAATTTCATCACCTCCACTAGCTTTGTGATGCTTTCTAAGGCCCACTTGACTTCACATTCCAGGATGTCTATAATACATGAAAATAAGCAATTAACATTAAAATGGTAGGGTGGGATGATGTGGGACTTTATATCTACTTGGAAATATATACTCATTCACAGGGAATTCTTTGGAACTCAAAGTCTCCTTTATCTCTGCTACACAGTCCATTCTGGTGAATACTTATAGACGTAAGTCTCACATATGAAAGTCACCTGTCATGCGATCCCAAAGCGGGGAATACTATGAACCTCTGGTCTTGAGAGTAAAGTTTAAATAAAGTCAGATCAGGCTGATATTCAGGCTGGTAACCTTAGTCCGCCTTTCCTCGCTCCTCCACACTCTTCCCCAACATGGAAATGCCGCAAACTCAGAATATTCACCCCCTCATGAAAGCTCTTTGGTCCTCAACACATCCTGTTACTCAAGTCCTATGACTTAATTGTTCTGCCTGTTTAAATCTTACTTCCTCAACCTGACTGTGCACTGTCGAGGACTGTAGCTCAGGCCATCATTTAGTAAATAGAGTTTTTCTGTTTTTTACTTTTTTTTTTCTGGGATTAGCAAGTGAAGGAGAGTGAAAGTGAAATCGCTCAGTTGTGTCCCACTCTTTGCGACCCCACTGACTGTAGCCTACCAGGCTCCTCTGTCCATGGGATTTTCCAGACAAGAGTACCAGAGAAGGTTGCCATTTCCTTCTCTCGGGGATCTTCCCAACCCAGAGATCAAACCTGGATCTCCCGCATCGCAGGCAGATGCTTTACCCTCTGAGCCACCAGGGAAGCCCCTAAGTGAAGGAGGGAGTGAAAATTATATTTGTCTTGTTTTTTAAAAATATTGTGTTTATTTGGGTATGATGCATCTTAGCGGTGGCACACAGGATCTTTTAGTTACGGCTTGTGGGATCTAGTTCCCCAACCAGGGATCAAACCCGGGCCCCCTATATTGGGAATGTGGAGTCGTAGCCATAGGATCACCAGGGAAGTTCCTACATTTGTCTTTAAAATGCGGAAATAGGAGCAAAGGACGGTTGAAATGTTTGTCCAGTGTGGTACACTGGCAAAATTGGAATTAGCACTATCTTGTGATGTATTTCCTAATTGTTGTTGTTTTTCCTTTCTCTTGGATGTCTCCTTTATTTAACAGAAGTTTATAATGTGCCTCCCACGAGTCAGGCAATCTTTCATAAAATTTTCACTCAGCTGAGTCTCAGCCCAGTCTTAGGAGTAGATTCTGCTGTTGTTATCCAGTTGTATAGGTGAGGGAACTGAGATACAGGGAGGCGAAGTAACTTGCGTGAGGACACATTCTTAGTACGTGGCTCTGGAGTCTCTACTTAACCACCGTCTTATACTGCCTTTCATCTTCAGATGTGGCTTGCCTTTTTCCTCTAAGTCAAAAACACATCAAATAATGCCTAATATGTGCACTCTGTGATCTACAGAGATTCCACTCTATTCAACATCAGGTCAGTCACCAAGCAGGCTACAAATAGAGAATGTGAAGCATTCCCATTGAAACCATTTACCTCAGATTGGGACTCAAACCCAGCCAAATCCCAGTTTGGCACTGGAACCCACGTGGCAGGGACTCACACCCAGCCAAAACGCTGCTTGGGATTTGAACTCACATGGCTGGGACTCAAACACATGTGGCTAGGACTTGAACCTGGCCAAAACCTATAGTACCTGGTTTCAGGACCTAATGAAGCTCAGGTTCTTGATGTCTCATGGTGGAAAGAACTCAGTGAGAGAGAAACTGATAGGTAAGAAGTGGGTTTATTCAGATTCGTAGAGAAGGACACTGCACAGACAGTGTGTGGGCTATCGCAAAGGGCGAGTGTGGTGAAATGTGGCGTGGTTAGTTTTTATAGGCTGGGTAATTTCATATGCAAATGAGTGGGAGGGTTATTCCAACTATTTTGGGGAAGGGGTGGAAATTTCCAGGATTTGGGCCACTGCCCACTTCTTGGTCTTTTGACAGTGCCTTGGAACTGTCATGGCACCTCTGGGTGAGTCATTCACTTGCTAACTGAAGATCAAGGTCTAGTCTTCTCTGCCATCTTGGTCCCATTTGATTCTAATCAGCTTATGTCTTGTCCTTGGGCTACGTCATTCTTTCAAAAGTTGTACCCTATCCCTTTCCCTCCTGTTACACCATCACCTGGAATAGTGTCTGACACAAGAAAGTGCTCAACAAAAAAGAACAAATAAATGGTCAGATGAATAGACTGAATAGATGAATGGACGGATAAATGTATGGGTTAGATATGTTTGCAAATAAAGTTTTATTGAAACACAGCCACACACATTTATTTACATGTTTGTGGCTCCTCAGAGGTCGAGTGATCTGCAAAACCTGAAGTATTCACTATATGGCACTTCACAGAACAAATTTGCTGGACCCTAGAGTGTAAAGACACTTTCTTCCTGGAAGTTGTCATCATCGAGGCAACTTCAAGTGCTGGAGAGGAAGCCCTATCACTACTTGTTGCATGAAAAATGATCAAGATTGGTCTGTGCACGAAATTGCCAGGATGCTCTTCAAGCCAATAAAAAGGCCCTTATGGGGAAGAGGAGGCGGTATTAGCAGGTGACTGTTATCTTTGCAGAAGTGGTTGAAAGGCAGGCTTTGGAGCCTGGGCTGACTTGGGTTTGATTCTTAGTTCTGCCGCTTACTAGCTGTGTGGCTTTAGACAGGTTCCATATTCTCTCTAAACTTCAATTGGCTTCTCTGTAAACTGGATGATAAGATCTGCCTCTAGGGTAGCTCAAGGCTCAAACAAGATATTGCATAGAAACTCTCTAGGATCTAGGAGCCCTGGCAAATGGTCATTCTGTTTCAATGTGGATACCAAATGTGATTCAGGGTTCAGTTCAGTTCAGTCGCTCAGTTGTGTCCGACTCTTTGCAACCCCCTGGACTTCAGCACACCAGGCCTCCTTGTCCATCTCCAACTTCTGGAGCTTACTCAAACTCATGTCCATTGAGTCAGTGATGCCATCCAACCACTTCATCCTCTCTGTCGTCCCCTTCTCCTGGCACCTTCAATCTTTCCCAGCATCAGGGTCTTTTCAAGTGAGTCAGTTCTTTGCATCAGGTGGCCAAATCATTAGAGTTTCAGCTTCAGCATTAGACCTTCCAAATCAGGATTGATTTCCTTAGGATGGACTGGTTGGATCTCCTTGCAGTCCGAAGGACTCTTCAAGAGTCTTCTCCAGCACCACAGTTCGAAAGCATCAATTCTTCAGTGCTCAGCTTTCTTTATAGTCCAGCTCTCACATCCATACATGACTACTGGAAAAACCATAGCTTTGACTAGACAGACCTTTGTTGGCAAAGTAATGTCTCTGCTTTTTAATATGATGTCTAGGCTGGTCATAACTTTTCTTCCAAGGAGTAAGCGTCTTTTAATTTCATGGTTGCAGTCACCATCTGCAGTGATTTTGGAGCCCCCCAAAATAAAGTCTGTCACTGTTTCTATTGTTTCTGCATCTATTTGCTGTGAAGTGATGGGACCAGATGCCACGATCTTAGTTTTCTGAATGTTGAGTTTTAAACCAACTTTTTCACTCTCCTCTTTGACTTTCATCAAGAGGCTCTTTATTTCTTCTTCACTTTCTGCCATAAGAAAGTGGCGTCATCTGCATATCGGAGGTTATTGATATTTCTTCCGGCAATCTTGATTTCAGCTTGTGCTTCATCCAGCCCAGCGTTTCTCATGATGTACTTTTCTTATAAGTTAAATAAGCAGGGTGACAATATACAGCCTTAACGTACTCCTTCCCCAATTTGGAACCAATCTGTTGCTCCATGTCCAGTTCTAACTGTTGCTTCCTGATCTGCATACAGATTTCTCAGGAGGCAAGTCAGGTGGTCTGGTTTCCCATCTCTTGAAGAATTTTCCACAGTTTATCATGATCCACACAGTCAAAGGCTTTGGCATGGTCAACAAAGCAGAAGTAGATGTTTTTCTGGAACTCATTTGCTTTTTCGATGATCCAACGGATGTTGGCAATTTGATTCAGGGTTGGTCTCCAATTATTACTGGCCAATTTCAAATGAGGATTGTGCTCAGGTCGCCCTTTGTGGAGAAGACCAGCACTGCCCCACCCCCTTCTTCCTGCAGTTACCTTCTGTGGCCTTCCAAGTTCCACGCTGGCTCTCATCCTGTCCTAACCCTTACCCGATCCCATCCCACCCTCTGCACTTACACTCTCCCTTCCTCTGTTTTTCAAGCCATGATTGTTCTCTGGGAGTTTCTTGTGAACCCAGACACCTGCCCAAATAGATCTGCCCCCACAAGGGGTCCAATGAACCGCTGAGGGCCCGTTGGGTGATTTGACAGCAGCTCTGGGTTGAGCGGGCACACACTGACCCATGGGTGGCCCCTTCATTCCCAGCCACACTAGACAGCATCACATGCCTGGCATCACAGGGTTTGACATTCCTGCCACCAGAGAGGCATTCCTTTGTGATTATTCTTACCCTCAGGACGTTCCTCTGTGAAAATGTAGGTAATTCCTGGGAGGAGATCACCTGTGTCCAGGTTCTTATCTTGAGTCACCGCCTCTGAGGTCTTAACTTACCAATGGTCAACTAATTCCTGAACGGTTACAGTCCCAAGTGGGATCCTGTATCTGAAAATGATTTCAATTTCATGAAGAGAAATATATAAGCAAAGGATCACTTTTAATGTTAAAAAGGGTTAGCAGCTTTCCTCTCTATTTTACTGAAATGGGTGTCGAAATAAGCCCAGAGGAATGAATTTCTAAGGGTGGAATTACAAACTACAAAGTAAGTTTTAAAAATATTTAAGGTGGGGACTTCCCTGGGGGTCCAGTGGCTAAGACTCCCAATGCANTCTTCAGACCTCAAGACCCCGACGCTGGTCCCAGGCCCGTCCTGCTGGGTGGCTGATCTCTCTGTGTGGGCGGTGGCTTCCGTGCTCGCCAGCTGCCCTTGCAGAGGGGTGAGCTGGGCCCGGGGTCCCCACTCAGCCTGTCCTGTGGTCTGAGCACAGAGGAGGAGGATCCCGGACAGGCTCAGGTCAGCCCCCCGCCCACAGAGCAGTGACGACAGGTTGGCCCTGAGCCCTGTGGGCCCGCCGCTGGGAGGTCAGACCAGGGAGGCTGCCAGAACACCAAGGCTGAAGAAGGTCCAGATAACGCAACTGGGGCAGCCTCTGTGGGTGGAAATGACATTTCTTGGCTTTAAATAGCTCCATCTCCGGAGCCCAGGAGCCTCAGCGGGGCTATTAATTCCTGGACTCCCGGGGCTGCCCGGCCCCGTCATTCTGTTTGCACAAGTTGTGTAAGATCTCAGGCATTTTTCCTGCCACCCGTCTCCCCCACCTCCCTTCAGTTCTCCTGCGCGAATTCAACAAGGGGTTAGTTTATTTCTAGTAGCGGGCCTGGGTTTCAAGCTGACCACATACATATTTTGTCCTTCTTACAAGTGACGCGGCTCGAGTCAACAGCAAACTCTTGAGGGTTTTCTTTGTAACCTGGTGTCTCCATCGTGAAAGGTAACGTGTATATACGTGAAAGGTGAAAGTAAAGGCTCTATCAATGCAGGGACGCATGTGTATGTCAAGTTAAGCAATCAGTCATTTCACCCTCCAACTGACATATTAATCCCCCAGCTATCTGTTTAAGTGCCTACCATGTGTCAGGCACTGGGCTAGCTCTGGATACATAGGCTAAACCAGAGTCCTCCCTGATAAGACGGCTGTTACCACCTCCACGCTTGTTGCTGGGGTGACTCCTGCCTAGTTAGGCGTCCCAGTCGTGAGTTCTGTGTGTCTCTGAATTCTCTGAATCCTGCTCAGCATCACCAAACCTCTAGCTTAGAACTCATGCTGAGAAAGATGAAAAGGAAAAGACACAGATACAGCAGGTACTCAGTGTAGAAACTGACGGGTCATGGTGGCTGACTGGCTGGAGGTGTAGGAATTGATGACAATTCCAAAGTATTCAGCCTAAGGACAAGGGGAAACTGGTTAAAGGCAAGGACAGATGTTTGGCCTTGGGAACTGTATTTGACTGCTGATTAAAGTCCATTCACAGTGGCCTAAGCACATGGAGTTTCTTCTCTCACGTAAAAGTCCACAGCTCTAGGGCTGGTGCAGCAGCTCCAGTCACTGGGATCCTTCTGTCTTTCTGCTTTGTCATCCTCATATTCCTCGTGGCCCAAAATAGCTACTGGAGTTCCACTCATTACACCTGAATTCCAGAAAGAGAGAATGAGGAGGAGAGAAAGACAAAAAAGGCGTATGCCCTTCACCCGTTTAAGGAACCTACCTAGAAATCCTCTGTCACCCTCTGCTTGCCTCTTATTAACCAAAACTTAGTCACCTGGCTACACCAAACATCAAGGGAGATGGAGAAATGGAATGTTTTAGCAGGGCGTGTTGCTCAGGGCTCTGTTACCAGTGAAAGAGGAAAGGACTGACATTGGGAAGCACCCAGCAGTTTAAGCAATGGCACTCAACAAATATGTGTTGACTTGAAGTTGAGTTAGCAGGAAAGATAAGAAATTGTGTTTAGGGGCATGAAGAGTCTACAGTGAGGATGAAACATCTTATTCCAAACAGAGGACTGGAACATATATGAAGGGAGGACTGAATACGTAGGTTCTCCAGTCAGCCACAGGGAGAAAAGAAAACTGTGGCTCAGGTGAAAGCCCACAGCTGACCCTGGGTCAAGAATATAGCATGAGGGAAAGAGAAGAAAGAGCAGCTTGCAGAAGAAAAAAAAACTACAGACCATCATTTGTCCATTCTCACCATCTGACGTCATCTAGGCTCCCCCAGCGTCCCAGTCAGTCTGGAGGGTCTTTGAGGGGCACACACCACAGTTCTGACCTTGGGGCAGCTTCGGGTACCTGTTCAATACAAGTACAGCCTGGCTGTGTCCTGCACTCAGGTTGAGCATTTCACGGACACCCACAGGGAAGACACCTCCATCTGCTCCTCTTCCCCCAGATGCACCCTGCTCAGACCTGGCTGACATTTAGACCCCATTTGGGGAATTCTGCAACTGAAGAGTGGGGGGGGCTGCCCTGTGGCGAGGGAGCAGGGGAACAGGAGGGGCCTCTCCTCATGCTATGTAAACCCTCAGGAAGTTTCTCCCAGAGGATTTTGATCCATGATTCTCAACCACATGGGCAATTTTCGCCCTGCAGGGGACATGTGACCAGGCCTGAGAACATTTTTGATTGTTATGACTGGGGTGGGGGTAGGATGTGCTATTAACATTTAGTGGGTAGAGGCCACAGATACTGCTAAACATTCCGCAAAGCCCAGGACAACCCCCCACAACAAAGAATTATCCTATTCTTTGTGAATAGTGATGAGGCTGCAAAACCTTCGTTTATATGTGTCTGATTACTGGGCCCACAGGAAATTTAAATAATCCCAGTTTTACCCAGACCCACGCAATGTTGACTGACATTGAAGCTAAACCCAGGCCTCTGAAAGTCCTACTTAACCACTGGAGGAAAAATTAAGGTTATGCTTATCATAATTGACTACCATTTACTGACCATCTACTACGCCCCAGGTTCTTTACATAAATTACTGTCAAGCTTTTCAACAATTATAAAAGAATCATCATTATCTCTGTTTCACAGATGAGCTAACTGAGGCTCAGGGGGGTTAGTTGCTCAATAGCTCACAGCTAGCAAGTGACCCCAAAGCCCACTCACTTTCCATTCCCCACATGCCTCATATATTTGTTACAGTCCTTTTACTACATATATCTGCTTATGGTCACATCTTATGAAAGCTCATAATTGGATGTGACAAACAAGGGAACTATCTACTAACTAGTGCATGTATGCTCAGTCGCTCAGCTGTGTCTCACTCTTTGTGACCTGGTGGATGGTAGCCGACCAAGCTCCTTTGTCCATGGAATTTCTCAGACAAGAATACCGGAGCAGGTTGCCATTGGGGATCGTCCCCACCCAGTAATGGAACCCACATCACTTGCATTGGCAGGCAGATTCTTTACCCCTGTGCCACCTGGGAAGCCCCTCTACTAACTAGACCATTCCATTAATCCTAGCACATCCTTCTCCAGCCTTTCCAGGCAAACGAGATTTTCTGTGCTTAAAGCATATCAAGATGTACCAAGAGGATGCAGTTCTTGAAAAACAAAGTGGTCGCCAAGCAGCTGAAAATATGCTCATTTTCAGCTCACTAAGGAGCTCATTAAGGAGTCAGGCAAGTAGAAATGAAAGTAACAGGCAGATACTTCAGGAGCACCAAGAGCCATCCATCTATTACTGCTGGGTGTGGGAAAAAGGGCATCCTCATCCATTGTTGATGGGGACGCTAGGTGTTAGGCAAAAGTAGCCTTCTGTATCTTCTAAAATTAAAACCAGGGGCACATCATTGCAGCAGTACCACTTCTGGGCACATGAAGATATATAACATTAGTTTTAACACCTCACCGCTCACAGCAGCAGAAAGCAGAAAACACAGGGGATGACTGTCAGAAGGGGGTGGTTTGATACAATAAAGGTGAATTATTATTGTAGGTAAATAACATAATAATAATTTTAAAAAACTGCTACAACCACTACAGTTCCTATGATATAGAAAAATATATTCAACAAGATGCTGCTGCTGCTGCTGTCCGACTCTATGAGACCCCATAGACAGCAGCCCACCAGGCTCCCCCGTCCCTGGGATTCTCCAGACAAGAACACTGGAGNATTGTAGGTAAATAACATAATAATAATTTTAAAAAACTGCTACAACCACTACAGTTCCTATGATATAGAAAAATATATTCAACAAGATGCTGCTGCTGCTGCTGTCCGACTCTATGAGACCCCATAGACAGCAGCCCACCAGGCTCCCCCGTCCCTGGGATTCTCCAGACAAGAACACTGGAGTGGGTTGCCATTTCCTTCTCCAAAGCATGAAAGTGAAAAGTGAAAGGGAAGTCGTTCAGTCGTGTCTGACTCTTCGCTACCCCATGGACTGCAGCCCACCGGGCTCCGCCGTCCATGGGATTTTCCAGGCAAGAGTACTGGAGTGGGGTGCCATTGCCTTCTCCCAACAAGATGCTATTTACATGCATTCACGTATACTGAAATATATATATAGATACCTGCATAGGCTTTCTCGCTAAGGTCATAGTTGTGTCTACCACTTTGCGACCCCATGAACTGTAGCCTGCTAGGCTCCTCTGTCCATGGAATTTTCCAGACAAGAATACTGGAGTGGGTTGCCCTCTGCTACTCCAGGGGATCTTCCCCAACCAAGGATGGAGCCCGAGTCTGCTGCATTGGTAGCCAGATTCTTTACCACTGAGCCACCTGGAAAGCCCCATGCTTATATGAACAGGGAGAAGAATATAGAAAGGTCCGTTTTAGGTTCTTAATACCGGTTTCCTGGGAATGAAGATGCTTCTAGGGTGGGGACCAATGAAGAGTCAAGAAAAAAAGGAAAAGAAAAAAAAAAGCAGACTTGAACATAATGTGTGATAACGACCAAACAGTATATGCACTTAATTGCAACATTCATAAATGTATGCATATGCTTCAGTTCAGTTCAGTCGCTCAGTTGTGTCCGACTCCTTGCGACTCCATGAATCACAGCACGCCAGGCCGCCCTGTCCATCACCAACTTCCGGAGTTCACTCAAACTCACGTCCGTCGAGTCGGTGATGCCATCCAGCCATCTCATACTCGGTCGTCCCCTTCTCCTCCTGCCCCCAGCTCTCCCAGCATCAGAGTCTTTTCCAATGAGTCAACTCTTCGCATGAGGTGCCCAAGGTATTGGAGCTTCAGCTTCAGCATCATTCCTTCCAAAGAAATCCCAGGACTGATTTCCTTTAGAATGGACTGGTTGGATCTCCTTGCACTCCAAGAGACTCTCAAAACTTAAAAATGTTTAATTCTCCAGCGGGCTGACCTGCGGAGGAGGCAGCGGACTTCCCGCCACGGAGCTCTTGGCTCGGCTCCCCGCGGGCTGGCGGCGGAGGCTGCGCGCGCCCGGGCGGCGAGTGGCTGGCGGCCCGGCGGGTCCCGGCGCCTGCGGGCGCGCTGCCCCGGCACCGCGTAGGGGACGCGGAATCCCTCACCTGGAGGGCGTCAGACACCGCCCGCCACGGAGACCGCGCGGGGATTTTCCAGTGGGGGCGGAGGCTCCTGAAAGGCGCCTTGTCGGCCCGCGAGGGGCAGAGACGGTGTGGACAGCGAGGCCGGGGTCGGGGGACCCCAGCTGGTCGCCTCCAGGGCAGCGCCTCGACCCCCTGGCCGCTCGTCAGCCCTGAAGGTCGGCAAGAGGCCGGAAGCTGAGCGCAGGGGCGTGCGGTACCTGCAAGGGGGCTGGGAGCTCACGTCCAGCTCTCCGCAGAATTTGTGCACAGAATTGTGCCTAACTGTAGAGACCCACTCCAGTTCTTGCCTGGAGAATCTCAGGGACGGCAGAGCCTGGTGGGCTGCCGTGTGTGGGGTCGCACAGAGTCGGACACGACTGAAGCGACTTAGCAGCAGCAGCAGCAGCATTAGAGACCAAGAGTGACTTGCACCCGCCCTGGCAGCGGTCCGTGTTCGTGGCGCCCCCTCCCTGGGGCCTAACACTGTGCTTGGCACTTTACATGGCGTGTAAAAAAGCAGTATTTGCATGGTGAACGACAGGGCCTTCAGCAGGTACTGTTAGGAAGCGCCCCCGACTCCAACAGCCATGTACTTCCTCCAGAACCCTGGGGGCTTTCCTGTTCTGGCTGCATCCTACCCAATGAGCTTGATCATTCTGCTTCTCTCAGCCTGTGTCCTGCTCGGCTCCTGCAGCCCACCCCGGGGGTTCCCCTGAGCACAGGGATCTAAGAGACAAGTCTGACCACTTGTCCAACACAAAGTAGGTTATCTACCACCGAAATTTACTACAGCAGGGCAGAGGAAGAGGACATTTGAGTGAGTGGTTCTCTCCCTGTCCTTTGAATGGAAAATCCGATTAGGTCTTAGATATTCTGCTGTCCTTACCAGGAGAGAAACGAGAAATATAGCCTGAGCTCTGGGCCTGGGGGCAGGATGTGATGTGACAAAACTTATAGCTTTAAAAAAAAAAAGGAAAGCACAAAGTTTAAAGGTAGAGTCAAGGGAGCCAAGAAGCCTCTCCCATTCCCTTGCCCTGGGCTGTTTGCCAGGAGAAAGGAATATGCTTCCAGAAAGCCCAACTTGGGGTTTAGCAGCTCCAAGGGAAAATTTTTCTACCTGGAACTGAAGCAAGAACTAGGCTGCAACCCAAAGTCTTCTGACTTCCACTGTGACTAGAGAATTGCAAGAGAGAAACAACAGAGAGATGTGTGGGAGGGTGGGGTGGGGTGGGGGTAGGGATGGAAATAACACTGGACTGGGGTCAGGGTCTGCACTGAGCCCTGGTCTCAGCTGCTTGGTGGCACAGTGGTAACGAATCCACCTGGCAATGCAGGGGCTGCAAGAGACAGGTTGAATCATTGGGTTTGGAAGATCTCCTGGAGGAGGAAATGGCAACCCACTCCAGTATTCTTGCCTGGAGAATTCTGTGGACAGAGAAGCCTGGCGGACTGAAGTCCATGGGGTCGCAAAGAGTTGGACACTACTGAGCAACTGAGCACACACATGCACACACACATTCAGCCACTTAGATTAGCCCCTTAGCCTTGGGAAAGGTCCTTGACTTCTCTGAACCTCAGTTTCCTCGTCTCTAGCCTAAAAATAATAACCCATTTGATTCATATGACAATCTACTATGGGATGGATGAGTACCCATCTCAGTTCTCTGTATGCAGCAAGTCCTCAGCTAAAGGCTTCAGGTCAAAAAGATATTTGCATCCCAATGTTCATTGCAGCATTATTTACAACAGTCAAAGGTGGAAACCACCCAAATGTCTATCAATAGATGAATGCTTAAACAAAACGTGATATAGCCATACAATGGAATATTATTCAGTCATCAAAAAACAAAATTCTGATCCACGCTACAACACGGATGAACCTTGAAAAGATTATGCCAAGTAAAAGAAGTCAGGCACAAAAGGATAAATCCTGTATGATTCCACTTAAAGTATTAATAGAACAGAAGTTACCAGGGGCTGAGGGTAGGAGAAATGGATAGTTCTGTTCGTGCTCAGTTGTGTCTGACCTCCAGGCTCCTCTGTCCATGGACGTTTTGAGACAAGAATACTGGAGTGAGTTGCCATTTCCTCCTCCAGAGGATCTTCCTGACTCAGAGATCAAACTTACGTCTCTTGTATCTCCTACGTTGGCAGGTGGATTCTTCACCACGATTGCCACCTGGGAAAGTGAAAGTGAAAGTCACTCAGTCGTGTTGGACTCTTTGTGGCCCCATGGACTATACAGTCCATGGAATTCTCCAGGCCAGAATACAGGAGTGGGTAGCCGTTCCCTTCTGCAGGGGATCTTCCTAACCCAGGGATCAAACCCAGGGCCCCCGCATTGCAGGCGGATTCTTTATCAGCTGAGCCACAAGGCAAGCCCAGCTATTGCTCTGGGTACAGGTTTCCTATTTGAGATGATGAAAACCTTTTGAAAAGAGATAGTGGTGATGGTTGCACAACAGTGTGATAATACTTCATGCCAATGAGTTATGCACTTAAAATAGTTTAAATGGCAAATATTAAATGTATTTTACCACAGTGAAGATCTTTTTTTAAAAAGGTAGGGATGAGGGGAACCTGTTTGTGAAAATTCTGTCTTTAGCAGCACTTTTGTGATAGTTACTGGACACTGCTCAAATGTCTATCTACCGTAGAATGGGTGAAATATTGTCTGTTCACATACTGGGATGCTAGGCAGTCTTGAGAATAAATGACAACTACGCAGAACACCCTGGGTGGATCTGACAGACGTGAGGTTGAGTGAAAGAAGCCAGGCATGAAAGAGGATATCCTGTATGATTCCATTTATGCAAAGTTCGGAAACAGGCAAAGTGAGTCTATGGTGCTAGAGGTCAGGATAGGGTTCCCCTTGGGGAGTGATTATTGGAGAGAGCGCAGTGGGTTTCTGGGGGCTGCAAGTGTACTTGGTAACTGATCTAGATGCTGTTACCTGATTGTGGTCACTTCGGGAAAATCCTCCAGGCTATTTTACACTTATCATGTGTGTTCTTTACTGTATATATGTTTACTTCAACAAAACATTAAAAAAAAAATTCCTTGTTCCATGTCCTGAATGGCGAATGGAAACAGTGAACCAGAAAGTCAAGCGACAGAAGCCTGATTTATATGCTTAATCTGTGCCAAGCCAGGGAGACTAGGAAGCCAGATTTGTAATTCTCTACACTGCTTGCAATTTGTACTGCTCCCACCTCCCCCTCCCCACCCCCAGGCCCCATGAGCTGTAACCAATTAGTTTTGAAATCTAAACAGCCGGCTTTGCACAGCTCACACTGCCAGGGACCTGAAGGGGAAGGAGGTACATCCCCAGCAACAAGGAGAGGCCCTGACCCTCAAGCTCACAGCCTGTGGAGCCGGGCCCACCAGCCCCGCCCCCCTCCTGGACTTGCAGGTATACAGTAGGCAAGTAGCAAATACTTGTGGATGGGCTGTGTCTTCAGAATTCTTCAAGTGCGCCCCTGAGATCTAACTGCCCCCAGTATCAGGGAAGGGCTGTTAGCAGCCCCTTGGGGAGTTGCCTGCGAGGACTTGGGGCCTGGGGGGTCTAGAGAAAATGTTGCCCCTTCCTCCAGCATCAGGAGCCCACTGCCCAGCTGTCCTCCTGGACGCTGTGAGGAGAGCAGATACAAACGCCTGATTTGGCCCTGGCTGACCCGAGGTGACTTCCAACACCAAACAACCTGGCAGTTGGGGTCTGGGGGAGGGGATAATTTATATTTATGCCTGGTGACAAATTGCTAAATAATAGATCTGGCTGGGGTTTCGGTTTCTCTCCCCAGCAGTTTGACCAATGTGTTGGCCTGTTGACTCAATCAGCAAGCTATTTTGGCCCTGTGGGGACCCAGAGCTTGGTTTCTGCTCCGGGAGGCCTTCCCCTTTCTCCCGTGTATTTGGGCTTTCCCCAGGTTTGTGTTTGTTTGTGTTTGTTTGTCTGCCTGTCTGGGGCCCTGAGGGTTGAAGGCAGCCTGGGCCTCTGCCAGACTCCAGGTTTTTACATGGCCTGGGGCACGTGGCCCTGGGGAAACAGACTCCTGCTTGCATGGGTATATCTCATGTGTATATGGTAAACAAAGCAGCTGCATCTCTTTCTCTTTGTCCCAGTAAATGCTGTCCTTCCGCTCCTTCCAGCCCCATCTGCCTTTCTCCCCACAGACAACAGTCAGCCGCTCTTGGTATTCAAGACAGCAGTAGCAGCACCATAAGTCCTCATGTGGGAATAGTGTTTATGGTTTATGAAACCCTTTCACAGCATCATGTCATTTGGCCCTCCCATAGTCCTTGGTGTGGGGCTGAGGCTCAGGGAGGTTTGGGGATTTACCTAAGGTCACGTACTCATAAGAGTCTATGTGGCGCAATCGGTTAGCTTGTTCGGCTGTTAACCAAAAGGTTGGTGGTTTGAGCCCACTGAGGGATGACTGCCCCGTGATGTTTTGGGCTATCCTGATAGATCAGTGTGTAAAGAATCCGCCTGCAATGCAGGAGACCCTGGTTCGATTCCTGGGTCGGGAAGACCTGCTGGAGAAGGAATAGGTACCCACTCCAGTATTCTTGGGCTTCTCTTGTGGCTCAGCTGGTGAAGAATCCACTTGCAATGTAGGAGACCTGGGTTTGATTCCTGGGTTGGGAAGATTCCCTGGAGAAGGGAAAGGCTACCCACTCCAGTATCTTGGCCTGGAGAATTCCATGGAATGCCTAGTCCATGGGGTCGAAAAGAGTCAGACACAACTGACCCAACTTTCATTCATATACTCATAAAGGTCAGAGCATATCTTTTGATTTCTGGTCCCATCTTCTCTTCCTTGATCCAAGTGGCCCCCTTGCCTTTGGAGACTGGGGCAGAGGCTGCTAGCTGCCACCATAAATCCATTTCCCCTTCTTCCTTAGCAACAGAACCTCCATTTTATTCAAGGTAATATCGTACTCAGGCAAAAGAAACATTCCTAGCCTCACTTGAAGCTGTGGTTTGTAGGCAGGAACTTCAGGAAGGCTCCTTAAAAAGGGGGCATGGGCCCTTTTTACCTTTTTACCTCACTGCCTGGAATTCAGTGATAATGGCTGGAGCTCAGTGGCTATTCTGGACAATGAGGTGACCTTGAGGGTAAAAGCTAAGTAAAGCAGAAATAGATGGGTCCTGGGTCTTAGATCACCAGAAAACTCCTATGCCAACCCAGACTTCCTACCTTCAGATTTCTTTTACATGAGAGAAATTCGCTTCTATTTTGTTTAAGCCTCTGCTGTAGGTTTTCTGTTTGCAGCCAAGTTGTATCACTCTAGATCCAGGGACCCCATTTCTGGTGATACATAGTCTCTCCTGCACCCTTTCCTGCTTACTCAGTTGGAATGTAGAGGGCTCTCTCCTCACGGTTCTCAGCTCTCATAGATCGGATATGCTGGGCCGGGGTCGTGAGAGCTACTGCAGGCAGGCACCTCTCTGGGTCCCTTGAACCCCCTGAGAATTCCAGAGAACAAACATATTGCAGACTTTGTCTGTTAGTTCCTATAGCCAAGTGAAACCACTGAAGGAGGGAAACACATGAAAATTCCAAGCGCCTGGCAAATTGCCTGGATTGGATTCTTCTGAGGGCTGGTTGACAAACATGCTTCCAACTACCCGTCATCCCTCCAGGCTTCCAGAGGGTAGAACAGAGAGTTCATCACTTGGCCCTTACTTCTCATCTGCACCCCTGCCCCCCAAGAGTGTATGCATTCATGGTCCCTGTCACGTGACTCTCTACCAGTAAACCCTTTTGAGCATCCACTCCTAGTAGATGCTTGTTTGTTGGCTCAAGAATTACAGACTCACGCTTATTAGTCTGCACGTGTGGGGCTGCGTGTAACTGAAAGCCCAGGAAGCAATGGCTGACTCGAGCACCTTGTCTGGCTGGGGAGGGTGGGCTCAGCTTGATGCATCAGATCACGGATGTCATTAAGGGCTGGGCTCTGTCTGGCTTCCTGAAGTTCCTCCATCCTTATTGTGTTGGCATTTGTCCTCAAGTCTGCCTCTTCAGTGTCATGTGTTAACATGGTATCTGCCTTCTCAGTAGGACAAGGTGGGCAGGGGCAGTGCCAGCCTGCCACGCTCTGGCACATTCCCCTCTCTAAGAAACAAAGTGTCTTTTCCAGAAACCTCTGGTGAGGGTGTCCTTATGCCTCCTTGTCCAGCACTGGGTCACAGGGCTTCGTGGGCCACAGAGGAGTCCAGGAAGTTATCAGGTAACAAGGGAAAAGGGAGGTGGGAATGGAATGGCTGTTGGGTAGTCACTCCATAGGGTCTGCAATACATGTATACTACTGGGCTAATGTATTAGGTATATGATAAGATCTATGTTAAAAATAGGGATTTTAAAAGCATGAGATAGGGGCGTCCCTGGTTTTCCAGTGGTTAGGACTCTGCCTTCCACTGCAGGGTAAATGGGTTCAATCCCTGTTTGGGGAACTAAGATCCCACAAGCTATGAAGCTCAGCCAAAAAAATTTTAAAAAAAGAAGCATGAGATTAAAAAAATAGAAATTCTAACGTTAATTCCCACACAATTCCTGGGGCACAAGCACCCACTTTGGAAACTGTCTGTGCAGCCAGAAAGACTTAAGTTAAATCCTGGCTCTGCTACTTATTAACTGCAACAATTCCTTAATCTTGTCAAGCCTCACTTTACTCATTTGTAAGGTGGGGATAGTAATGGAACCCATCTGATAGGGTTTCGTTACAGTGCCAGGTACCTTTTAAGAAAACAATATTAGAATAATAAGATGTCTTCCTTCGACATCAGCTTCCCATTTACGGGCAAGGGATGGTGGCCGGGAGAGTTAAAATTTTGAAACTGTTGAAAGCAACAGTGAGTCCTCACAACATTTTGATTATGCCCATCATTTAAATATCCAGGTGTTTTTCATTTCTAAAGCTTTTGAGCTGCATTCTGAGGATTCCTACCTACCAGGGCAGAGGACCAGAGTCCTGCCAGTATTTTCCTAGCATTGCCACTCCCTGCTGCAAGCCCCTGGTTTCATGATTCTGCTCTCTTGGCCTCAGTTTTCTCAGCTGCAGCCTGGGAAGATTGGGCTAGAAGGTGTCACACCTGTCCCTTCTCCTTCAGTTTAGGGCATCCCCTTTGTCAGTTCTGGCTCCTGTGGCACCTCTCTGTCTTGTCTCTCCCCACTCCCACTCCAGTCCCGAAGCCCTGAGGTCCTTCCTCTTGCGGCTTGCCCTCCCTTTCCCTGGCCTCTGGTGATTCTGCCCTTTTGAAAGTGCTCTCTATCCCAGCGTCCTGTGAGATTCCAAGTCCCTCTAGGGAGAAGGCAGCATGAAGGTCTGGTCTCTGCTAGAGATGAGACCTGGTTTCGAGTTATTTTCTGCCCTAGATTCAGAGCACTTTCAGTGTGCAAGGTCGTGTCCTAAGGTCTTTATGTTTTAACACACATAATGCTCGGGGGTGGCTACTCTTATCATCATCAGCCCCACTTTTAAAACGAGAAGAATGTGGCACAGAGAGGTTAAGTGCCTTGCCCAAGGTCACACAACTGGCAACAGGCACAGCTGCGTGCTTTCCCAGGCACTCTGGCTCTAGAGCCCATGCACTTAACCACTGTGTTGGACAATATCTGATTTCTTTGTCTCCTGTGATTTTGGGTTAGTTATTTAACCTTGTCGTTTTTGTAAATGTGGAGCCATTTGAGAGTATATTACAGACATCATGTCACTTCACCCTAAATATTCAGTGTGTCTCTACCTGGCATTTTTCAGTATAACCTCAGCACCTCATCAATTTAGGAAATTCAAGGCTGATACAAAGCTATCGTCTAATGTAATGTTTATTTTCAAATGTCCCTGTCCTCAATAATGTCCTTTGTAGCTTTTCATTTTTTCAATAGCAGGTCCAGTCAGGACCACACACTGGGGGAATTCCCTGGCTGTCCAGGGGTTAGGACACTGTACTTTTACTGCCAAGAATGTGGGTTCAATCCCTGGCCAGGGAACTAAGATCTCACAAGTCACATGGTGCAGCCAAAACAAAAACAAATCCAAAGACTACACATTGTATTTAGTTATAATTTATTTAAAACTTTTTTAAAAAATTGAGATATAATTCATATGCCATAAAACTCACCCTTTTAAAAAGTGATTTTATTTGTTTGGCTGTGCTGGTTGTTGCTTGCTGCACGGGCCTTCTCTAGCTGTGGTGGGCAGGGTCTGTACTCTAGTTACGGGGTGTGGGTTTCTCACTGCAGCGGTTTCTCCTGCTGCAGAGCAGGAGCTCTGGGTGCACACGCTTCTGTAGTTACAGTGCGTGGGCCCAGTAGGTGCAGCTCCCGGGCTCTAGAGCACAGGCTCAGTAGTCGTGGCTCACGGCTTAGTTGCTCCTTGGCATGTGGAATCTTCCTGGACCAGGGATTGAACCTGTGTCTCCTGTATTGGCAGGCAGATTCTTTACCACTGAGCCATCAGATAAGCCCCGAAATTCACCCTTTTAAAGTGTACAATTCAGAGTTGTTTTTTCTTTTTAAGTATATTCACAAAATTATGAAACTGCTACTATTTTCTAATTCCAAAAAAATTTCATCATTTCCCAAAGAAACTCTGTACCCACTAGCAGTCACTCTGCATTCCCCCATAGCAACCACTAATCTATTTTCTGTCTCTATGAATTTATTTCATATACATGGAATCATATAATCTATGGCCTTTTGTGTCTTATTTCTCTCAGCATGTTTTCAAGTTTCATTCATGTGATAGTGTGGATCAGAACTTCCTTTTAAAGGCTGAATAATAGTCCCTTGTATGGATATACCATGTTTTGTTTATCCATTTATTTGTTGATGGACACTTGTGGTGTTTCTTCTCATTGGCTGTTATGAACGTTTTTGGGGGTCCGGGCTGTTATTGTTCAGAATGTTCCTCCATTTGGATTGTCTGATTAGTTTTAGATTCACTCGATCTGTTTTCATAGCCTAACAAATGACCTTCTCTCTCTGCTGAGCTCAGCCGGGGCCTCCATCTCTGCCCAGCCATGTTGCTGGCAGGTGGAACAGCCTGTGGGAGGCAGAGTTCCTCGCCTCCCCAACAAAGCGGTGCTGTGCTCATGCCCACTGCCCACAGTCCGTGCCACTGCCTCCCTGCCCTGTGGGCACAGAACCTCAGAGTTATTTCAGGCCTTTTCGTGGTAGACCTGGCCTGGGAAAATCTGAGGTCCTGGCGGCTGGACACAACTGCCTTCCTCAGAAGCGTGAAGGTCATTCCCTGGGCTTGGCTTCTTTGGTCTGGTGGCCCAGCCCCTTGCTTCTGGTTCCCACTGACCCCCAGCAGTCACCCCCTGGCAACCAGTGCGAGGGAGGAGAATACACATCACTGGGATGGGCTTCCTGTTGACAAACGCCGGCTTGTGGCATCGGGTGTGGTTAAGGCTCAAAAGAGCATCTATCTAAAAATGGGCCCTTTCTGCTCAATGGACTCAGAGCACGTGTGTCTTGAGTCATTGCCGTTTCCTTCACTCGGGCAAAAATGACCTTTCTTCCCCCGCTGGTTTCCTCTGTGCAGCCCCAGCAGTCCCACAGCTATGAAAATCTGGAGTCTCTTCCCTCCTGGACCTCTTCCCCAGATTAACAGCTCAGCGTTCCTGGCAAAATCCACAGGCTAGCTGGGACTGGTGCTCCGTAGCTGTTTGTTTTTCTCTTTAAGAGCAGAATGAGGCAGGACTTCTGAATCACCTCCTGACTCGCTGTGTGGCTTTGAACAAGCCACTTGGCCACTCTGTGCTCCTGTTTTCCCAGTTGGAAATGAGACAGTGGGTGACGCCATTCTTTGCAGCATGTGAACTGAGCTTTGTTTATGGGTAAGACCATGGAGCAAGTGACCAGGATGGGATGAACCGCCTTCCTTGGAGATGCAGATGTTTAACAATAGGTCAGATCCCCATTTGGCCATCCTGGTAGATAAAGAGGTGGTTGTAGAAAGAGCATGAGCTTTAGGGACAGATATTTCCAAAGCCAAAACTCATCTCTCAATATCCTACTAGCTATGTGGCCTTGAGCAAGTTAATATCTGTGACCTTTTGTATCGTAGGGATAATAGTAGCTTTTCCCGGAGTTGATGGAGATATTAAGGGTGTTGACATCTGAAAAGTGCTAAGGACAGTTTCTAGTATGTTGCAGAAGCCCAATAAACCATTGCTATTGAGAAAGTACAGTCAAATAGGTAGCAGTGCGGTAGTTCCTTAGGATACATCCAAATCCTTAATCCTCTCTGTTGGCCAGTTTCTTATGCTGAGTTTTAAGGCAGCTAAGTTATTGTTGTTGGACAAATACTGGGGTATCTTCCCCAGAAATTAAGACCCCTATCTCTCCCCCTTTTTGTTCAGCCCAGTTCTCACCTGCTTGGAAAACAGAAGCCAACAGAAATGAGTGGCAGAAGGTCCCAAGTTATCTCAAGGAAAACCTTCCAGAGGAGGGGATACTGCAGGGCGAGGCTATGAACTGAATTCCACCTGTGGGGTCCTGGCTCCCTGGGAGGCTCGTGGGTTCCAGCCTCCCTGGTGGCCTAGCTCTGGGTGGACCACCCAGGGGGTGAGATTTCAGGGCTGTCCAGATGCAAATCCTCCCTGTCTTGTGGGCTAAATCTTGATAGTCCTCTAAGCCCATAGACTTGAAGCTTTGATCCCTGCTGGAGAGATCCACCTGGGAAAAGATATCATTTAATCCTCTTCAATCATGTGACCCTCAATGTCTGTGTCTCCAGCAGAAATTGCAGGTTGTCCTCCTGTCTCATTGCCCTCCATCTTCATTTTGTAACAGAACCCCCACGTTCTGGCCGTCCGGTCACAGCAGGGTTTCTCAGCTGTGGTGCTTTTCAATATTTTGGGCTGGATGATTCTTTCTTGTTGGGCAGGGGGCGGGGTATTCTGTGCTGTGTAAGACATTTAGCAGCATCCATGGCCTCTACCAATGACCCCCTCTCTAGACACTGACAAGTGTCCCCCTGGGAGTGGGGACAAAATCTCCCCTGTTGAGAACGCCTGAGTCATAGGCCACATTTCCCAGCCTCCCTTGCAGCTAGGTGTGGCTATGTGACACCATTCTGGGCAATGACTTGACGTAGGTGCTGTATCCATGTGAACAATTGCCAGTTTTCCTTAAAGGGCAGCATGCTAGAGTAAGAACACAGTGTTAGAAGCTGGGAGATGGAAGCTGAAGGTCAAGGGGGGCAGAGCAGCTACAGAGGAGGAATCGGGATGCCCAGCCTGGGAACTGCCATATCCACCCAGCTGCCTATGCTTAAACAGCTGTGTGAGAGAGAAAAATAACCTTCTGTCTTGTTGGCCATTGGAGCCACTGTGATTTTGACCTTTGTAACAACTCCTGAAACTACATCCCAGTTGACATAAGGGATTTGTCGCCTCCTTTCCTGACTGCAGAGTGTGAGAGAGGAAGTGGGAACACGAACGCAGGGATAAAGGAATGAATGACTAAACCCGCCCCTATGGAACCCCCTCTAAGTTCCAGGCACTGTGCCAGGAGTTTTCGTGAACGCTACTTTTATTTAGTTAGTTCTCCGGTGAGTCTACAGGAGAGGCACTGTTAGGCCTGTATTTCTGACAGAGGAGGCCAAGGCTCAGAGAGGTTGGATGACTTGTCCACATTACACAATCAGCCAGGGACACAACTAGGATTCAGCTCTGTGCCTGAAAGGCCCCCCCACCCCCACCCTGGCCACATGCTACTCCTTTGATTGAGAAACTCTGCAGACATGAGGCTCCAGTAAGGACGCCTCTGCCTGCAGAATAACCTTGTCACACAAAGCCTTGTTCCTGTTTCCACCCCAATACTTTGTCTACTCGTCTCATACCCCTCACACCCGTGTTCAACGTTGCTCATCTCCAAGTAGTCTTCAGGCTTGCCTGCCCTTTTCTGCTTCTCTGCCTTTACTCAGGCCAAGCTTACTTAGCCCCCTTGGTCTAGGATGCTGTTAATACCCTTCCAAATCCCTGCCCCCCCAAATCTGCTGACTCAGAGCCCTTTGGCAGGACTCGGCTCAGACACTGCCTCCTTCAAGAAGCCCTCCTTGACTACACCCTTCTCAGTCAGACGACGTCCCTCTCTCATGAGCTCCCTTCACACTGTACCCTCTATGATGGCATATACCATTGTGCAAGGTATAGACTTCTCCAGGGCCAAACTGTTTCCTCTGTCTCTTCACAGATCAACGTGATATCTGTGAAACTCAGTACCTGTTCAAGAATGAGGAGGGAGGGAGGCGTGCTGGAATGGTGCAAAATGAGGAATCCAGCTCACAATTTCATCCTTGTGTGTGTCCACAGTAAAAACCAGTTACTAGTTACGGTGAGGAGTTTCAGAGAGACGAAGTGTGTACTGAGAGCTCATCCTCTGAGAAGCAGCTGTGTGTATGTGTGCGCTCAATCGGTCCGACTCTTTGTGACCCCCTGGATGGTAACCCCCCAGGCTCCTCAGTCCATGGAATTTTCCAGGCATGAATACTGGAGCAGGTTGCCATTTCCTATTCTAGGGGAATCTTCCCAACACAGGGATTGAACCTGCGTTTCTTGCATCTCCTTCACTGGGAGGTGGATTCTCTAACACCGTGTCAAAGAAATCACACAGAAAACATACAAAAAGGTAAACTATGGACACTGCACTTGTGTGTCATCTATGGGGTGGGTCTCTCGAGGCCCCCAGCAGGATCTTGGGCTCTCTCCACCTCATCAGTCTCTAGGAATGCCAGCTCCTTCCAACAGCAGTTAGACATGATTAGGAGGCACAATCTGGCACCTGAGAGCTGCACACTGAGAGGCTGAGGCTGAAAAGAAAGACTGCGTCTCCCTGCCTCCTGTCCTGACTCACCCAGCTCGTGGGAGTCATGCCCTGTTGTCCTGTTCTGGGAGCGTGGCTGGCAGTGAGGGCTGGGGGAGCCCTTCTCCACCCCTCGGCTCCCGAGAAGCCTCCCCAGAGACCAGGAAGAGGGGATGCATAGGATCGATCCCTTGCTCAGATGCTCTGAAAGCTGGGGGGTTGGAGGCAGCTCGAGAGCAGGAGGACAGGCCGGACCCCTCAGAGCATGCGGCCGGGCTTCCGCCATCGTGGGGCCACTCACCTGCTCAGAGCTCCCATGGGACGCTCCAGTGGCCTCCGGTCAGCGGGTTTGGAAGCATGGGCCAGAAGCCCAGCTACGAGTCCAGCCTTCACCGCAGGAGCCCTCCTTTTCTCTCCGGGTGAGGGAAGGGGGCACTAGCCCCACTGGGAGAATCAGCCTTATGGGTGGATGGGAGTGACAGACGTCCTGATGGTGGTGCTGAGCTCGGTGAGCACGAACCGGCTGGGTGCTCTTCTAAGCACCCACTTCATCCTCATAACCGCCTCATGAGATCTGAGTCTCCTAGCTCTGCCCCTGTCCATCATCCAAGTGACCTTTGAAGCCCTTTTCCAGGGCAATATGTCCCCTCAGCAGCACCTGTCCTGTGCGGCCTTGAGCAGGTCCCTTTCGCCTGTCAGCAAGACGCCAACCCTGACGAGACCAGCGTATGAGACCAACAATGCAGCCGTGCTTTGAAGAGGCTGTGGGTGTTAGCCAGGCTCAGCTGTGATTCCTTCCAATCTCGGCCCGCCTGGCTGGCTTGCAGATACCAGGGTCTGCCAGCCTTCCCCAGGGAGGGAGCCTGATTCTTCCCTACGTGCACTGTCGTCTGCATTCTCTCTGTTTCGTCACTGACCACCCACCATTTTGTACAGCCCAAAGAAGGCCTGGCCGGTGTGGACAAGGGTCCCAGCACTGATCCTGCCCCTCGCCAGCTCTGTGACCTCAGGCAAGTCGCTCCTCCTCTCTGGGCCTCAGTTTCCCCATCTGGAAAACAAGGAGGTCAGAACTGAACTACTGCTTTGCACGCAAGTATCCTAATGTCCTGTGATCAAAGGCCAGGGGACGGGCTGGCGGACCTACACGAAAAGCTCAGCCCCAGCTCAGCTTCCCATGTTAATGGCTTTGCCGAAAGGAGGCCCCTGGCCATGGAAGCTGCTTTATCAAAACGTGTTCCAGCTCACTTAGATTACACTTCACTCCACTGAACTTCAAAAGGGACACAAGGGCTCCTCTGCAGACAATTGCCGGCAGAACGTCAACACGATCGGTCAGGCTTGAAGGGGTCACCTTGCTGGGCAGCTGGGCAGGCTTTTATGGACCCTTGTTGGGAGAAAGAAAAACGGGGTGGGCTGGAGCCTCACGTGGTTGAGCCTTTGTGGTTTTCACATGGTTATCGTCTTCTCTAGTTTCCAAATCTTAGATCCAGAGAGAGTCCTGATGGTCAGAAAGATAGGTAGCCTCTAATAGGATGAAATATAATCTGAGGAGCTGCAAGCCTCATGCTTGGAGGGAGGGAACAAAGCAAATTTGTGAGAGTGATAGTTCATGGGCAAAACGTGTTAGCAGTTTTGTGTGTGAAAAGGACACATGGGTGTTAATTGATAATGAAAGTTGTGTGGTGTAGCTTCTAAAGGAACTAAAAAGTCTTGCTGCTGCGTTTAGAGAAATACAGTATGAAGCTGGAGAAAAACAAGAATATTGTTATTGTTTATAAGTGCCAGCTGTGCTGGATACTGGCCCTCGTAAGTTACACGGATTATCTCATCTGATCCTCACAGCACCCAAAGAAGTAAATACTACCGTGATCTCTCTGTGTTTCCAGTGAGCAAACTGAAGTTCAGAGTGGTTAAGTGACTTGCGCACGATCAACAGCAGATAAAAGGCAGAGGTGGGCTTCAGTGTTAGGTCTCTCCGTCTATTTTGCCACCAAAACAACATCATGAGAGTAAAGAATCCAAAGAGCAACAGTTGTTGAGTCTTCAACTGTTTTGAGAATGTGTGGGAGAAGGGGGCATCAAACGTGCCCTGCAGTGGGTCGTCCCACTCAATACAAAGAAGATGTTTGCAGCGCTGTATGGAGACAGCAGGCAATGTCAGGAGTGGTGATTTCTTTGATGTTGGGGATGTTTATGTATAACCACCGGGCAGGAAGGCAAGCAAGTGGATTCAGTAGGTGGTTGAATGAAGACCCTGCTACTAACCTTGATTTTTGGCAGGTTCAAGACTGAAGGGGCCGGGTCAAACAGATACATCTTGGTCTCTGGAGTACAAGTCTCATTGAAGGATTTCTCCAGGTGTTACTGGAAGTACCTCGCAGCAGGCAGCCTCAGGCTAAACTAAGAAAGAACCTGGCTTGAAAGAACACTGACCTCCGGCTGAGGAGTCGGGGTCTTTTGACTTCAGTTTTTAGCTCTGTGCCTTCAGGCAAGTCGCTTGACTTCTCTGGCCCTTGGTTTCCTCACTGGTACAAAGGAGCTTGGATCGGATCAGTTCTGAGGTCCTGAAACATTAGCAGACATTACCTGTGAACCTGGGATGACACAAACCCTCTGTGTCTGAGAGATAAGGGCTGGAGAAACAGAGCGGTGGAAGGCAGGCTAAGGATGGCCCCAGTGGGCTGGGCTGGGCTAGGCAGTCCTCCTGGCAGTCCTCCCGTGGAGGTCAGGACGTGGGAGCTGGGCTGGTGGCCTAAACTTGAAGTCAGCTCTTGCATTTTTATCATGGAGGAGGCGGGAGAAATGCACTCAGCAGACAAAACAAACACAGCAAGGGGGGTTGTTGGTGAAAGTGTATGTTTTGTCTGCTGGGCACTTTCCTGCCCAGAGGCCCATCAGACAGGCTTGGGGAGGCCCTGAGTGAGAGAGAGGAGCGGGTGCAGGCAGGCAGCTCCAAAAGGCTGTCTGTGCTCTGCAGTCAACGCCCCGACAGTCTTTGTTATTGTGAATTGTGGGGGGAACTCCCCCAGTGTCTGCTTTTTGAACTTAGAAAAACCTAGGTTCAAATCCCAACTCTGCCACTAACTAGCTGGGTGATTTGGAAGCAATTCATTTAACCTAGGGTGTCCATGCATGACTTGGTATCCAAATGGAGGCATCTTTGAGAATGGAGGAGAAAGCTATTATTAATTATGCTGGTTCAGCTGCATAAACCGAGACTGTTTGGAGCAAAACCGGGACACCCTGCTTGACTTGCCCAGGCCCATTTCCACACTGAGAACACAGCCACTTTGCTACTCACACGCACGTGCTTCACGTGGCTGGACTGAGGCTGCGGTGAACAGACACAACATTTAGTGGGCACTCAGTAAGAGAAGGCTTCACGCTGCCCTTTCCCTCTTCTCACATTCTGTGTGTCTAAAGAGGGCTCTGAAACGGGGCTCACTGGGGTCCCAGAGAAGCTGTGCCAGGGCCTCCTTCGAATCTGTGTGTGCTTTCCTGGAGGGCCTGTGCCCAACGCCAGCTAGAACGTGGGCCTCCCTTTGGGATCTGTTTGCCTTTTCATAAACACAGACACAGGGTTTTTCTTGGCCAGGCCCCTCTGCTCACAGCTCAGGGATTGTACCTTGAAGCGTTTGCTCCCAAGTGATTTGAATCAGGATCTACCAGGAAGTTTGTTTTCCAAGGCCTTAGTCAACATGTGGGTGTGGAAACACCAACCAATTGCAATGTAGAGTCAACTCCTTTTTAAATAGGGACTTTCACATTAGTCAGACTTTTCAAAACAACATAATGTTTAAATAAAATTCCATTTCCATCTTTCCATCACCAGGAGCAGTTGCTGAAGATATTTCTGTTCCACCCAGAGTCTTCCCCAGCCCACGTCTTAGCTGCTTCTCTTACTGTGTCAGAGCCCAGGCTATGATGTCACATGCTGGGGGTGCGAAATCTTTGCTTACTTGGGCCTTGGTTTTCTCTTCTGACTCTTCACATAGAATTTTATTTTGCTTCATTCTGATTCTTTGCTTTATTATTGCTGGGACTAGCTGCAATCCAGCCCACACCTTCCAAGGTACCTCCTCCTTAAGCAGCAGCACTATCCCAGGGGTTCCTACATTTTAGCATTTGAAGCTCATAGCTCAGGCTGCCTTTGATGTACCAGGATTTGGTGTGAAATACTTTTGACAGAGTCTCATGGGTCCCAGATGTGATCACCCTGAGCAGGCTCAGACACACACCTTACCAAACCTGCAGGTTGACTGGGTGCACACACCTAGCATCTTCCCATAGCCCTAGGTCCCCAGCAGGGTCATCTACTCTGAGCCCCTCCTTCCTGGCTCCTACATTCCCAGGACCTGGATGAGTTACAACCCCATGGAGCTCTCTGCTGGTTTGGCAAATTAGGCAGGAGTCTGAGAGCTCCTCAGCCTGTTGGTTGTGGACTTACCATGTGTCCAGCTCTCTGCTAAGGGGAACATGCAGTATTTCACTTCATGATCAATGCTTTAGCCCTTGTTTGGAACTTGGGCCTCACGTAAGCTACTGAGTAACCCCTCTGTGCCCCAGTTTTGTCACCTGTAGAGTGGGGATGGTAACAGTAGCTCCTCTCTCATGAGTTGGTGTGCAAATTCAGTACGCCCAAGAGTATAAAGTGCTCAGAGCCTGGCTGACATGTAGCCAGCGCTCCATTGCTGCTGGCTATGTTTATGATAAATCCTCACCACCATCCTGTGAGAAGGGGGACTCTCATTATCCCCATGGGCAGACGAGGAACTGAGATTTGGAAAGGTTAAGTAACTGCCCAAGCCATGTGCTAGAAAGACAGGCAGTAAGCATGTTTTGCGAAGTCTGGGGCCCTGCTCTCTGTGACATGAGAATCTGGGTTAAATCCCAATTCAGTTGCTTTTGCATATATTTATAGACACCAACGTGCCAGGCCCTGTGCCAGGAGCCAGGAAGCCAACAGGGAGCTCCACCCTGTTTTCAGCCCAGCCTGAGCAGGCCAGCTCTGGACTAGGCACAGTTAATCTCCAGCCATCCCCTCTGGCTTCACCTGGCTCATTAAAACCAGACACATTACGAGTTTACTTAGCATCTGCAGAGAGCGTCTTTCATCTTCAAAGGTTTCCCGAAGCACCAACCAATTAATCCTTACAACACCCTCATCTCATGGACAAATATTTATCCTCACTTCATACCCAGGAAAACGAAGGCCCAGAGAGGAGTACAGACTGGGCGGGAGGAGGAAGAGTGAGTGGCAGAGCTAAGCAGAGAATTTCCGGTGCCCCAGACCCTGCTAGCTTCCCTGTCCTTCCGAAGGCTGCAGGGAAATTCTTCCCGTAATGCCTTTTTTTTTTTTTTTTTTAAATGGAAGCAGAACCTTTTGCAAGTTCAGAAGAATTAGATTTCTTTAATAGTAACCTGCAGGAAATACATTAAAAACACATTCTATCAGTTACAAATCTTAATGTCACCAGCCAAGGATGAGGGAATTAATGCTGGGCCCAAAAATACATATAGTCAGCAACTCCAGGGCAAGGGCAGAGACGATTTATAGAGTGTGAGGTCTGGATGTCTGGAGCAGGCAGGCTGAACTCAGTGGTGAAATTGAAACAGGGCTTT
This sequence comes from Neotragus moschatus, assembly GCA_006410615.1. Lineage (NCBI taxonomy): Eukaryota > Metazoa > Chordata > Mammalia > Artiodactyla > Bovidae > Neotragus > Neotragus moschatus. The sequence continues at coordinate 1,768,202 of SJYA01002843.1, forward strand.
TCTCAGATGGGGTGGAGTGGGGGGAGGCTGCTGAGGGCGGCTTTGATTCAATTGTTGTTCACCGTTTCTTCTCAATGTAAAAAAAATTTTCTTTTAATGCTATAAAGGCCAGGTTCTGATCTGTCATGAGAAAACTGCTTTCATTAACATAGGCTCCTGTTAAGGGCACTTTAAAAGAATCGGCTGACCCCTGCAAGGTGCCCCCAACCAGAAAAATCCCAGCTCTGATCATCTCGCCTGTCTACCTGGTTCAGACAAAGGGGTAATCCAAGCAGTGGTTTGGCTGGAGAATCTATGCAACAAAGATAAAACCTATGTATAATTAATGTGGTTTTACTCTGTTAGAGAGTATTTTTTTTTTTTACCTTTATATTGTAAAATAAAATACCATTATAGAAAACACAGCAAGAAAAGGTGTCGCTCAGTAAACCGGGGTAAGGGAAACAGCCCTGGTCTTGTAGATTGTTTTCGTTGTTGGACTCAGCGCTCCATTTCACCAAACTTGAATCTTAACGCGACCTTGGAGAAAGTTTGAATCTCAGGGGTATAATGTGCTAAAGTGACCTAAAGAGCTATGTAGAGCTCTCAGCTGTTAGTTTAGGGCCACCACATTCCCAGCCACGTGCTTGCTGCTCAGAGAAAGGGTATTAAAGGACTCCTAGTGAACATCAGGAGCTGAAAGCCGCAGCAGAAGTGGACATGGGCCCCTGGCACATCCCCACCACCTGCCTCTCTTGTTGAAAACCACATAGCATACCCTGTGGGGCTGGGCTAGTTCGTGGGCAGCTGTCTGTGTCCTTTTCTCCTGGAGGAAAAGGTGAGAAGGAATTGCATCATGTCCCCTCCCTTTACAGGTGAGGAAACTGAGGCTATAGTTCTGATCTGAGGTCAATGGTAGCAGAGCTGGGTGGTAAGATCCCAAGGCACTTCTGCCCCACATGGCTGTGCCTCGTTTTCCATGATACACCATGGTGGTGGTGGTGTTCAGTCGCCCAGTTGTGTCCACCTCTTTGTGACTCCATGGACTGCAGCATGCCAGGCCTCCCTGATGAGCCAATAGCCTGGCTAGCACACCATGGTGAATCAGTTGTCAGGAACTGGTAACCAGCACTTTCTAACCAGCCCGAGTTCCCAGCTGGATGACTGACCATCCTGGTTTGCCCAGGGTTGGGGGCAAGAGTTCCAGTGCTGAACCTGGGACAGCCCCAGGCATACCAGGCCAGCAGGTCACCCTGTGGGCTGTGTCCATATCACTGATGACCAATCACTTTGACTAGTTAGTGGGCACTCAACCCGCAGGGGCAAATCAAAACTTAGAGAGGAGGATGGGGTTTCTTACACTGAATGAGTTGACTTGGGGTACAATTATCCAAATTACTGAGATTTTTAAAAAGTTACTGAGGGAAATGTAGAGGTTTGTCCTGAATTATAGTAGCTAACACTTTGAGCATGCTTTATAACTTTAATGCACTTTCACATTCCAAATCTTAATTATTTGGGCCCTTCAGGCAAGGTTGTCTGATTAAAATCATTTTTATGAAGTAGGAGACTAAGCTGGCCCAGCCACCTAGGCCAGCGCACCTAGCTGTGAGTGATGGAGCTCAAAAAGCCCCCCGTTCTCTGACCCTTGGCCGATGCTCTTCACTGCCCCCTCTCTGGTCTGGAACCCTGGCTGGAGGCCAGACCTTGAGTTCTCTCTTTATTTAATTGTTGGGAAGCAGGAAGCCAGAAACTAGGGGTTTCTAAATTCAATTCCAAGGACCTTGGATTAACACCAAAATAATTCCCTTACTGGAGACTTGCTATTAGAAAAGAACCTTAGTGGGGCCAAAGAATGGTTTTGGTTTGATCAAGCAAGGCTGTTTGCATACCTTCTGAGACAGTATTAAGGCTCTCCCTTCCCAAATGCCAGTCACACGCCCCCAGCCCGGGACACTGCTTCCCACTCACACTGCTTCTAAAATTAGAGCTGAAGGTGAAATGCTTTGCTGAGCTTTGCCTTTCAATGCTTTTCTTCTCTCTTGGTTTTAACTGCTTTTTCTGACCTCAGGGAATCCCTTGGAAGTTAATAAAACTTACTTACATCAAAGGGCTCTACAACCATTACTCTATTAAAACCTCGCAGCCCTCCTGCAGCAGGTAAGCATTATTAAGCCCATTTTACAGATGGGGAAACTGAGGTTAATTGGTTTGCCTCGGGCTACTGAGGAAATGAGGGTCTCAGCTGGCTTTAGAACTGGGTGGTTTGTTTGGATTACTCGGGTAGGGGGGGGTTGCTTCTGCCAAAATCGTTTTTCAAAGCACCTTGATTCTTAAAGATTTCTTTCTCTTTCATGAAACTGATTCCTCACTGGCTGCACTGATGATGAGGAATTTCTCCAAAGCTGGCTTGTCAGACAGCAGCAGCCCCTGCCTTCCACCAGGAGAGGTGCCATAAAAATAGATGAAAGCTAAGAGTTCAGTGCAGCAATTTAGGAAACAATTTGGGCCTTTCAGAAATTAATGTTATTTAAAGATGCAGATTCATCCACCCCAGGGGCCTCCTGGGAGTGCTTGCTGAACCATCTGTTCAATCAGCTCATTTTCTTTCCCCCTAATCCTCCTGGCTCTCCTGTGTGTATGTACAGCGAAGGTTCCTGGGGAACTCGCAGCATGAATAAAAAGCAAAGACCTTTCTCTTTCACCAGCCACCTCTCCTCTTTTCCAAACAGCATTAAATTCCTAATCCTGTTTATTCTTAGTGGGGGTATAAAATTCATGTTCCAACAGACAATGAGGAGATCTGTGGAGGCCTCCACCCCAGGGCTCATGTCCTCTCAGTTTGGGTCCAGCCAAGATGGTTGAGGTGTCTTTACCCCATTCTCTGAGAGGAACTACAAAACCTGTTAATATCTGGCAATACATTTGCCCAGGCCTGCTGAAGGAAGAAGCCAAAAAAAAAAAAAAAAAAGTCTTGGGGAGGGAGTGGTGGTGATGGTGTCTGGCTAAAGCTATCCATGAACCACAGGGAAGATTTCAAAGGCTCAGGTAAGTGTTTTCAAAAGGAGGGTTTCAGCACCATCCCAACTGTGTAAGTCCCTGCTTCTTGCCGTTCAAGTCCAATTATAATCCACAAAGGCAGGATGCTGTGTTTACATAAACAATTACCAGATTTCGGATAGCCAGACGTGTTGCAGCACACAGAAGACAAGCCCATAAATTACATTTGGGGAATTAAGGGTCAGATTGATCCTATCTCTCTAAATCCGGCCAAATTCCGGCAAGCTACAGGTACATCCGGTTGACTGAACCTTGGGAGACATAGGCCCCAGAAATCAGTGATCCTGAGGATGTCACTCCCCCCAACCTCATCCCCCAAACCTCCCTTTTCTGCTTCTCCCTGTTCAACTTTGCTGACTGGCTCTGAGAGCTAGGGGGTGGCAGAAAGAACTGTCCCAACTTGCTCTTTTGCCCAACCTGCAAAGGAGGAAGGCAGGAGAGGGGTGTAGGCATCTCTCTTCTCTCCTCTCTGTTTCCTCCTGGACCACACAGGATCTTGTTCCTGAAACAACAGTAGTGATGGAGGAGTAGCGATGGGAAACATTAGAGCGATGACAGTAATGCAACAGGGGTCCTGCTGGAGATTTCCCTCTTGCACAGGCAGACCTCTGTGTTTTCATTCATTCAGCCCCTACTGCACCCCCAGGACCTAGCACTGTGCAGTGGTGAGGGGCTCTGGCTTGGAGTCACAATGCTAGATTTGAATCCTGGCTTTGCCAGCCACCCTGGGCAAGTGACCTAACCCTCCTGGCCTCAGCTTCTTTATCTAGAAAATGATGTAATGATAGCACCACACCCTAGGAATAAGGTGAGGATGAACTAAGTCATTCATAAAGAGGTCTTAGAACAAGGTCTGGCACATAGTCTGTTGGTTATTGCTATTATTATTATTATTATTATGACTCTGCTAAGTACATGTGGGCTTCTGTTCTGAAAGTGGTTACAAGCTGGTTGAGACAGAATTCCCACATAAACACAAAGGGTATGACAAGGCAGTATGGTTGATTAGGTACCAAGTGAATGGAAAAGACAATTAAGTTCTAGGGAGCAGGCTGAAGGGTGAGATCGCTGTGACAGGAGAAGGCTTCATGGAAGAAGGAAGGCTAAAACTGGGCAAGATTTGGCTGAGCCACAGAAGTGCATGACAGATGTGGGGAGAGCTCAAAACACGGCGAGGTGATGGAGCCCCAAGAATCCACAAGAATTAAACATATTCAAAAGCAGAGACATTACTTTGCCGACTAAGGTCCGTCTAGTCAAGGCTATGGTTTTTCCCCTGGTCATGTATGGATGTGAGGGTTGGACTGTGAAGGCTGAGCACCAAAGAATTGATGCTTTTGAATTGTGGTGTTGGAGAAGACTCTTGAGAGTCCCTTGGACTGCAAGGAGATCCAACCAGTCCATTCTGAAGGAGATTAACCCTGGGATTTCTTTGGAAGGAATGATGCTAAAGCTGAAACTCCAGTACTTTGGCCACCTCATGCAAAGGGTTGACTCACTGGAAAAGTCTCTGATGCTGGGAGGGATTGGGGGCAGGAGAAGGGGACGACCGAGGATGAGATGGCTGGATGGCATCACGGACTCGGTGGACGTGAGTCTGAGCGAACTCCGGGAGTTGGTGATGGACAGGGAGGCCTGGTGTGCTGCAATTCATGAAGTTGCAAAGAGTCGGACATAACTGAGCGACTGAACTGAACTGAACTGAAACTAGTAGTCAGAGTGTTATGCAAGTTTGATGCTTCTAAGAGTTTAAGCCAAATCGCTTCAATTAAGATCTCCAAATCCAAATTTGGAATCCAAATCCAAAGCCTCTCTTGTAGAGAAAGATATATTGATTTGTGTTAACTTCATCTGACAACTTCATCTTCAACTTCTTATGAAGTTGGGTAACAGAGTGTGTTGTGAAGAGAGCAGAAGAAGCATGGATAAATAGAGCCTATGATAGAGTTGTTATTGAAACAAAATAATATTGTTTGGTGAAGTAGAAAGTATTCTACACAAAACAATGTTCTATTCATTCAATCACTCTTTCAATATTGAGTGCTTACTATGTGCCACACATTCAGGGAAACTCTAGTGGTGAAAATAAATATTTCTGAGATCCATATGTATTGATCTCATATTTGTCATTTTTTAAGTTATAAAATAATTTAAAATAAATAAGTAAAAGCAGGTACACAGAAGACAAGCATCTAAAAAACATTTCTATATAGTGTGTTTCTAAAAAATTTCTAATTTGCCTCCATGCAGTTACTTAAATGAATCTGGTCTTCATTTGAGTAAGAATTATAATAATTTATTATTGAACATTAAAAAAATTAACCCAATCATTGACAACTGAATTTCTGAAAAACTTTTGCTTGAATATCACTACTTACAAAGATGAATTAATTCAAGAAGCATTTAGTGAATGAACCAACCATGTGCCTAACACCGTTCTACCTGCAACAAAGGATAAGAAAGGATTTGAAGGAAACGAAGGATTTTCGCTTCCAGCTAAGGAGCAATAGAAACTGGATATACTTCCATGAAACAACCAAAATGACAGACAGATAGACAGACAAAATATATGAAACAGTGGTTTTCAAGCCATTTCAGGCAATGAAAGACAGTTATTGAGAGAAAGGAAAACACACAAACTCTTCCATTTCCTGAGCTTTCTGCCATACAAGGGTTACCAAGCTGTAACACAGGAAGAGAAAACCCAGGCAGAGCTCAGCCAATTCTCTGAGTTGAGAATTCTCTGCCTGAGGACAGGGTTAGAAATTTGGGGAGACCAAGGTGGCCAGAATTTGCACGACAGAGTAGCAAAGGGGAGAGAGGCTATATACCGGATCTGGAGAGCTGCGGAAGGTCTCCCTCAAGTATGCAGCACAACTGACCCACGAGTGTGAGGAAACTAACCAAGGCCAGGGAAATAAACATCTAGAAAGATTAGAGAAGATAATAGGTGTTCACTCAGAGCTGGGAACAATGTCTATCACCACCAACCAGACTGGAATACTTTGTAAGTCTTGGGGATTTGGGTAGAATACTCAAAAGGATATTGTCTCAGTAATGGAGGATAATTAACCCTATATTAAACATGGTTCTGTTCCTACCTAACAATTCTTAACAGTAAGACCAAAAGGATTGAACTGTGTCCAAGTAATCTAGCTCCCATACAAATCTCAAGCATATTTGTAGAAATACCAAAATATCCAGCACCCAGTGAGGTAAAATTCACAATGTCTGGCATGCAAACAAAGATAATCAGACATGTAAAATGTGACCCATAATGAGAAGGAAAATAAATCTATCAAAATTGACCCAGAACTAAAAGATACTGTAACTAGCAGCCAAGGATGTTAAACCAGCTATTACAACTGTATTTCATTTGTTCAAAAACATGTATGCTATAAAAGATTTAAACCAGACTCTTAGAGGTGAAAACCAAGCGGGTGAGATGAAAACCACCCTGGCTAAGATTAATAGCAAATTAGACATTGCAGAAGAAAATTTTAGGAACAAGAAGACATAACAATGGAAACTATTCAAAGTTAAGCATACAGAAAAAAAGTTTATAAACTGCAAAAAGTGTTCATGCACTATTAGACAACATCAGGCGGCCTAATATACACAATTGGAGTCCTTGAAAAAGAAGTTGGAGGACAGAAAATTTACTTGAAAAAGTGATGGCCAAAATTTTTCTAAATTTGATGAAAACTGTAAACTCACAGATCCAAGAAGCTAAATGAGCCCCAAGTACAAGAAACCTGAAAGAGAACTACACCAATGCATGTACAACCCAAATGCTCAAAACCTGTGATAAAGAGGACATCTTTGAAGCAGCTGGAGGGAAAAAAAAAAACACATTATATAGAGAAAAACAAACATAAGGATAGCTGCAGATTTCTCACTGGGAACACTGCAAGTGAGAAGACAGTGGAGCAAAATATTTTAAGTCCTGAAAGAAAACAAAACTGTCAATCTAAGTCCTATACCCAGAAAAAATATCTTCAGAAATGAGGATACTATACAGATCTTTTCAGACATACAAAAACTGAAAGAACTTATCACCAGCAGAAAAGAACTCAGAAATGTTAAAGGAAGTCCTTTAGGCCGAAGCAAATGATACCAGGTGGAAATATGGATCTACCCAAAGGAATGAAGAGCACTGGAAAAGGTAACCACATGGGTAAATACATGGTTTTTTTGGGGGTGGGGAGGGTAGGGGAGGTCACACAGCACTTGAAGCCCCTGGAGAAGCCCAGCCTTTAAAAACAGTTTTTTAATTTAGTCACTATTTTTGGCTGCTCTGGGTCTTTGTTGCTACCCTCGGGGTTTCTCCGGGTGTGGTGAGTGGGGGCTACTCTCTAGTTGCTGTGTGCAGGTTCTCATTGCCGTGGCTCCTTTCGTTGAAGAGCACGGACTCTAGGATGTGTGGGTTTCAGTGGTTGTGGCACATGGTCTCAGTAGTTGTGCTGCATGGGCTTAGTTGCCTCGGAGCACGGAGAATCTTCCTGGAAAAAGAGTTGAACCCATGTCCCCAGTATTGACAAGTGGACTTTTTAACCACTGGACCACTAGGGAAGTCCTAAATACAAGTTTGTTTGTTTTTTAACTAATACAAGTTTGTTTGTTTTTTAACTAATACAAGTTTGTTTGTTTTTTAACTAATACAAGTTTGTTTGTTTTTATAAGTATATATCTTTCAAAGATAACTGCTTAAACAACAACAACAAACATTATATATTGTGTGGTTTATTTCACATGTATAAGTAAAAAGTGAGACGGTAAAAGCCTAAAGGCCAAGAAGGGAGAAATGGACATATTCCATAGTAGGTTTCTTGTGAAGTGGTATAATATGGTATAATATCAGTTAAAGGTATAATATGGTATAATATCAGTTAAAGGCAGACTGTGTTAAGATATGTATACCATAAACCTCAAAGCAATNAGTCTGAGCGAACTCCGGGAGTTGGTGATGGACAGGGAGGCCTGGTGTGCTGCAATTCATGAAGTTGCAAAGAGTCGGACATAACTGAGCGACTGAACTGAACTGAACTGAAACTAGTAGTCAGAGTGTTATGCAAGTTTGATGCTTCTAAGAGTTTAAGCCAAATCGCTTCAATTAAGATCTCCAAATCCAAATTTGGAATCCAAATCCAAAGCCTCTCTTGTAGAGAAAGATATATTGATTTGTGTTAACTTCATCTGACAACTTCATCTTCAACTTCTTATGAAGTTGGGTAACAGAGTGTGTTGTGAAGAGAGCAGAAGAAGCATGGATAAATAGAGCCTATGATAGAGTTGTTATTGAAACAAAATAATATTGTTTGGTGAAGTAGAAAGTATTCTACACAAAACAATGTTCTATTCATTCAATCACTCTTTCAATATTGAGTGCTTACTATGTGCCACACATTCAGGGAAACTCTAGTGGTGAAAATAAATATTTCTGAGATCCATATGTATTGATCTCATATTTGTCATTTTTTAAGTTATAAAATAATTTAAAATAAATAAGTAAAAGCAGGTACACAGAAGACAAGCATCTAAAAAACATTTCTATATAGTGTGTTTCTAAAAAATTTCTAATTTGCCTCCATGCAGTTACTTAAATGAATCTGGTCTTCATTTGAGTAAGAATTATAATAATTTATTATTGAACATTAAAAAAATTAACCCAATCATTGACAACTGAATTTCTGAAAAACTTTTGCTTGAATATCACTACTTACAAAGATGAATTAATTCAAGAAGCATTTAGTGAATGAACCAACCATGTGCCTAACACCGTTCTACCTGCAACAAAGGATAAGAAAGGATTTGAAGGAAACGAAGGATTTTCGCTTCCAGCTAAGGAGCAATAGAAACTGGATATACTTCCATGAAACAACCAAAATGACAGACAGATAGACAGACAAAATATATGAAACAGTGGTTTTCAAGCCATTTCAGGCAATGAAAGACAGTTATTGAGAGAAAGGAAAACACACAAACTCTTCCATTTCCTGAGCTTTCTGCCATACAAGGGTTACCAAGCTGTAACACAGGAAGAGAAAACCCAGGCAGAGCTCAGCCAATTCTCTGAGTTGAGAATTCTCTGCCTGAGGACAGGGTTAGAAATTTGGGGAGACCAAGGTGGCCAGAATTTGCACGACAGAGTAGCAAAGGGGAGAGAGGCTATATACCGGATCTGGAGAGCTGCGGAAGGTCTCCCTCAAGTATGCAGCACAACTGACCCACGAGTGTGAGGAAACTAACCAAGGCCAGGGAAATAAACATCTAGAAAGATTAGAGAAGATAATAGGTGTTCACTCAGAGCTGGGAACAATGTCTATCACCACCAACCAGACTGGAATACTTTGTAAGTCTTGGGGATTTGGGTAGAATACTCAAAAGGATATTGTCTCAGTAATGGAGGATAATTAACCCTATATTAAACATGGTTCTGTTCCTACCTAACAATTCTTAACAGTAAGACCAAAAGGATTGAACTGTGTCCAAGTAATCTAGCTCCCATACAAATCTCAAGCATATTTGTAGAAATACCAAAATATCCAGCACCCAGTGAGGTAAAATTCACAATGTCTGGCATGCAAACAAAGATAATCAGACATGTAAAATGTGACCCATAATGAGAAGGAAAATAAATCTATCAAAATTGACCCAGAACTAAAAGATACTGTAACTAGCAGCCAAGGATGTTAAACCAGCTATTACAACTGTATTTCATTTGTTCAAAAACATGTATGCTATAAAAGATTTAAACCAGACTCTTAGAGGTGAAAACCAAGCGGGTGAGATGAAAACCACCCTGGCTAAGATTAATAGCAAATTAGACATTGCAGAAGAAAATTTTAGGAACAAGAAGACATAACAATGGAAACTATTCAAAGTTAAGCATACAGAAAAAAAGTTTATAAACTGCAAAAAGTGTTCATGCACTATTAGACAACATCAGGCGGCCTAATATACACAATTGGAGTCCTTGAAAAAGAAGTTGGAGGACAGAAAATTTACTTGAAAAAGTGATGGCCAAAATTTTTCTAAATTTGATGAAAACTGTAAACTCACAGATCCAAGAAGCTAAATGAGCCCCAAGTACAAGAAACCTGAAAGAGAACTACACCAATGCATGTACAACCCAAATGCTCAAAACCTGTGATAAAGAGGACATCTTTGAAGCAGCTGGAGGGAAAAAAAAAAACACATTATATAGAGAAAAACAAACATAAGGATAGCTGCAGATTTCTCACTGGGAACACTGCAAGTGAGAAGACAGTGGAGCAAAATATTTTAAGTCCTGAAAGAAAACAAAACTGTCAATCTAAGTCCTATACCCAGAAAAAATATCTTCAGAAATGAGGATACTATACAGATCTTTTCAGACATACAAAAACTGAAAGAACTTATCACCAGCAGAAAAGAACTCAGAAATGTTAAAGGAAGTCCTTTAGGCCGAAGCAAATGATACCAGGTGGAAATATGGATCTACCCAAAGGAATGAAGAGCACTGGAAAAGGTAACCACATGGGTAAATACATGGTTTTTTTGGGGGTGGGGAGGGTAGGGGAGGTCACACAGCACTTGAAGCCCCTGGAGAAGCCCAGCCTTTAAAAACAGTTTTTTAATTTAGTCACTATTTTTGGCTGCTCTGGGTCTTTGTTGCTACCCTCGGGGTTTCTCCGGGTGTGGTGAGTGGGGGCTACTCTCTAGTTGCTGTGTGCAGGTTCTCATTGCCGTGGCTCCTTTCGTTGAAGAGCACGGACTCTAGGATGTGTGGGTTTCAGTGGTTGTGGCACATGGTCTCAGTAGTTGTGCTGCATGGGCTTAGTTGCCTCGGAGCACGGAGAATCTTCCTGGAAAAAGAGTTGAACCCATGTCCCCAGTATTGACAAGTGGACTTTTTAACCACTGGACCACTAGGGAAGTCCTAAATACAAGTTTGTTTGTTTTTTAACTAATACAAGTTTGTTTGTTTTTTAACTAATACAAGTTTGTTTGTTTTTTAACTAATACAAGTTTGTTTGTTTTTATAAGTATATATCTTTCAAAGATAACTGCTTAAACAACAACAACAAACATTATATATTGTGTGGTTTATTTCACATGTATAAGTAAAAAGTGAGACGGTAAAAGCCTAAAGGCCAAGAAGGGAGAAATGGACATATTCCATAGTAGGTTTCTTGTGAAGTGGTATAATATGGTATAATATCAGTTAAAGGTATAATATGGTATAATATCAGTTAAAGGCAGACTGTGTTAAGATATGTATACCATAAACCTCAAAGCAATCACTAAAATAAAACAAAAATTTATAGCTACTAAGCCAACAAAGGAAATAAAATGGAATCATAAAGAATACTTAATCCATGGGATTCCCCTGGTGGTCCAGTGGTTATGACTTCACTTTCCAACGTAAGGGGTGCAGGTTTGATCCCTGATCGGGGAGCTGAGATCCCACATGTCTTAGAACCAACAGAAGCAATTTATTGTAACAAATTTAATAAAAACTTTTTAAAAAATTTTCAAAAAAACAAAAAGAGAAAAAAGGAACAAAAAAGAAATGGAACAATGGTAAAACACATAGCAAAATGGTAGACGTACACTTAACAATAGCAACAACCCCATTAAAAGTAAATGGTCTGTGCTGTATAATTTCATTTACATGAGGTAACTAGAATGGCCAAACTCATCAAAACAGAAAGTAGAGTGATTGTTACTAGGGAATGGGGAGGGAGACAAGGAGTTACTGTTTATAGATATAGGGTTTCAGTTTTGCAAGATGAAAAAATCCCAAAGATTGTTTGTACAACAATGTGAATATGCTTAACACTACTAAACTGTATACTTAAAATGGTGACTTTTATGTTGTGTTTATTTTATCACAATTAAAACCAAACCAAACAAAAATATTCACATATTTCTTTGAGGTTAAAAATGAAAAAAAGTAAATGGTCTAAATGCTCTAATTAGAAGGCAGAGATTGTTAGGCTGGATGAAAAAGCAAGAACAAATTATATGATGCTTATAAGAAATACACTTCAGTTATTTTTTCAGTTACACATATATATGTTGTATTTTTTATATTCTTTTCCATTATGGTTTATCATAGGATATTGAATATAGTTCTCTGTGCTGTACAGTAGCACCTTGTTATCCATTCCATATATAAAAGCTTATATCTGCTAACCCCAAACTCCCACTCCATCCTTCTCTCAACACCCTACCACCAGTCTGCTCTCTGCATCCATGACTCTGCTTCTGTTTCACAGCTAGGTTCATTTCTGTCATATTTTAGATTCCACATAGAAGTGATAGCATATGGTATTTTTCTTTCTCTGTCTGACTTACTTCACTTGGTATTATCATCTCTAGCTGCATTCATGTTGCCGCAAACGGCATTGTCTCATTCTTTTTTACAGCTGAATAGTATTCCACAGTATATCTGTACTACATCTTCTTTATCCACTCATCTGTCAGTGGACATTTAGGTTGCTTTCACGTCTTGGCTATTATGAATAAACGCTGCTATGAACATAGAGGTACATGTATCTTTTTGAATAATAGTTTTGTCTGGATAGACACCCAGGAGTGGGATTGCTCGATTGGATGGTAATTCAATTTTTAGTTTTTTGAGGAACCTCCATACTGTTTTCCACAGTGGCTGTACCAACTTACATTCTCACCAACAGTGTAGAAAGGTTCTCTATCCTCCACATCATAAGAAATGCACTTTAAATATAAAAACACAGATATGTCAAAATTAAAAAGTTCAAAAGGATATATCATGTTAACACTAGTCGAAAGAAAGATGAACCTGGGGATGTGATGTGTGCTGCTGCTGCTGCTGCTGCTGCTAAGTCGCTTCAGTCGTGTCCGACTGTGCGACCCCACAGACAGCAGCCCACCAGGCTCCGCCGCCCCTGGGATTCTCCAGGCAAGAACACTGGAGTGGGCTGCCATCTCCTTCTCCAATGCATGAAAGTGAAAAGTGAAAGTGAAGTCGCTCAGTGGTGTCCGACTCTTCGCGACCCCATGGACTGCAGCCTACCAGGCTCCTCCATCCGTGGGATTTTCCAGGCAAGAGGACTGGAGTGGGGTGCCGTCGCCTTCTCTGGGGATGTGATATGCATAATCAATAATACTGCGTTGTATATTTGAAAGTTGATAAGAGAGTAGATCTTAAAAGTTATCATCACAAGAAAGAAAATTTATAACTATGTGTGGTAATGGATGTTCACTAGACTTACTGTGGTGATAGTTTTGCCATAAATGCATGTGCACGCTAAGTCACTTCAGTTATGTCCAACTATTTGTGATGCTATGGACCATAGCCCACCAGGTTCCTCTGTCCATGGGATTTTCCAGGCAAGAATACTGAAGTGGATTGCCGTGCCCTCCTCCAGCGAATCTTCCCAGCCCAGGGGTTGAACTGGCATCTCTTACATCTCCTACATTGGCAGGTCCATTCTTTGCTACTGCTTCCATATATTAAATTAAAATATTGTATGCCTGAAACTAATATAATGTTATACATCAATTATATCTTTAAAATGTCTATGTTTTGGAAAGATGTCTATGATATATTATTAGATTAAAAATAGTTATGAAACAAACAAAGAAACATGTAGTAACTGTATTAATGTCAAAGTAAATTTCAGGGCAAAGAATGTTGTCAGGAATAAAGAAGATCATTTTATAATCATAAAATGGCCAATTCATCAAGATGACTTAATTCTAAAAGTCTATTGACCTAGGGACTTCTCTGGTGGTCCAGTGGCTAAGACTCCACATTCCCAATGCAGGGGGCCCACGTTCGATTCTTGGTCAGGGAACTAGATTCTGCATGCCACAACTAAGACCTGGAGCAGCCAAATACCTAAATAAATGGAAGAATAAATAAATGAAGTCAAGTTTATGTACCTAATAACAGAGCTTCAAAATGTATGACTCAAAAAACAATAGGACTGCAAGGAGAAAGAGACAAGTCACAATTATAAAAGGAGGCTTCAGTGTTCTCTCATTGACTGACATACAAGTAGGTAGAAAATAATCAAAGGTACAGAAGACTAACACCATCAATCAACTTGATCTAACTGACATTTGTAGAATATTCCATCCAACAACAGCAGCATGTTTACATTCTTTTTAAATGTACATGGAACATTTACCAAAACAGGCCATATTCTGGGCTATATAAGTCTCAATATATCTGAAAAGATTCAAGTCATAATAAAATATGTCCTCTCATCACAATGCAATTAGAAGTCAATAACAAAAAGACTCTTGGAAGATCTCCAAGTATTTGGAAACTAGATAACATACTACTAAATCACCATGGGTCAAATAAAAAAATACAAAAGGGAAACTAGAATGTATTTTGAATGGGATTAAAGAAACACAACATATCAAAATTTGTTGGCTGCTACTAATTTGGTACTTGAAAGGTCTCAAATCAAAAGTCTCAGCTTCCACCTTGAGGACCTAGAAAAAGAAGAGCAATTGAAACTCATAATAAGCAGAAGAAAGGAAGTAATAAAGATCAGAGCAGAAATAAATGAAACAATACAGCAAAACAATAAAGAAAATCAATGAAGGCAAAAGGAAGATCAATACTCTTGATAGACTTTTAACCATGTAGATCTGGAAAAAAGAGAGGGGATACAAACTATTGATACCAATAATGAGAGTGGTGATCTCACTACAGATTTTTACTATAGGTAAAAAAAGATAATAAGAGAATATTATGAACAATTTTGCCAATGGCAACAATAAAGAATAAATTAGACAACTTATATGCAACAGAAAGAAATCATCAGATGAACTATCAAAACTCAGTAAGAATAGGTAACCTGAAAAACCCAGTATCTATTAAATAAATTGGGTTTGTAGCTTAAAACCTCCCCCTAAAGAAATCTCCAAGCCTAACTAGCTTCACTGGACAATTCTGCAAATATTTAAAGGAGAAAATAAATACCAATTATATACAAACTCAGAAAACTGAAGAGGAGAAAAATTTTACAGCTCATTCTGAGGCCAGTATTATCCTGATACTAAAACCAGGCAAAAATTTATCAGAAAATAAAACTACAGACTAATATTCCTTAGGAATGTAGATGCAAAACTTCCAAACAAAATTTTAGTAAATAAAATCAACATGTAGGGAAAACGCATCATGACCAAGTGAGATTTACTCCAGGAAGACAAGGTTGACAACATTAGAAAATCAATATAATTCATGTTATTAATAAAGAAAGAAAAGCCATAGGATCATCTTAATGGATGCAGCGAACAATTTTGACAAAAATACAACATCTATTCCTCGTTAAAAACTCTAAGCAAACTAGTAGTAGAAAGGAGATTCCTCAACCAGATAAAGAATGTCTGTGAAAAACCTACAGTTAACATCATACTTAATGGTGAAACTGAATGCTTTCCCTCTCAGCTCAGTTGCTCAGTAGTGTCCAACTCTTTGCAACCCATGGACCCCATGGACTGCCAGGCTTCCTTGTCCATCTCCTGGATCTTGCTCAAACTCATGTCCATTGAGTCGGTGATGCCATCTAACCATCTTATCCTCTGTCGTCCCCTTCTCCTCCTGCCTTCAATCTTTCCCAGCATCAGAGTCTTTTCCAAAGAGTCAGTTCTTCCCATCAGGTGGCCAAAGTATTGGAACTTCAGCTTCAGCATCAGTCCTTCCAATGAATATTCAGGACTGATTTCCTTTAGGATGGACTGGTTGGATCTCCTTGCAGTCCAAGGGAATCTCAAGAGTCTTCTCCAACACCACAGTTCAAAAGCATCAGTTCTTCAGCACTCAGCTTTCTTTATAGTCCAACTCTCACATCCATACATACCTGCT
This sequence comes from Neotragus moschatus, assembly GCA_006410615.1. NCBI lineage: Eukaryota > Metazoa > Chordata > Mammalia > Artiodactyla > Bovidae > Neotragus > Neotragus moschatus. Next base: position 1,784,094 of record SJYA01002843.1, read on the forward strand.
GGAAAAAACATAGCTCTGACAAGACAGACCTTTGTTGGCAAAGTAATGTCTCTGCCTTTTAATATGTTATCTAAGTTGGTCCTAGCTTTTCTTCCAAGGAACAAGTGTCTTTTAATTTCATGGCTGCAGTCACCATCTGCAGTGATTCTGGAGTCCAAGAAATAAAGTCTGTCACTGTTTCCACTGTTTTCCATCTCTTTGCCATGAAGAGATGGGACCGGATGCCATGATCTTCGTTTTCTGAATGTTGAGTTTTAAGCCAACTTTTTCACTCTCCTCTTTTACTTGCATCAGTAGGCTCTTTAGTTCTTTGCTTTCTGACATAAGGATGATGTCATCTGCATATTTGAGGTTACTGATATTTCTCTTGGCAATCTTGATTCCAGCTTGTGCTTCATCTAGCCTGGCATTTTGCATGATGTACTCTGCATATAAGTTAAATAAGCAAGGTGACAACATACAGACAGCCTTGACATACTTCTTTCCTAATTTGGAACCAGTCCATTGTTCCATGTCAGGTTCTAACTGTTGCTTCTTGACCTGCATACAGATTTCTCAGGACGCAGGTAAGGTGTTCTGGTATTTTCATCTCTTTAAGAATTTTCCACAGTTTGTTGTGATCCACACAGTCAAAGGCTTTGGCATAGTCGATAAAGCAGAAGTATTTCTGCTTTCCCTCTTAGATGAGCAAAACCAGGGATACTTCTGCTCACCACTTCTAGTCAACACTGTACTGAAGGTTTTAGCCAATGCAATAAGGCAAGAAAAAAATAGGCATCCATTTTGGAAAGGAAGAAATAGGACTCTTTATTCAAGACAACATGAGAGGGACTTCCCTGGTGGTACAGTGGTTAAGAATCCTCCTGCCAATGCAGGGGATACAGGTTTGATCCTTGGTCTGGGAAGAGTCCACATTCTGTGGAGCAACTAAGCTTGTGTGCCACAACCACTGAGCCTGTCTGCCTAGAGCCTGTGCTCTGCAACAAGAGAAGCCCCTGCAATGAGAAGCTGGTGCATATCAGTGAAGAACAGCCCCTGCTTGCTGCAGCTAGAGAAAGCCTGTGTGCAGCAACAAAGACCCAGTGCAACCAAAAATAAAGAATGTATTAAAAAAGGTAACATGATAGCAAAACCATGACCCAGAAAGACATAATAGGAGAAAAAATAAAGAATGTATTAAAAAAGGTAACATGATAGCAAAAGCATGACCCAGAAAGAAATAATACCAGACTAGACTTAAGGAAAAGGAAACATTTCCACTGTATGAAAGACACTATTAGGAGAATGAAAGACACAGAGTGGGAGAAAAATATTTGCAAAGCATATAACTGATAAAGGGGTTGTATTCAGAGTATGTAAATAACTCTTACAACTCAAGAGTAAGAAAACAACCCAGTTTTTAAAATTAGCAAGAGATTTGAATTGACACTTCACCAGAGGAGGCATCTGAACGACAAATAGCACAAGAAAAGATGCTTAGTGTTATTAGTCACCAAGGAGATGCAAATTAAAACCACAGTGAGAAACCACTACACTGTTACTGGAATGGCTTACAGGAAAAGGAAAAAGACTGACAATTCCAAGTGTTGGTGAGTATGTGGAACAACTGAAACTTCATAAACTGTTGGTGAAAATGTAAAATCAGACAACCACTTTAGAGAAATATTTGACAGCTTCTTATAAAATTAAACATACCATATTGTCCAGCAATTTACTCCTGGGTATTTACCCAAGAGAAATTAAAACATATGTCCACCAAAAGACACACTAGAATATTTATAGTTTTGTTCATAAAGTCAAAAGCTAGAAATAACCCAAATATCCACCAACAGATACATGAATAAACAAACTGTAGTATATTCATAGAATAGACTAATACTCTGCAATAAAAAGGAAAAAAAATGCTGATAAATGCCACAGAAGTGGATGACTCACACTGCCATTGTGCTGAGTCATCCCACTCCAGTACTTTTGCCTGGAAAATCCCATGGACGGAGGAGCCTGGTAGGCTGCTGTCCATGGGGTCGCTAGAGTCAGACACGACTGAGCGACTTCACTTTCACTTTTCACTTTCATGAATTGGAGAAAGAAATGGCAACCCACTCCAGTGTTCTTGCCTGGAGAATCCCAGGGACAGCAGAGCCTGATGGGCTGCCTTCTATGGGGTTGCACAGAGTCGGTCACGACTGAAGTGATTTAGCAGCAGTAGCAGCAGCATAGAAGTTAAATACAAAAGACCACTATTACAGACTGAATTGTGTCCCCAAATTCATATGTTGAAGCCCTAACCAGTGCAACTTTATTTGGAGACTGGGGCTTTAAAGAGGCAATTGAGGTTANCAGAGCCTGATGGGCTGCCTTCTATGGGGTTGCACAGAGTCGGTCACGACTGAAGTGATTTAGCAGCAGTAGCAGCAGCATAGAAGTTAAATACAAAAGACCACTATTACAGACTGAATTGTGTCCCCAAATTCATATGTTGAAGCCCTAACCAGTGCAACTTTATTTGGAGACTGGGGCTTTAAAGAGGCAATTGAGGTTAAATGAGGTCATAATGGTGGTGGGGTCCTAATCCAACAGGACTGGTGTCCTTGTAGAAAGAAGAGGAGACACGGAGATGCATCCACAGAGAAAGACCATGTCCAGACACAGAGAGAAGAGGTTATCTGAATGACAGAGAGGGTTTAGGAGAAACCAAGCCTGTCAACACCTTGATCTTGGTCTTCCAGCCTCTAAAACTATGAGAAAATAAATTTCTGTTGTTTTAATAGCCTCCCAGTATGCAGTATTTTATGGCAGCCTTAGACAACTAATACAACTGTATATTATATATTATATATATATATAATTATATAATATATATAACTATATATTATATGAAGTTTTAGAACAAGTAAAATTAAGCTATAGTGACAGAAAGCAGATCCATGGCTGCCTGGGGCCTGTCCTGGGATAAGGAGATGGGTATTGACTACAGAGTTGCACAAGTAAACTTTTGGATGTGAGGGAAGTATTCTACTTAACTGTGGGGGTGGTTCCCTGGCATATATATCAAACCTTATCAAAATGTATGCTTAAAACTGGTGAATTTCATTCACAGAAATGATACCTCAGTAAAGTTGATTTTAAAAGAAACAAAATATTGTGTAGAAAGTATAGACAAGAATTCTGGAATGCAATGGAAGATAGTTATGAAGTCCACCAATGCTTCATGGCTTTCATTCTGTTACTTTGGTTTTTCAGAGTCGTCTCCCCAGCAAGGGAAGCTGTGGGTAGATTCAGCCCTACAGAGAGAGGGATGCAAATGGAGTGCTCCATGTTGAAGTCCTGTAGAGTTATAGCCAGGCATTTCCTTTAATTTATTCATGAAAAACAGCCAGCATTGAACATCAACCAACTATTACACTCGAAGGTATTTTGTACTTGAAAAGTTCTTAATATAAAAATTTGCGAGCTTTTGTTTTCATTTGTTTGGGGCTTTTTTGTTTTTGTTTTTTCCCTACCAAGTCCCCATTTCTATCCTCAATTGATGATGAAGTTTTGCTTAGCCTGGGGGCCCATCTCTTCCTGGTCTAGTTCTCCAAATTGGACTGAGTGAAACATCAAAGCCCCTCCAGTGTGCTTGCCTCACAGAGACTGAAGGTCCTCGCTATGGGTGCTAGAGAGCGCCTGTCCTAATTAGAGGGGCATCTGTTCACCTTTCTAGCACAGCAACTCTTGCTTTCCTCACCACAGAGAAGAAAAGAGAGAAGACTTGGATTAGATGATTTTAGAAGTGCTTGCCAGCTATATTCTCCTCTGAGTCTTTATTAGGCTCATGTTTCTTTCACTCAACTATAATGAGTTCTCTCTCCGTGCTTAATTCTATATAGTCAGGGCCCGGGACACAGCAGAGAAGCAGACAGACATGGTTTGTGCCTTCATGCTGCTTGTATTCCAGTGGGAGTTCGGGGCTGCAAGCACTCCAAGCTGAACGGGCGTAAAGGATAAGGAATGTATTGACTTGATGCTTGGGAATCAGGCAGCAGACTGGGTCACAGGGATACTTCGAGACTGTGCAGTGAGGCTGTCATTAAGACAGGGACAGTTCCCACTCTCCTACCCTGGGAAGACAAAGTCAAAATCCAGGAGAGACACGCTCCCTTCCCAAAGGGAGTGTGATGAAACAGACTGATGGGAAACTTGGCAAGAAACCTCTAGCCAATGTCCCCTTGCGCTTTAGTTAATCTGATTCGTGTCACGTGCTCCCTTTGAACCAATCACCTTAATGGAGGTGGGATTTCCCATTAGACCAATCAGGCTTCTCCAGGGAACTGGATGCGATAGGAATGAAAGTGAAAGTGTTAGTCGCTCAGTCCTGTTTGACTCTTTGCGACCACATGCATAGTAGCATACCAGGCTCCTCTGTCCATTAAATTCTCCAGGCAAGAATACTGGAGTGGGATTGCCATTCCTGTCTCCAGGAGATCTTCCTTATCCAAGGATTTATTTATTTTTTTTTTTTTTTCAGATGTACAAAAAGTAATTTTTATTTATACAGTTGACAAACTATAATTGACTCTTCTCTTTATCTCTCAGCCCCCATTTCCACATTAGCTTCCAAATCCAGCAATCTCTTTTATACTCTTTCCAACACTCCCTCCATCACTCTCTCTAACATGTGACCCAAACAGAAATCATAATCTTGTTATTAATAAGCAGGAGAAACCATGTCTCTTGTTTAAAAGACTCCTTATGATGTATATTCTGTCATCTTAGATGCTGTGTTACCCATCATAGCTGTTGCTCTCATGCTCTAGAAATTGTCTCACCACTGCTCATTTCTGTTGCTTTTCCTAGTTGTAATTTGAATACTGTGGGATTTTATTTGTGTTCATACAGTTCATATGAGAGGTGTTTTGTCTTCACATATAACCCTAAATTCTCACTGGCCTCCACTGAGGTTTTTCTCATTCTGCAGGCTCATTGGGCATCCTGAATTGTGTGTCGTTAAATCTGGAATATAATGGGACGGAGGTTCTAGACAATTACTAAGGGAAAAGATTTAAAAGGGAAGGACACCTGTAATTTGCATTAGATGGTACTATCAGTTAGTTCAGTTCAGTTCAGTTGCTCATCGTGTCCGACTATTTGTGACCCCATGAACTGCAGGACACCAAGCCTCCCTGTCCATCAACAACTCCCAGAGTTCACTCAAACTCATGTCCATCAAGTCGGTGATGCCATCCAGCCATCTCATTTTCTGTCGTCCCCTTCTCCTCCTGTCCCCAATCCCTCCCAGCATCAGGGGCTTTTCCAATGAGTCAACTCTTTTCATGAGGTGACCGAAGTACTGGAGTTTCTGCTTTAGCATCAGTCCTTCCAATGAAACCCAGGACTGATCTCCTTTAGGATGGACTGGTTGGATCTCCTTGCAGGCCAAGGGGCTCTCAAAAGTCTTCTCCAACACCATAGTTCAAAAGCATCAATTCTTTGGTGCTCATTTTCTTCACAGTCCGACTCCTTCCAAGGAGTAAGCATCTTTTAATTTCATGGCTGCAATCACCATCCACAGTGATTTTGCTGCTGCTACTGCTGCTAAGTCACTTCAGTTGTGCCCGATTCTGTGCGACCCCATTGACTGCAGCCCACTAGGCTCCTCTGTCCCTGGGATTCTCCAGGCAAGAATACTGGAGTGGGTTACCATTTCCTTCTCCCTTACCCAAGGATTTAAAGGGTGTCCTGCATTGCAGGCAGATTCTTTACTGTCTGAGCCATCAGGGAAGCCTAGGAATGAGCTGGGTGTGTTTCAGAGACCAGAAATAAGAGGCAATGCTTCATTCTAGTAGGGTTGTATTAACTGAAATATTCACTTAGTAAATCTCAACATTGGTTCAAGGCAGTTGATAACCCTTTGGTAAGTTCTGGAAGCATTGACTTCAAATACTGGTTTCAACTATAAACTGTTTCAAGGGAGTCACCTTATATAAAACATATCAGAACTATTCAGAGGTTTCACTGCGTGACTGTTGAGGGGCAGTTGGGAAAGACTGCTTTGGGGAGGCAACTCTAGAGCCAGCTGCCTGTGCACACAGCTTGGCTTTGCGTTTCTGTCTCTGGTATTTACTAGCTGGATAAGTCCTTTAAGCTGTTGGAGCCTCAGTTTCCATTCCTGTAGAATGGGCACCTTCTTTGTAGGATTGTGAGAGGACTAAATGAGAATGTATGTGATGCCCGTTAGAACAGTGCCTGGCACAGTTTTTATTTATTATTAGTGTTATTATTTACATGTGCAGAGCCGGTCTAATCCACCACATTACTAGGTACATCTGGGTTTGTATTTTGCTGCACCAGGTCTTTGTTGTGGTATGTGGGATCTTTCATTGCAGCCTGAGAACTCTTAGTCAAGGCATGCGGGGTCTAGTTCCTTGACCAGGCATTGAACTGGGGCTCCCTGCATTGGGAGCAGAATCTTAATCACTGGACCACCAGGGAAGTCCCACTTGGGTTGTTTTTGACCCACACCTTCATCTTCTCAGAATCTGATTTTAGGTCCCAGCTGAAGAACAGGAGTACCACTTACAGGCATTTGTCAAGATTCTGTCCTCCATCTGCACTGATTTTCTTGTGTGCTCCAATACCTCCACTTTTCTGGAGGTGATTGAAAAAAGAAAAGGTTCTGAGGTCAGACTCCCTGGTTTCAAGTCCCTGCCTTACTACTTATTCACTGTGTGACCCTGTGGAAGATACTTAAATTCTCATCTATTAAGTGGGTGTAAAAGCAACATCTTTGTCATGAGGGTGTGAGAATGATGGCTGTGCATCTGTGTGAAGGGCTCCCCGAGGGCCTGACACATCGTAAGAACTTGTTATGTGTTGCCTCATTGTTATCACTGTTTCATCTAGCAACTATGACTCCTGACACCATTCTTTTTTTAAAAAATATTTTTTTATGGCTATGCAGGATATTTGTTGCTGCGTGAGCTTTTCTCTAGTTGCAGCGAGTGGTGGCTCTTCTCTAATTGTGGTGTATGGGCTTCTGATTGTGGTGGCGTCTCTTGTTGTAGAGCACAGGGTCTAGAGCCTGGGCTCAATAGTTGAGGCTGGAGGGCTTAGGTGTTCCTCGGCAGGTGGGATCTTCCCAGATCAGGGTGTGAACCCTTGCTTCGTGCATTGGCACGTGGATTCTCCACCACTCAGCCACCAGGGAAGCCCTCTGACACCACTGTTGTTATCAGTCAGTCTCAATCTCGCTCCTTAATTCTGCCTGCTTATTTCCACCTGCCTGCTGAATATTTTCTCACCAAGATCCAACCAAAACTTCATTCTCAACCTGTCCCTAAATCTAAAATATACCGTCAACTTCCTCCTTTCCCCAGATTTCCTCCTCTGCCTCTCTGCAGCCCTTCTTTTCGTTAATATCAGCACCTATGAGACTGGGTGCCATGATCTTCGTTTTCTGAATGTTGAGCTTTAAGCCAACTTTTTCACTCTCCTCTTTCACTTTCATCAAGAGGCTCTTTAGTTCCTCTTCACTTTCTGCCATAAGGGTGGTGTCATCTGCATATCTGAGCTTATTGATATTTCTCCTGGCAGTCTNTGTATAATCATAAGGGATTTGATTTAGGTCCTACCTGAATGGTCTAGTGGTTTTCCCTACTTTCTTCAAGCAATTCATGAGGTCACAGAGTCGGACATGACTGTGTGACTGAACTGAACTGAACTGATGGGAAACAGAGTCTTATTTCCTGTTTCAAGAATCCAAGCTATCAGAAAGCCTTGCTTCTCTTCCACTTGCCGCAAATTTCTCATAACTGGGGGGCACTTCCACCCAGCTTCCAAGAAATGAGGCCAGAGCTGCAAAGTGACCTGCCCAGGGTCACCAGCATGTGGGCAGCAGAAGGCTGCCTGCTTTTGTGGGGATTCCCCTTCCACCTCCCAGTGGCTCACTGTGGCCATGGAACCACTTCTCCCCAGTTGTAAGGACTTCTGGCAGGTTCACAGTCCCAGGCTCAGTGAGGCAAGGCTCTGTGCAGTTCTTGAAACAATTAAAATCAGATTTCATAAACCAAGTCTCCTGTTATCCTGAGCTATGCGCTCCGCAAGGGCGGGAGGTGGGGGCGGGGAGCTCAGAGGTAAGGAGGCTCACTCCTTTGAGAGCTTCCAAGCCTCGTGAGCAAAGAAGCACCCAAACTGACAAATGTGAGTCATTCTGAGTGTGCCTCTGTCAGTCACAGATGGGTACAAGAGATGTGGGATCTGCAGGGGTTATGAGTGGTTTAGCCAGTGGTTTTCAATTTGAGAAATTTCATGGCATAGAATTTGAGGGTGTCCGAGGGAGCCCTCTGTGGCTCTTGCACTTCCATCTCTCTGAGCCTGAGCTCTGAGGGATCTCAAGTACTAACTCTGTAGCTGACAGGCACTGAACGTGGGCCACATGCAGGCTCCAAGCAGGCTTCAGACACCAAAACAGCCGTCTACTTCCTTAGACTATTGAAGTCAGAAAATTCTTGCCATTCCTGAGCTTGTAACAGAGACTCAGACCCAGTGACCTCTTTTTGTTCCCACAGGGGGCTGCAGCCCCTTTGCAAGTTTAAACCGTTCAGATGCTCTCCGGCTTCATCTAGTAGACACTGTCGGTGGCGGACCAGGGCTGGGGGGCGGCGATACTGGGAAGAGTCCCCAGGGTGAAAAAGAGGATGGCCATGGTCCCCCTCCACCCCTGGCCATGCGAAGAACATACGTCCTGTAGTAAACAAGTACGATACAGACTACCATGACCTGAGGGAGGGGGTTTTGGAGGAGAGGAGAAGTGACTGTTTGGTGCGTACAGAGTTTTTGTTGAGGATGATGAAAGTTTGGGGAGGTAATGGTGAAGGTTACACAACATTGTGGATATAATTTATTTGATGCCACTGAATTGTACCCATAANCGATACAGACTACCATGACCTGAGGGAGGGGGTTTTGGAGGAGAGGAGAAGTGACTGTTTGGTGCGTACAGAGTTTTTGTTGAGGATGATGAAAGTTTGGGGAGGTAATGGTGAAGGTTACACAACATTGTGGATATAATTTATTTGATGCCACTGAATTGTACCCATAACAAATGTTTAAAATAATAAATATTATGCTATGAATCCTACCACACACACACACACACACACACACACACCCACAACAATAACTTAAAAAAAGCAAAACCTTGTTTTCTGCATTTCTTTTGAAACTGACTTCAAATAGACTGGCCTTCAAATCTGCAGCTGGATTCTTTGTCAGGAGATCATTATACTTTGCTTTAGGCTGGCGGTTCTAAAGAATTATGGATGACGGGAATGATTGAAACTGATTTATTTCTCAAGTGTTTGAGATTCCTTCATCCTGGTCCAATAACGTCTATTCAGGAAGAGCTTGTCTTTAGCAAAGTCAGAAAAATAAAAGAAAATGCACAGGCCACCATTTAAAGACGGCCTGGTTTAAGAAAGTCTCTTATGTGAAATCTCAGATTTGGAGAACAAATTGGTGGCTGATGATTTGCTTTACAAAAGACTGATTCACTTAACAAAAGAGTTTTCCTCAAAGGTTCCTTTAAGGAGAGAGCCCCCTGGTGCATTTAATGATATTATTAGATTAAAAAAAAAAAGCATCCCGACCGTTCAAGGACATTGCACTGTAAACATGTGAATGCATTGTATTGTGTTGTAAGAGTGGAAATAAAGAAGTCAGGACTCTTTGACAAATGGACCGTTTTTTGGCCTAAAGTAACACAAGGAGGAAGCAAGATGAGTGTTCTTGGCCTAAAACCCTGGCAGATTTCTGGGAAGGCTTTAGGAGTCTGTGATTTATTTCAGACCAGCTAAGCCCGAAGCCCACGATGTGTCCATTTTGAGAACTTAGAGTCCACGTTCTAACTCTGCTCTCACTGACCCCCATCACCTGCCCTAATCACAAAGGCCCTCAGACGTGAGCCCAACTCTGTCCTGTGATGGCAGAAAAATATATCTATTGCCAGAAAGTGGATTCTCTCTGGTGACGAAGAATGATCCTTATTTATGTCTGCATAGGTACATTCTGGGGCCCATAAAGGTTTAATTGTCCCTCTAACTAGTTTTTAAAAAAAACCCACAAAGAGGCTGCCAGCTTTTCCCAGAGTTTAAAACCCACTGAATGCGGTTCAGTGGAAACTGCTCTAAGTGTGTAACTCGCGCCGTGTCCCGGGCACAAGGCGCGATTGTTGGGGGAGTCGAGAGATGCAGCTCTTAGGAGTGCTTTCAAAGTCAGTGTTTGTGGCTTTGGGCTGCTGCTGACCCTGGCTTACTCTAGAGAGAGAGAGAAGCAGCCTGCCTCTGGAAGTTACTCCCAAGGTGCCACTGCCCCCTGCTGCCACCTCCCAGTTCAGGAGGACACACCCCTCCCTCATCATAGGACCCTAAATGTCTTCCCTTTTCTCTCTGACGTTGCCTTTGCTGGCTTTAAAGATTCACAGGACCCTGATGACAGAGGAGACACAGAAAAAGAGGAAACATGTTTGTGAGACAAAAAGAGGAAGATGGGCACCGTTAAGGAACCCACTGGGCCCAAAGAAATACTCTGCCTGACCCCCCAGCACCACTGCCTCCCCTGCTTGTGCCTGTGTGTTCATTTGACAATTATTGGCGGGATACCGACTATGGGAGTGAAGGGCATGCAGTTCCTGCTCTCAGAAAACTCAAAATCTCCCGGTGGAGTTAGACAATCCCATCAGGGTTCATCATGCACAACCAGGTAAGGACAAACTGCAGTGACCGCAATGCAGAAAACGGACCAGGACAGAAGTTAACAGAGTTTGACATATATACATACGTCTGTTTGGAGACACATGCTGCTGCTAAGTCGCTTCAGTCGTGTCCGACTCTGTGCGACCCCATAGACGGCAGCCCACCAGGCTCCTCTGTCCCTGGGATTCTCCAGGCAAGAATACTGGAGGGGGGTGCCATTTCCTTCTCCAAGGCATGAAAGTGAAAAGTGAAAGTGAAGTCGCTCAGCTGTGTCCAGCCCTCAGCGACCCCATGGACTGCTGCCTTCCAGGCTCCTCCGTCCATGGGATTTTCCAGGCAAGAATACTGGAGTGGGGTGCTATTGCCTTCTCCGTTGGAGACATATATACACATATATATTGACATACATACAAATGTCTCCTTGCAAGAGAATGATTAAGTTAACCTTAAAAATGCATTCCAGTATACAGCAGATGCAGACAAATGCTGTTTGATTCCACTTATACGAGATACTTAGAATAGTCAAATTCAGAGGCAGAAGGTCCATACATAGATTCCAGGGGCTAGGGGGTGAGGAGGGGGAATGGGGGCTTAGTATTTAATGGTGACAGAGTTAGGAAGGTGAAAAACACGGGAGATGGATGACGGTGAGGGCTGCAGGACAACACGAATGTGCTTAGTACTTCTGTACTATACACATAAATATGGCTACATGTGTTTTCTATTATGTGACTTTAACCACATTAAAAAAAAGAAGAAACTAATGGAGGGCCATGGGAGGTTCTCTGAGGGAGTTATGCCTTGTGAGCTAGACCTGAAGAATGAGAGGGAGTGGGCAGGGTGAACAGGGGTCAGAGGAAGGGGCGGTGTGTGCAAAGACTCTGGTGCAGGGAGGAGCGGGGCTGGAGAAGGAGGTCCCCAGCATGGATGCTTTGTCTTCTCTTGGAACCCCTTTCCTGAAAAGATCTGTGATGAGTTCCCATCCACCACACTTCCATGTGAGCGTCAAAGGGCCTCGTTCAGACTCGCCCCAGATCACCTTGACCCTTCTCACACTCCTCCTGGGTTCTGCGAAGAAAACACATTTGTCAAGAGGCTAAAGCAAATAGTTTTGACGTGTGGTTCTGTACCATAAGGGAGGCTATAATGAAGTCGATCCCAGTTTACATGACTCCAAATGGTTCCATTTAAACGTCCCACCCTGTATTTACGTGTCCCTACCACTTTAGTTGACTGTTTATCTTCCAGTATATTCGACGCTACTTGCAGTCTGGGCCTCTAGTTAACATCATCCCTTACTATTTCCATTCCATGGCCTATCATTTACATTTTTCTTTAGGAAGTGTAAATATTTATTTACCATTTAGCTTTTACTCTTACTTAGCTCTATATATTATGGAATAAACAGACTGTGATATGGGTTCTAGTCCTAAATTTTCTGTAAACTGGTGGTGACCTTAGACGAGTCATTTAACCTCACTGAACCTAAGATGCTTCTTTGTAAAATGAGGCGTGTTTTGTTTTTGTTTTAGCTAGCAGATCCAATATTCAGGATTCCTCTTAAATTCTGTGGTCTTCTACTTCTTACGGACATCCTTCCCTATACCACCCCTCTTTCAGAATGTCTTTGGGGTAGGATCAACTTTCTGTATAGTTTGCTCTTGTGGGAAAGTGTACCCAGGACCATATTTAATGAATGAGGATAGGTCATGTGGGGAAGTGGTTGAGAAGTAGGAAGATTCTAGCTGCTGGCCTGAAATTCCCTTAGGCTACTTCTCAAGCTGGGGTATCTGTACTCATAGGGGTACAAAGGTGTGCCAGTAAGTATAGGAAGCCCTTTTTCTTTGAATAAGAATTCTACTCAAAGATTTGCCAAGAGCAAATGGAGCAAATAGTGTTAAAACAAACATATGACATCTTAGTTTAAAACAGCCCCCCTGGGGTGGACAGCTTTGGGCACACTGCAGTGAGAGAGGAAACAGGGCTTTTGCTCTGTCCTTGGGCTGTGTGAGAAATACTTGCCTTATGGGTCTTTTGAAATATGTGCACTTTAATAGGGTAAAGGTGCTGAGTTACTCGGGAGGGGCACTCCCACCAAAGGACAGACATATATGGAAAATCCATTTTCACCCATTAAGAGAGTTTAAAGAGGGGTCCTGAGGTTGAGGGGGAGCCAGGCTGAACATGAAATCCATTTCTAAAGACCAAATTGGTTACACAATCTTGCTTAGGATTCTGGCTCATGGCTGGGTTTGAACTGATCCCAACATCTGGAAGGTCTCTCACCCTTTTTCTGACCTCCAATAACAAGTCTTCTATGTATTCCATTCTGGGACTTACCATACCATTACATGTTAGTTGTATTTTCTTGTTTATACAGCTTCTCAGCCAGAGTCAGGTGGCGTGAATTATTAAAAAAATATATGATCAAGAGTCAAGACCTTGCTTGCCATGTGACTTTGGGAAACGCCCTGAAATCTCTCTGACCCGCAGTTTGCTGTCTATTAAATGGTCCAATATAACACCTGCCTTGCCTACTGAACAGACAGAATTGTGTGCAGAGCGTATGGATTTGCAATGTAAAAGCATTTTGTAGATCATTAAACAAAAATCGGTTATTAACTAAGACCCCAAAAGGAAGGAGAGTTTATCTCTCACATCATCTTTCTGTTCTCCTCAACTTCTAACTTTTGCCTAGTTGGTTCCGATAACTATTCAAGATAAGATCATGAAATGCTGTCCCCACGCTGACCCTGAGAAAATTCCAACTCTGTCACTCTCTCCTACCTGCATCCTTCCCTTCTCTTCTGGCCAGTCTCCTCCCCCATCCATGTGCTACCCTACTGCTATTTCCTCCTGCTGCCCCTTCCCCATAGCTTGGGTAAGAGGAGGAAACCTAAAGGGGCTGGCTGCGTGATATATATAAATGAACTGCTCAAGCACAGTAATTTCAGGCATCACTAGGGAGAGTCACGGCAATACCATTTTTGTGGGATAACAAACTGGTGTCACTCTGAAAACTTTCTCCCAGAAATAAAAATGCACAAATAGAATTCTGGGAAGAAAAATTTTTTTAAGTGAAATCAACAACCTAACCTACATATCTCCCTGTGATAATGAAAAATATTTCCATTGAACTTGGTTGAAATCATGCAATTTCCTCCCACTTCTCCAGGCTTTGGGGAGTAGGCCAGCCTGCTTCACAGTTGACATCCCTGAGGGAAATAGCAGGAAAAGGTGATGAGGAGGAAGGGGCAGGTTTAGTATGTACTGGTTTGAGATACTCTGGCTAAACAGTAACTTTGCCAGGCCATTCCCCTCCTTTCTGCCTGGGCCTCAGAGCGAAGTGGATTTTCTTAAGCAGAAATGTTCTTGGATCTCTTCATAATTTTCCCTTCAAAATGTAGGAGTTGTGCAAGAAAAATCCACATTCCACACTAACAAGGCAAGGGTTATAATGAGAACTTGGTTTCTTACAGGCAATACTTTCATCTTTTGTTCTATTTATTTATTTTCAAAGTAAGCTTTTGTGGTAAGAAATCAAGTCAGAGTAGTAAAGAACGATGGGAGCATGTGGAGTGGAAAATTTCCTTTTCGCCACCCCCTCTCTCCAAAGTACAGGGAACTGGAGAAGAGGGGGAGGGGTGACCTCAGGTCCTCACATCACTTCAGGGGCAGGAACCCAGAAAGGCCGGCGATGTTCTCCCTGGAGCTCAGGGATCCGACCCCAACACCCACATGAGCCCCAGGACACCGCCCTCCCAGTCCCCATGCCTGCTCCGACCAGCACCCGGCAGGGTTCTTGGCTTCCACACCTGGAGAATGGGAGAAGGGCGCTCCTCTTGCAACGCGCCCCGGTCTGCCTGGCTGTGGACCTGTGCTTCTCAAGCTTTCTGAACAGGCTGAAGAAACACAACAGTGCGCCTTTCCTTCCTCGGTCGTTCCAGGTGACCTTTTTCGCGGAGGACGGGAAATGCCCAACAGAGGCGAGCCAGGTCACCGGAGGCCTCGAGCCCTCGAGGACAGAGGCCCTGGGACGGCGGCTTCCACCCGCCGCGGCGGCTGCACGTGCCCCGCCCCGTTGCCCCGGAGACGGGCGGGGGTTTGTGCTCAAAGCCCGGCCTGTGCCACCCTGACGCGGGCACCGGGGGTGAGGCCGGGCTTGGCCCTCCCGCCTGCACGCCGCCTCTCGGGCCCTGCCGGCCGCCGCCCCCCGCCGCTCCTCCGCGGTGGTACGGCCCGCGCTTAGCGGAGGGCCTCTGCCCCGCCGACGACGAGTGGCTGCGGGCCTCGGGGGAGAGGTGAGGGCCCAGGAGCTGCCCGAGCTCTGGTGGGGGCCGGGGCCGGCGCTTTGGGCGGGGAAGGCCACCCCGCTCTGGCCGCAGTGTCGCCTTTGTGGAGGCAGCGCTCACTTTTCGGGTTCCCCTTCCTCCGGGCCCTTCTGCCCGCTTCCCTCCCTGAAGCTGCCCGCCCAGCTCCCTCAGTGGGGTCCACGTCGGGCGCGACGGGCTGGGCCCCAGACCCTCCCCACCCCCGCGGTAGTTGAAGCGCCCTCTTCCCCGCCGCCCACAGCGCTCGCGTTTACTTCCGCACCTAGATTTCATCAGCAGGATGACGGACGTGGAGGAAAACGTGCCTGGGAAGGACACTGGCGACGCAGAGGGCAGACCCTGTAAGCCCGAAAGCTCAGGACCGACCCGGGAAGACAAGAGCAGCCTCAGAGACCACCCTTCCCGTAGGTCCAGCATCCCGCGCCCCCCCACCCCTGGCCTCAGCCCTCGGGGTGTGCTCAGTGAGGGTCGCGTGGGGAGCGCCACACTCCTCTCTTCCCCTCTTTCCTTACCTCCTCCAACCCCAGCCTCTTCCTTTCAGGCCAGAGGCACCCTATCGAACCGAAGATCTGCAGAGAGAGTGGGGTCCTGGAGAAAAGATGTTACCCAGGAGCGATTTCTTGAATCTGACAAGATTGAGGCTCAGTTCAGAGCCCTGTTTATGTTCTGTTATTTTTAATTCGTAGGTGGAACATGGCAGACACCTGGGGTAGAGTTTAAAGACCTGAAATGATCCCAGAGGGGCCCTGTGTTCTCTCTGTGCTTGGTGGACTGCATTAGCAATGCTGCTCAGGCCTCACTCTTATAGAGGGCATGAGGAGATGAGGATGAGGCGGTTGGATAGCATCACCGGCTCAATGGACATGAGTCTGAGCAAACTCCAGGGGATAGTGAAGGGCGGGGAAGCCGGGTGTCCATGGGATCGCAAAGAGTCTGACTCCACACTGAATAGCAGCAATAGTACAGTGTTCTTTTATGTTCCTGTTGGGGCCCAAAGTCTCTTCCACTCTTTAGGTCTGATCTCACTGGGATTAATCCAGCGTTTCTTTTATAATAATCACCAGATAATTTAAGTAGTCCTCAATCGGAAGGCCTGCCCACGTGCCTTAACCACCGGAGTTAAATTCTTCAAATTCAGTCCCATTTCTTTCTCTTGTAGCCACACGGGGTCGCTGCTGGTTAAGGAAAAGTAGGCTTTGGAATCCTCCCTTGGCATACGAACTTTTCAATAGATGTCAAACATGATGTGGGGTGGCAAATCACTTTTTTGGTAGAAACAGTTTAGGCTATTTAACTTCTTGAGGAGGTTACTTAAATGAATCCATAGACAAGACAGTTCTAACCTGAATAACCAAATTCCTCTTTTTAAAAAATTTCAAAATTTTGTATATCAGGGTGACTTGGTTAAGTTACTTACAAGTTATTTTGAAAATGTCTTTGCCCTTAGAATCTGGATTTTTAAAAATCTGTTTAATTACTTTTTATGTCTAATTTCTCTTTGAGCCCTCCCCGCTCCTGAATTTGGCAGCTGTAGCAGTTGCATAGCGCTATGGTACTTTGGACAACAGACCAGTGTTGTTGAAGCAGGTTCTGAGCTCTGATCTGTTGAAGTTGGGAAGTGTTTCTGTGTATGTATTCCTCAGTCCTTCAATAAACTGCTAGAAGCAGCTCATGTCCCTCTGAAGATTTTCTTAGTTCTGATTTTGTGATTGGTGAATTAGCGGCAAGTCTGTTTGCATATTTGACTGTATTTTGCCTCTTTGCCTGAAACTAAAGACTTGAAAGAGGCTGATGAAATAGAGACCTTCCTGTCACCCAAGGTTAAGTTCACCTTTATGTTTGCCTAAACAGAAATGCCATCTGTGGCTTTTTGACAAATTTTACAGTCACCTTCTATCCTTAACTTTTTATTTTGAAATATTTCAATTCTGTTGAAGAAACAATGAATGCCCACATTGCTAATATTCTGCCATATTGGTTTTTTTCTCTTATTATAGATGGTATTTTTTCTTGAAGTTATAGGGTCATGACTTTAAATACTTCGTGTATCTTCTAAGAACAAAGGCATTCTCCTATGAAACTTTTTTTCTGAGATAATTTTATTTTTCCTTTTTATATTTTTAAACCTTTTTACATATAGAAAACAAACATACACAGAAATACAGAGACTGGAATGATGAACCCCCATTTAGTCACCACCCAATTTCAACAATTATCAACTAATGGTTAATCTTAGTGCTTTTATATCCCCTTCACATCTTGGAGCCAGATACTTTTTTGTGAACAAGTTATGAAGCTTTATTGAAAGATCGTGAGAAGATGATTTACTGTATGTGACTCTTTTAATACTAAGTAATCATAACAACCATGTATGCCTGTTATATGAGAATGCTATCAACTAGGTCTGTACCAAGAACAGTGGTTCCCAAATGCTAGTGCTCAGTTCAGCTCAGTAGCTCAGTTGTGTCCGACTCTTTATGACCCCATGGACAGGCAGAGGCCAGGCATGCCAGGCCTCCCTGTCCATCACCAACTCCCAGAGTTTACCCAAACTCGTGTCCATCGAGTCAGTGATGCCATCCAACCATCTCATCTTCTGTCATCCCCTTCTCCTCCTGCTTTCAATCTCTCCCAGCATCAGAGTCTTTTCAAAAGAGTCAGCTCTTTGCATCCGGTGGCCAAAGTATTGGGAGTTTCAGCTTCAACATCAGTCCTTCCAGCGAACACCCAGGACTTTAGGATGGACTGGTTGGATCTCCTTGCAGTCCGAGGGACTCTTCAAGAGTCTTCTGCAACACCACAGTTCAAAAGCATCAATTCTTCGGCGCTCAGCTTTCTTTATAGTCCAACTCTTACATTCATACATGACTACTGGAAAAACCATAGCCTTGACTAGACAGACCTTTGTTGGCAAAACAATGTNTGTTACTCCAGGTGTTTCTTGACTTCCTACTTTTGCATTCCAGTCCCATATAATGAAAAGGACATTTTTTATGGGTGTTAGTTCTAGAAGGCCTTGTAGGTCTTCATAAAACTGTTCAGCTTCTTCAGCATTACTGGTCTGGGGATAGACTTAGGTTAATGTGATGTTGAATGGCTTGCCTTGGGAACGAACAGAGATCATTTTATCATTTTTGAGACTGCATCCAAGTACTGCATTTCAGACTATTTTGTTGACTATGATGGCTACTCCATTTCTTCTAAAGGACTCTTGCCACAGTAGTAGATATGATGGTCATCTGAGTTAAATTCATTCCAGTCCATTTTAGTTCACTGATTCCTAAAATGTCGATGTTCACTCTTGCCATCTCTTGTTTAACCACTTCCAATTTGCCTTGATTCATGGACCTAACATTCCAGGTTCCTATGCAATATTGCTCTTTACAGCTTTGGACTTTACTTCCATCACCAGTCACATCCACAACTGGGTACTGTTTTTGCTTTGAGTCCATCTCTTCATTCTTTCTGGAGTTTCCATATGTAAGTGATATCATATATTTGTCTTTCTCTGTGTGACTTCACTCAGTATGACAGTCTCTAGGTCCATCTATGCAAATGACATTACCTCTTTCTTTTTTATGACTAATGTTCCATTATATATATTGTGACATCATCTTTATCCATCCCTGTCGATGGACTTTAGGCTGTTTCCACAGGTTGTCTCCAATAGTCCTGGCTATTATAAGTAGTGTTGCCATGAACATCGGAGTGCATGTATTATTTCAGATTATGGTATTCTCTGAATAGGATATATGCCCAGGAATGGGAGTGCAGGGACGTATTGTAGGCCTATTTTTAGTTTTTTAAGGAACTTCCATACTGTTCTCCACATTGGATGTACCAGTTTATGTGCCCACCAACCATATAGAGGGTTTCCTTTTCTCCACACCTTCTCCAGCTTTTATTGTTGATAGATTTTTGATGGCCATTCTGACCAGTGTGAGGTGATACCTCACTATGGTTCTGATTTGCATTTCTCTAATAATGAGTGATGTTGAGCATCTTTTCATGTGCTTTTTGTAAGGGACCTAACTTCTGATCCTTAAAAGACATAGGCTGGGATGTCTCTGGCTGAAGGGGGCTTGTCCATTAGAGAGAGCTGGGGGCTCTGAACAGAAAGCGTCTCATCCTCTGACTTTCCTTCCTGGGCAGATCCTGCTGTCACTGCTATTGCCACGCCAGAACCGCCTAAGAAGTGAGATTGAAGAAGCCCTGGACATGGACCTCCTTAAGCAGGAAGCAGAACACGGGGCCCTGAATGTCCCTCATCTCTCCAAGTACATTCTCAACATGATGACTCTGCTGTGTGCACCGGTTCGCGACGAGGCAGTGCAGAAGCTGGAGAGCATCTCAGCCCCTGTTCGGTTACTGAGGTGTGAAGCTTGACCACCGGGCTGGGCACAGCTGGGCGGGTCACTGGCTCACAGCCGCTGTTTCTTCCCCACTGAAGACCCGGCTGACTCCTCTTTGCCGTGGTCTGTTCACTTTTTTCTGAAGATGGCCTTAGATTGATTTGGCCCCCTGTATACCATCCTACCATAGGTCACTGGAGTATGTAATCCTTTCTTCCAAGGAACGCAGACACCCCTGTGCCAGGCTTTCTCATTTCAGTTCACACGGTGGGAAGATAGAGATTGGAAACTGTCCCTTTTTCAGAGTTATAGAAACCAAGACCAAGAAAGTTAAAAAAAAAAAAAAAAAAAGTGAATTGTCCAAAAATAGGTCAGAAATAACATCAGCTGTAATCTTACTGTTCAGAGAGATTTGTTGTCATGCTGATGTATTTCCTTCTACTGACTCTTTTTTTTTTTAAAGAGACACAGAATGACTGGTGTGGAGAAGTCCAAAGGCTGTAACATCCAGAGACCTACTTGCTCCTAGTTCTGCCAGTCATTCACTCTGGGCCTTGGGTCCTGGGCCACAGTGCCATCTTTTGTAAACTTCAGAGGCCAGACTTGAAGCCCCTCCCACCTCAAGAATACAGTGATTTAATGATGTCTTGTGTAGGTCCCCCCCATCCCCCGTCCCCTGCCACCCCTGGAGAAAGTAAGGAAACTTCATAGTAGAAATACTCCGTTTTCTCCTGTGTCAGAGGGATCTTCCAGGTTCTGAGCCTGATGAAAATGGACATGGTGAACTACACTATCCAGAGCCTTCAGCCCCAGCTGCAGGAACATTCCATCCAGTTTGAACGAGCGAAATTTCAGGACCTTCTCAACAAGCAGCCCAGTATGTATATAAACTTGAGGGAGAGCGGGGGTGGGGGTGGGGAGTATGACCTTGGGTTCTGGCTTTATGATGTGAGAGGGAACTCTGCCTCTGTTTAGGAACAGAGTTTCTCGCTCAGACTAGGGACTGCAGAAAGCCAGAAAGACCCCCGACCAAAGCGTTTCCCTCCTGAGGGGAGGAGACCTCCAGCCGCGGTCCCCAGGCCACAGGGGCGGTGCTGAGGGGGCCTCTGCTCTGCGCAGGCCTCCTGGATCACACCACCCGCTGGCTGACCCTCGCGGCCACAGAGCTGTCTACGCCGCTGCCCAGCGGCCCTGACGCCGCCGACGCCTCCAGCTCGGCCTGCAGCCCGGAGCCCCTCAGCCCCACCATGGTGCTGTCCCAGGGCTTCCTGAACCTCCTCCTCTGGGACCCTGAAGATGACGAGTTCCCTGAGGTAAGAGGGGCACCCAGCCCTGTAGTGCGGGCCACCTGGCCTGCCCGGGCCGCCCCCCTGACAGCCTGCCTGCCTGTTCCCCCCAGACCCTGCTGACAGACAGAGCGCGGCTGCAGGGGCTGGAGGCACAGCTGCGCCAGCTAACCATCCTGGCCTCCGTCGTGCTGGTTTCCAGCAGCTTCTCTGGCAGTGTCCTGTTTGGCTCACCTCAGTTTGTAGATAAGCTGAAACGCGTAACCAAAGCCCTGTTGGAGGAGTTCAAGTCCAGGTGAGTGCAGAGGTCTGTTTAGACCAAAGTGGTATGAAGACATGGCGTTGAGGCAGGATGCCTCGCGTTCCCGCAAACCGCAGAAAGGCCCTGTGGACTCAGCCACAGAGATGCGGGGTGTCTTTCCTTAAGTGCTCTCGAGGCTTCTTTTTTAAAATTTTTATCAAGGTATAATTGATTTACAGTGTTATGTTAGTTTCAGGTGCACAGCAAGGTAAATCGGTCACGCGTTTATCCGCTCTCTTTAAGATTCTTTACCCATACGGGCCGTTACAGAGTACTGAGTATAGCTCCCTGTGCCACATAGTAGGTCCTTATTAGTGATCTGTTTTATATGTGGTAATATATACATCAATTTCAGTCTTCCAATTTATCTCGCTTCTCTTCTTGCGACTTCTAACAGAAAAAGAAAACTTTCTTCCAGCAGGGCAGTATGGAAGATTGTTTACTATAAAATGATTCATTATGTTGTTGCTGCAGAGGAATCTTTCTCTAGTTGTGCGGGCTGGTCTTACCTAACTCCAGGAGCCAGTCAGCGGTGTTGATTGAGCGTCCACTGAGTGCAGGGTGACACACCCTGGAAGAGGAAAAAGTGGAATCAGAAGATCAGATCATTGTAACTGGCGAGAGTAGGACCGATGACCATGGAAAATGTCCAAGAAAGTCTTAAAAGTGCACATATATAAATTACACGGAGTTGGAGCGTTCTGAGTGGATATGCAACCCCTGTCCAGAGCTGATTTTATAGTTTATCTTGTTTTCTAAGAAGAACATGGTATCATACAGAGAATACTGTCTGGAGGGTAACGGTGGAAACATTGCCCGGCCCACTGGGCTCAAGCTCCCAGGGTCTGGGGTGAGGGTGGCAGGGTGGCTGGGCGTCTCCCTGGTGCGGACCCGACTTACGCTGTGGAGCGTCGGGGCTCGTGGCCACCCCCAGATCCCAGCTCGCTCTTCTCCATGGTCTAGGCCTGAGGAGGAGGCTATGCTGACTGTGAGCGAACAGGTGGCTCAGGAGATCCACCGGAGCCTCAAGAACATGGGCCTGGCTGCTCTGAGCAGCGACAACACGGGCTCTCTGATAGGGCAGCTCCAGGATGTCGCCAGGAAAGAGAACTGTGTCCGCAGCGTCATTGGTGAGTGTGCCCATGGGGGCGAGAATGGTGAGGGGGGAGGCCGATCCCAACCCCTGGACATTGCTCACTGAGCCATTTAACAATAAAAAGCACAATAACTAGACAAGTCCCTGGGTAGGCTTTAGTTTTTGCAAAATGATGGGTTGAAAATATCCCTTTTGGTTTAAAGACTGCCTCTATGAGGTTTCCCTGGTGGTCCAGTAGTTAAGACCCCACACTTCTACTGCAGGGGGCTCGGGTTTGATCCTTGGTCGGGCAAGTTCTGCATGCTGTGAGGTGCAACCAAAATTTTTTTTTAAAGATAAAATATAAAGCCTGACTCTATTGGTTCTAAGGGAGATTTGCACCAGTAATTCATAGCTTCTCAGTATGGCATAGTGTCCAACTTGGTTAAGTCATCCTTGGCTTTCTGGGTCATTTCTGATAGGGGCTTCCCAGGTAGCTCAGTGGTAGAGAATCTGCCCACCAAAGCAAGAGCCACAGGAGCTATGGGTTCGATCCCTGGCTCAGGAAAATCCCCTGGAGGAGGAAACGGCAATCCACTCCAGTATTCTTACCAGGATAGTCCCATGGACAGAGGAGCTTGGCAGGCTACAGTTCATGGGGTCACAAAGATTCGGTGTACTGTCCAACTTGGTTAAGTCATCCTTGACTTTCTGGGTCATTTCTGGCTACAGTCCAAGACATGTGATACCCACCCCCTGCCAACAAGAAATTGATTCTGAATTAGGTTGGGGGACATGTCCCCAAAGCAGGGATTTCCCCTCTCCCATGTTGAATTGGCAGCTGTGAACTTGACTTTGCTTTAACCTCAGCCATCTGAAGGGTCAATCGAAGATCCTCCTGTTGCATCAGACACTAGATCTATCTGATGGATACTTCAGGAATCTTTTGAATAGAAATGTACTAGCCCAGTAGTTTTGGATCTTTGCTCTGTCCTTAGGAGCTGGGTCCCTTTCCAGACAAAACAGATGTCCTTCTCTCTAAGTGAGTGGGTGGGTCAGTGCGTATCTCAGTTAACTTTGAAGTTAGGAGTGTGGTGGGCAGTGTTTCTCCCTGAAGGTTACCTGCCTTCTCACTGTCTTTCCCTACTCACAGATCAGCGGATCCACTTGTTCCTCAAATGCTGTTTGGTTCTTGGTGTGCAGCGGTCTCTGCTGGACCTCCCTGGAGGCCTCACCCTCATCGAGGCAGAGCTGGCAGAACTGGGCCAGAAGTTCGTCAGCCTCACACACCACAATCAGCAGGTGTTCGGCCCCTACTACACGGAGATCTTAAAGAGCCTCCTCCCCCCAGCTCAGGTGCTGGAGACAGAAGTGGCATCTCTCTGATGGCGCTGGCTCCAGGCCCTGGCTCCTTGGACCCAGCAGCGAAGCCCCCCATCTTGGGGTGACGTCGCTGAGCAGCACGCCCTCTCCCCGCCTGCAGCCAGCACATCACGCTGCAGTGACCTAGTGTGTGAGCTCCAGCTGGCCCAAATGCATCCACTAATAAACTTCTGAACTGCAAGCAAACCCTCTGCTTGGTGTGCTGCAGCCATGGCCAGGCCCTGTGTGCTCAGCCGCCCACTAGCCGAGCAGCCAGCAGGCCCCAGTTTTTCCTCCAGGTGCCGCCTTCAGCACACGGAGCAGAGAAGCTGAGACACCCGGGACTAACACTGTTCTCTGAGGGTAAAGTTATTTCTCTAAGGGCTCTGAAAACACTGTGGAATTACCTAAAATGCGAGTGTCTTTCTGGAATTTAGGAGTTTGTTTCGTCTAATTCAGTTCAGATTTGGGCATGATTGAAAAAAATTATTGGAAACCTCATTTCCAGGACCAAATTCCCCTAAAGGTTTCATTCGCTTTATGTAGCTATGCTGGGTCTTAGCTATGGGATCTTTAGTTGTGGCAGGCTGACTCCCTGTTGTGACATGTGGGATCTAGTTCCCTGACCAGAGATCAAACCTAGGCCCCCTTCTTTGGGAGCTGGGAGTCTTAGCCGCCAGACCACCGGGAACGTTCCCTGGCTGAAGATTTCAAATGATGCAGTAAGGGGTCCGGGGAGTAAGCGCCTCAGCTCCCTCTGCTGGGGGCAGTTCCTGAAGCAGGGTGCCAGCTGGGGCCAGGCAGGAGTGGGTGTTGATTGTTCGCGGCTTCCTGCTGAGCACACGTCTGATCCTGGGATCTCCTTGCCCAGTGTCCAGAGTCCAGCTTGGCCAGTTGGAGTGATGACTGGTTTGGTCAGGTTTATTCTTGGTCCTGTTCTCTAGCTGAGGGGCAGAGCAAGTCTCCTGTCCCCTCCTCTCTAAGCTTAGAAGCCCCCTGATCTTCCCTGCAGAGGCCACATGGGCATCCTGGGCGGATGAACCTCCTCCCTTCTCCCCACTTCCAGGCTGGGACTCTCCCTGGCAGCTCTGCTGTTGGCGTCACAAACGAGGGCTGTTCTAAGAAGGCCTTGGGCTTGTTGAGATCCAGCCCCTCATTCCCAGGCTGACTGTGGCTGGTCAGCCCTGACCTAGGATGGCTGAAATGAGGAAGTGTTCCCTTCAGATTTGGCCCTTTTTTTGGCAGAGGACGAGAGAGAAAATGGGGATTCACCTATGTGCTCTCAAGGTATTGTGACGACAGCCAACATTCTCACCGTTTCAGGAGACAGAGGGAGCTAACTATAGCACACTTGGTCTTAGAAGAACATCCAAAGGGGGATTTGAGTTCCACTAGCCCAGGGTTTCTCCTGATTGACTCCTTAAAAAAAAGTCTACTTATTTGACTGAGCCGAGTCTTAGTTGTGGCGCTCAGGGTCTTTAGTTGTAGTGTGCGATCTCTTAGTGTGGGCGTGGGGGATCTAATTTCCTGATCACGGCTCGAACTGGGGCCCCTGTGTTGGGAAGTTTAGCCCCTGGACCACCAGGGAAGTCCCTGGTTGCTGTTTTAGAGTAGAGCCAAGTTAGTGACAGAGCCAGGCCACCAGCGGACCTTTGCTGTGACGAGAAAAGCTGGAGGTCCTGGGTCGTTCAGGTTCCAGTCTTGTAGCTAGACAGCCCCAGGATGGGGAAGCCCAGGCTCGGGGGTGTGTTGAAATAAACAGCCAGGCTTGCCTAGACAGCTTCTCTGATTTGCAACTGTCTGAATTTGTTAAAAATCTGTATTTTGGAAGCCTCATTATCTTAGACGCTGACGTGCTCTGAAGGGGTTTCTGAGAAGAGGACTGCCTGATTGGTGGGTGCAGATACTGGGCTGACCATAGAACTGCTTTGTACCTCATAATTGAGATCTAGAATGATCAATTTCTTAGAAATTTTGAGTTTATTTTCCTGTGTTTCCGTGTGGAGGAGATAGGGATCCTGGCCTCAACAAGGAAAGATAGCTCCATTCAACGCAGCCCACAGTTTGAAGGATACAGACTTCAATTTCTCATTTCCCCTTCCCCAGCCCCTGGTGGCCACTAATCTGCTTTCTATTTAAGTGGATTTTCTGACTCCAGATAAATGGAATCATAATATGATGTCTTTTGTGACTGACTTCTTTCACTTAGTGTGTTTTTAAGATTCATCGTATTGTAGTGTATTTCAGAACTTAATTCCTTTTTATGGCTAAATAATATCCCATTATACAGATACACTGGGGGCTTCCCTGGCGGCTCAGATGGTATAGAATCTGCCTGCAATGCAGGAGAGCTGGGTTCAACCCCTGGGTTGGGTAGGTCCCCTGGAGAAGGAAATGCAACTCACTCCAGTATTCTTGCCTGGAGAATTCCATAGACAGAGGAGCCTGGTGGGCTATAGTCTGTGGGGTCGCAAAGAGCTGGACCTGACCGAGTGACTAACACTGTATAGATATATCAAATGTTTATCTGTTCGATGGACATTTGGATTGTTTCACCTTCTGACTTCTGTGAGTGGTGCTGCTGTGAATGCTTGTGTGCAAGGTTTTGTTTGGACACTGATTTCAGTGCTTCTGAGGATATACTCATATATCCAAGAGTAGCGTTGGTGGGTCACATGGTAATTATTGGAGACTCCTGACTGTCCCCACAGTGGCTGTGCCACTTGATATTCCCACGAGCAATGTGTGAGGGTTCTGCTTTCTCCACATTTCCACCAACACTTGTTTTCTTCTTTCTTTGTGTTTTTAACTTACAGGCGTCTTAGTGGGTGTGCAGTAGATTCTCATTGTGGCTTTGACTTGCATTTCCCTAACACCTAGTGATGTCCAGCATTTTTTCATATGATGACTGGGCGTTTGTATGTCTTTGGAGAAATATCCGTTTTGGTCATTTGCCCATGTTTGAATTGGGTTGTTTTGTTACTGTTGAGTTGTAAGAATTCTTTATATATTTTGGACACTAGACCCTTGTCAGGTGTGTGATTTGAAAATATTGTCTTTGATTCTGTGTGTAGTCTCTTCTCTTTCTCCGTCGTGTCCTTTGCAGGTTCTAGTTGCGGCATGTGGGATCTCGGTCCCTGCCCAGGGACTGAACCTGGGCCCCCTGCATTGGGAGTGTAGAGTCTTAGCCACTGGACCACCGGTTTCAATTTTGATGAAGTCTGGTTTGCCGGGTTTTCTTTTTATGAATTGGGCTTTGGGTGTCAAGTCTAAGAACTGTTTGTCCAGGCCTAGGTCCCAAAGATCTTCTCCTATGTTTTTCTGCTAAAAGTGTTACAGTTTTATGTTTGAAGTTAACTTTTATGTTAGATGTGAGACTTAGGTTAAGATACTATTATTTTCTTTTAACTATGGATATCCAGCTGCTCCAGCAGCATTTGTTGACAAGGCAATCTTTTCCTACACTGAATTTCTTTTGTACCTTTGTTAAAAAAGAATTAGGCATTTTTGCATGGGTCTCTCCTCTGTTCCACTGATCTGTGTTATTTTTCTTTCTGCCATACCACACAATATTGATTGCTATGGCTGTATAGTGAGTCTTGAAAACAGGGTAGCCTGACTCCTTAGACTTTATTCTTTTTCAAAGTTATTTTGGCTCTTCTAATTCCTTTGCCTTCTATAGACTAATCTTGCCTATGTCTATAAAAAGACCATGCTGGGATTTTGATAGGTATTATGTTAACCTATGTATCAGTTTCCAAAGAATTGACGTCTTTACTCTGTTGAATATTCCAATCCATGAATAGTATCTATCTCTCCAGTTACTTAAATCTTCTTTGAGTTCTTTCATTTGCATTGTGTAGTTTTCATCATACAAGTCCTGAACATGTGTTATTAGATTTATGCCTAATAATTTTATTTTGTTGAGCGATTATAAGTGGTATCTTATTTTTAACTGTGGTATCCACATGTTCATTTCTAGTATACAGAAATACAACTGATTTTTTAATTTGTTTTGGCTGCACCATCTATGGCTTGTGGGATCTTAGTTCCCTGACTAAGGATTGAATTTTGAACCCAGGCCCTCAATGTGAAGTCCTAACCACTGGACTGCCAGGGTGTTCCCTTAACTCACTTATTCCAGCATTTTTTTTTGGGTAGGTTCCTTGGAATTTTCTCCATAGACAATCACGTGATCTGGAAATAGGCACAGTTTTATTTCTTCCGTTCTGTTATGAATGCTTTTTATTTTCTTAGCTTATTGCACTGGTTAGAACTCTTATTTTAAGACTTGTAATAGTGGAGTCCTTCCCTTTTTCCCAGTCTTAATGGGAAAACATTGTATTTCACTGTTAAACACAATGTTGTAGGTTTAAAAAAAATTTATTTATTTGGCTATGCTGGGTCTTAGTTGAGGCAAGCAGGCTCTTTAGTTGTGGCATGTGGGATCTAGTTCCATGACCAGGGTTGAACCCAGGTTCCCTGCATTGGAAATATTGAGTCTTAGCCTCTGGGCCACGAGGGAAATCCCAGTGGTGTAGATTTTTGTGGATGCTCTTTATCAGGTTGAAAAAGTTCTCCTCTGTATTAGTTTTCTATTGCTACTGTAACAAAGTACTACAAGTTCAGTGCTTTGAGACAGTGCGCATCTATTATCCTACAGTTCTGAATGTGGGAGGTTCATAGTGGGTGTTACGGACTAAAATGAAGAAGGTGTAGGCAGAGCTGCACGAGGCATAGGGATGTATTATTTCCTATGGCTGCTACAGCAGATGACTACAAATGGAGTGGCTTAACAAAAGCAGAAAGACATACTCTTTCACAGTTCTGGAGGCCGGAAACCAGAGATCAGTCTGTCTTGTTTTTTGTTTTTTGTTTTTTCTTTTTTCTTTTTGATCAGTCTGTCTTGCTGAAAGAAGCATGCTGGCAGGGCTGTGTTCCCTTGGAGGCTCTAGGGGAGGGTGCAGGCCTTGTCCCTTTAGGCTCCTAGCGGCTGCTGGATTCCTTTGCCTGTGGCTCCATGGTCACCTCAGGGTCACGTGGTCATCTTCTGTGTGTATCTCATCTCCCTCTGCCTCTCTCTTATAAGGGTATTTGTCACTAGATTTAGGGCCCACTAACATAATCCAGGATCATCTCCCATTTTAAGATCATTAACTGAATCACATAGGTAATTGTTACAGATCGTATCTCCCTCACCCCACCCCCAAGTCCCTATGGTGAGTCCTGATTGCCCTCATACCTCATTTGTAAACAGGGTCACTGTGGGTGTACTATTTAATATGAGGTTAGACTGGAGTTGTGTAGACCTCGGATCCAGTCTGTCTGGTGTCCTTATGAAAAGACATGCGTCACATGAAGGGACATGGAAGTACAGCAGTGTAAAGAATCAGGGAGAATGCCACCTGCTTCAGGCTACCAGAAGCTGGAAGAGAGGCACGGGACAGATTCTCCTTCACAGCCCTTAGAGGAAACCAGCTCGGCTGCCCCCTTGAGTCCAGACTTAGAGTGTCTGTCTGGGCCCCAGTTTGTGGTGCTCTGTTATGGCAGCCCTGGGAAACTAATACAGAAACAATGATAGGTTCCAGTATTAATCATCGGGACCTAATATCTTTGGGTGGCCATTATTTGGTCTCCCACCAAGGAAGAACTTATTTCCTTGGCTTTTTCTGGTTCTAGAGACAGTGCACATTCCTCGGCTGGTAGCCGCTCCCTCCAGCTTCTAAGCAGTTGCTAAACCGTTTCTTCCATCATAACTCCTCTCTCACTTTGACCCTCCTCCCCTCTTTTTAAATAGTCCTGGTGATTACACTGGGCTGTTCTAGGTAATCTCAAGACCCTTGATCTTGATCACTTTAGCAGAGTATCTTCTGCCACGTAAGGTAACATACTCACGAGTTCTGTTGGTTGATTAGGATGTGGGCATCTTTGTTGTTGCTGCTGAGCCACTCAGTCTTATCCAACTCTCTTGTGACTCCATGGACTGTAGTCTACCAGGCTTCTCTGTCCATGGAATTTCCTAGATAAGAATACTGGAGTGGGTTGCCATTTCCTTCTCCAGGAGATCATCCTGACTGAGGGATCGAACTGGAGTCTCTTGCACTGGCAGGAGGATTCTTTACCATTGAACAACCAGAAAAGCCTGGGGACATCTTTAGGGATCTCTTGTTCACCCTGTTTCCATTTTTATAACCTTTTAAAAATCATGAATGGGTATTGAGTTTTGTTAAGTATTTTTTGCAATAATTGATGTGATTTTTCTTCGTTAGCTCGTTAATATACCTTATTACATTGCTTGATCTTCAAATACTGATCAGCCTCACACCCCTGGAATGAACATCATTTGGTTATGATGTAAAATTCTTTTTATATGTATCTGAATTCTATTGGGTAATAATTTGTTACCGATTTTTTATGCCTCTATTCATGAGAGTGGTATTACTGTATAGTTCTCTTTTCTTTGTATCTCTTGTTGGTTTTGGCATCAGGATAATATTAGCTCATAGAATGAATGAATTAGGAGCCATTCCTCCTCTTCTGTTTTCTGAAACAAATTGTGTAGAATTGGTATTGATTCTTCTTTAAACATTTGGTAGAATTCTTCAGTGAAATCATCTGGGCTTAGGTTTTTTTTAAAAATTATGGATTCAGTTTTTAATGATGGATTAAAATTATTTGTTTCCTGTAGTGAGTTGTGGCTGTTTTTGAGGAATTGGTCTGTGGCTCTCAGTGGTTACATGTATGTGTTAGNGGCCACCTCATGTGAAGAGTTGACTCATTGGAAAAGACTGTGATGCTGGGAGGGATTGGGGGCAGGAGGAGAAGGGGACGACCGAGGATGAGATGGCTGGATGGCATCACTGACTCGATGGGCGTGAGTGTGAGTGAACTCCGGGTGTTGGTGATGGACAGGGAGGCCTGGCGTGCTGCGACTCATGAGGTCGCAAAGAGTCGGACACAACTGAGTGACTGAACTGAACTGAGGGCTTAACTCTGCCAACTATTTTTTAATTTTCTAGTTATTCTGTTTCTGTTTTTCTGTTCTTTTTCTATCTCCCTGTGAGTTTCTTGAAAACATTTTAAAAATTCCATTTGTTTCTTTTTGTGAGTTTATGTCCTTGAAAAACTTTTTTAGTGTTTGCTCCAGCTATTTTATATNTTTTTTAATTTTCTAGTTATTCTGTTTCTGTTTTTCTGTTCTTTTTCTATCTCCCTGTGAGTTTCTTGAAAACATTTAAAAAATTCCATTTGTTTCTTTTTGTGAGTTTATGTCCTTGAAAAACTTTTTTAGTGTTTGCTCCAGCTATTTTATATATACACACACACACACACAACTGTCCATAGTCTATTGGTGTCATTGTTTACCAGTTCAACTGAAGTATAGAAATCTTGTATTATATCTCCTCAGCCTCCTCACTTATAACATTGTTTTAAATACTTCCTCTACTTGTATTTAGAACATTAAACAGTGCTAGGATTTTGCTTCAACCATCAAACATAATTTAGAAAACTCAGTAGGAGAGGGAAAGCCCGTTGTATTTACCCATATTTTTGCTTAATGTTTATCCTTCCGGATGTTTCAAGGTTCTTTTTTTTTTTCCTCTTTTTCATTTCCTTTGTATTTAAAGAAGTTTCACCATTCTCTTAGGGTAGGTCTGCTGGTGAATAAGTTCCTCAGTTTTCCTTCATCTGAGAATGTCTTGATTTTGTCTTCACTCCTGAAGGATATCTTTGCAGGGTATACAGTTCTGGGTTCACAGTTCTTTTAAGCACTGGAAAAATATACTACTTCCTTCTGGGCGCCACAGTCCTGCTGACAATTCAACTGTCTGTCATTCAAATTATTTTTCCCTGATAGGTAAGATGTCATTTTTCTCTTGCTGCTTTTAAGAATTTTTCTTTTGTCTTTCATATTCAGAAAATTAATTGTGATGGCATAGATTTCTTTTTATCTGGTTTGGGGTATGCTCAGCTTCCTGATTCTGTAGGTTAATGAGAAGTCTTCAGCCATTATTGCAAGGAGGTCTCTTTCAGCCCCACCCATTTTCTCTCCTGGGACTCTGCTGACTTACATGTTTGATCTTTTGTTAGGTCCCTGCGACTCCTTGTTTTTTTTAGTCTATTTTCTCTGTTCTTCTATTTGGGTAATTTCTATTGTTCTATTCTCTAGTTTGTGGATTCTTCTCTTTGTTGTTTATTCTGCTCTTGAGCCCATCCACTGAGATCTTTATTTTGGTTCCTGTTGTTAAGAGCAACCACTTAATTGCTAGGTGATTGAAAGTTCCCAGTTAAGCCTCCTCTAATGCCACCCCAGAGGGTGTTAGGGCACCTTGATATGTGGTGAGGAGGAACATCTAGGGTCACCACTTGGCCTTTGCTCGCCTGTGGAAGGAGGGGCCAGTTTTTTTCCTGTGATGCTTGGATGAATTAGAGCAGTTCCATGTCTAGAAGTTGTCTTGCCAGGCTGCCTTTTTCCTTGTCCTCTGAGAGCAGGCTTTTGTTTGGGCTTTGTACCCACTGGTGTGTCTGCCAGGGTTTTAATTATACTTGCAAGAAGAATAGGGGAAAGGCTGTCTACTCGATCTTCCTGGAAGTTGATTTACTTTTGAGAGCTGTTGTCAAGTTGCCCTTCATTACATACATGTGGTGCAAAGACTGTTCTCAGTTTTTAATAATGATGCATTTTGCTTTGCAGAAATGTTTGATTTTTATATAGTTGAATATATAAATCCTTAAAGTGAACTCAGTTATGTAACATGTTTGGAAAGACCTTTCTCATACCAAGATTATGAAAAACTCTCTCTCTTCTAGCTTTGTTGGTTTTTTGTTTAACATTTAAACATGTGAACCATCTGGAATTAATTTTGGTATAAGTAGTAATATAAATCTCCCTGTACCATTCCCACCACCCCCATGGCTACCTGCTTTGTCCCAGCTCTATTTACTAAATAATAAATATTTTATGGTGTTAATGAAATTCTTTAATTTGGTACATGCTTGTTTGTAACTGTAATAGCCAGTCCTGAGAAGAGCAGTCACAGAGCTTCAGGGGCTGTGCTGGGCAGTGGAGTTGAGACCCCGCAGCTGCTGGTTGTGACAGCCAATGCTGTGAGCTGAGAAGGCCTGCTGGCCCATCCACTGGGTTTTGAGGGACCTGGACCCTTGCGAGGTTGGAGGCCAGAGGCACCAAGGCCAACAAGAGGGTGTCTAGACCAGCCCCCTGGTCACTGCACCTTCCGTCCCGACAGCCCTGCAGCCTGGGTGACTGGTCCATGCCACATCTGTGAGAGGGGGACCAGTGAGGATAGGGAGCGGGGCATGTGGAGGCCTGGTCTAGGGTCCACAATGCAAGCATGGGCATTGGAGGCAGTGCCCAGTTCCTGGTACCTCCTTCTGCTTCCAGGTCCTAAGGAGCAGGCGTAGAGATGGGAGCGTGGACCGGTGTGCTGTGGGATGTGTCCCTCCACCCCCGCTGAGGCTGCCCCACCACCCTCGTGCCTCTCCCTGCAGTCCAGCTCTGGCTCCTCCTCGGTCAAGTGCAGTGTGGTCTATGGCCTGGCAGGCCTGGGTGCCCAACACGAACTAGGACAGCTGGACGTCACTGGACTAGAGGGTTTCTAGGTGCCTCTCTCACTAGCCCTGGGTGGGCATTTTAACCTCGCTGAGCCTCAGTTTCCTCTTCTGCAGAGAAGGCAATACCCAGGCAGGGGTGAGGGCTGATGGGACGGTTGTTGGGGTCGTTGGTGTTGCCTGTGTCTTTCCAATGCTCTCTTGACCAGCAGCCCAGGCGCCAGCCGGCTTGGCGAGCACCGTGTCCCTCCCATCCCCACAGCTCAGGATGTCTGGAGAGCCTCGTTGTGTGGCCTTGGGTTGGTAGCTAGTTGTCTGTGTAAAACTTTGCGTCCACAATCGAATGCATTCCTGAAGGAGACTCTCCTTCCAGAGCTCTCGACTCCCACTGGCCTGACAACACTGGCATTCAGTCACATCTGTGGGTGACCAGCCCAGGCCCTGTTTGGCATTCAGACCAGCCGAGCCTGAGGAGGGGAAGGTGACCGCAGGGGCCTCACACCAGAGCAGGGTCAACGTTGACTAGCAGCCCTTCCTGTTGGAGAGAGCCGGGTGGAGCAAGTTCCCCAGACTGGTGCCAGCCAAGCAGAGTGGATCCTCCTTAGCACCCCGAGCCAGCGGCTGGCCTGCGCCTGCGCTTCTGCTAGAAAACCATCAGGAAACGTTCCAACTCAGACTCCACAACGTCAGGCTGGTTTCATGTCACTTCTCATTTATTAATTCAGTCTGTTCTAAGTTGTACAGTTTGGAAAATAACAAAACCAAAGCCAAAAGCCCAGGAATATTTACACTCTCATGTAGTGAGGTCAGTCTATGCTGTCGCACAGGTGGATTACGCTTGGTACCACAAGATGTTCGTAATTTAGACAAAATCGGACAGATTAACAATTGTATGTACAGTAAAATAGAAGGGGAAGTCATTCAAGTATCAAAATACAGAGACAAAGATTAAATAACATTACAATTCAGTCCCATTGCCACACTGTTAGCAACAACACTTTGTGAACTGCGTCTGACAGTTGTCCTGCAGGCCTGGGCGCCCCCTACACGAGCTGAGGGCTGACCAGCCTGCTCAGCCCCAGGCTTCTCGAGGGACTCCCCAGAGCTGCAGCGGGAGGCCCTGGAGGGGTGTGAGCATCGCAGAGGCAGAGCCTGTCTGGAAGGAAGCCCTGCTCACTCAGAGCAGCTGCGAGGAGGAGGGCGGACCAGAGAGTGCCCCATCATCTCGAGTCTTGCCTGAAGGGCCTGCTCGGTTCAGAACGGGGCTGCGTTCGCGTGCAGAAGCGAGGCTTCTCCATGTGAAGCCTGTCCTCAATGTTATAATATTTCTTTCTAGGGAAGGGAGAGTACCTGTCCCAGAGGAGGAGTAAAAAAGATCTAGCCCCTCCCTTTTTGACTACTGAGAAATAAACCAATCTCAAAATCCAGAGCAGATTAGCCAAGGCTTTCCAATATGAAAACACCCTGAATAAATAAAGAAGATATAGCAGCTTCAAGAGGAGGAGACACCTACCTAGGACATGAAAACAAAACCAGCTTGAGGAGCTCACCGTAGTGTCTACAGTTTTATGGATCCACCACCCACCACGAGGGGCCTACTTAGAGGAGACCGGCCTTCCTCAGGAGGAGGAGGGCCCAGCACGTGTGCTGTGGCTGGACCCGTGGTCTCCCGACCCAGCTTGGCTCCTTGTCCATCCCTGGAAGGAGGAGGGGCTGAATACTGCACAGTAGAACCGTCAGGCCCTGGGAGCAGTAGGACATGAAGTCAGACTTCCGGTGTTGAGGTCTTTTGTTTAGTACCGAAAGGGCAGGACCACCTGTCTCCATCCCAGAATAAGGGTGACCCCTTGGGCTGTGGTGTGGACGGTGCAGGGAACCCACTGGGCCCGCACCCCCTGCCCCCCAGAGCTCCCAGCTGAGGGGTGGGGTGCTGCCAAGGCCTTAAACCTACTGACTCCAGGACTGACTACACCATGCCTGCAAAGCAGGGGGCCTGCTTGGGGCGGAAAGGCTCTGCTCTGGGAGCTGCTAGACACGCAGCTGACCTGGTCCAGCCGCAAGGAACAAGACGCTCCCATTCTACTACCTCCAGGAGGGGCGACACAACCAAAGGCGCAAAGCAAAGCCGGCCAGCAGGATGGCTCGGGCGGCGGCACTGCCAGCCCTGGAGGCCACACTGCCTCCACGCCCAGCCCTCTCCGCCCTCAGAGCCTGGGGTCAGCCCAGAGCTGAAAGGAGGACAGTCAGACCAAAGTGAGTACTAATCACACACACCTGATTAGATAAATCACACACCTGCAGGCAGCCTCCTCAGCTGACCTACCCCTTAATGCCCAAGACAAACATAGCTACTTCCTCTCTGATCCGACTCGGCCAGCCTGAGGTCACTGGAGGGCCCGTGGCCTGCAGCCCAGGGCGGTGTTCTGACCACGGCGGCCCGGGACCTGCTCATCCTCTGCCCGGCCCACCGGGGATGGAGTGGAAGCCGCCGCAGCCGCTCTCGGCTCTGGGCGGGGACGAGAAACCGCTTGTGCGACTCAGAAAGGAGCGGCGGCTGATGGGGGCAGCTGTCGGGCCACTCCATTCACTGAGCGCCTCCTCTCGGAGCTGCTCAAGGGTGCCCACGCCCCAGCCTGAGGACAGAGGCCCGCTACCCTTGGACTGTATGGCCACTGGTCTAAAGATTGGCAGTTTAACCTAGAGGTTTGAGCCAAGTGTTAAAAGTTAATTTTATAAAAAAAATTTTTTTTCTATTAAAAAACGTTTTCTGGCCAAGTCACTTCTAGGGTCTCTCGAGTCCCAGTCTCATCTGCTAGAGGCTAGAGGGCTGCTCGGCACCAGGGCAGGGCTCCCTCCACGAGGCCTGGCAGCCAGCCCGGGCCCACAGCCAGGAGGAGTCCTGCGGGCAGAGGTGGGCCTGGGTCTCCAATGCAGGTGAGGCAGCGGTGGCAGCGGCGGTGGCGGGAGCCTGCGCTCCGCACGGCTGTTTCTGCAGCACAGTCGGTTCCTCGGTGGCTCAGCTTGGCAGAAGCAAACACAACGGGGGGAGGAAAAGGTTAACCAAAGGGGCTGCACACAGTGGAGGAGACGGAGAGGAAACGGAGGCAGAACAGAAGGCCCCTCGCGGCCTCCCCGAGCACCCTCCGTGGCTCAGGTATCTGCTCGGAAGGCACGAGGGCAGGAGGCAGGAGACCCACCTCGGCTTGTCCACTGGGTTTCGACTCTAAAGGAACCGCCGCCACTGAGCGGCGGTGCTCCCGAGTCACGCTCTGTGCTGTGCTCCCCCTCACGGAACCGCGGCTCTCCCCCCTGGAAGGGCGCCGGGCCTCCACAGCCTCCGCGCTGCCTTCCCCGCTGCTGACCGCCCTGATCCCCACACCACGGAGAAGCGCCAGCAAGCACTGCCCGGCCCAGGTCGCCGCCCTCGAGTGGCGCCGTCCTGAGAGGAGGAGGTGTAGGGCACTGCCCCCCTCCTGGGGGTCCCACAGGGCGGCCTTCCTCTTCCGCCCACCTGTCACTCCTCGGTCAAGGCGTGAGGAGCCATCCCACTCCATGCAGCTCAAGACCCCCGAGACAAAGACCACAGGCGCGTGAAGCCAGCCTGTGGGTATTCCAGGCTTTGGAGCCAGGCATGTGCCCTAGGGCCCTCCGGCCCTGCAGCATCGCTCAGCTGAGGGTCTCACGGCAGGAAGACAAGCCGCAGGCCAGCGTGAGCGTGAGCTGCGTGCAGGGGCTCTGGCCCCAGGCGGTCACAGTAGCTGGTTGTGTCGGGAGAGGCTGGCGAGCTCTTGGCAGCGTGAGACTCAAGCTGGGGGAGGAGCGGGCAGGGAGCCCCGCCCCGTCGTGGGGGGCCAATGCCTGGAGACAGCCTCCCCCGGGATCCAGCGTGCCACCCTATCTCAAAGGCAACTCGCCCCCTCGCCAAGCCGTCCTCGACGTGGGGGGTGGGGGGATTCACAGTGTCCGNAGAGGAGGGAGGGGCAGTGGGGGGGCGACACGGAGGGTGGCTGGTGTTTGCCGCATCCTTGCTGTGTAACAGGGATCAGGAGCTTTCACGTGCACTTGCTCACTTCAGGCTCACAACCCTGTGTTAGGTTCTGTTCGCATCCTCATTTTACAGAGAAGGAAACTGAGGCACACAGGTCAGAAACACATCCGAGGTCACACCTCTCGTGGTGGAGCTAGGATCTGAGATGGTCTGACTGCACTCACCACTCCTAACCCCTATCATGCTGTCTTTAATTACTCACAGTGGTATCACAAGATAGGGCTTCCTTTTTTCAGATTATGATACATGAAAAGTCATGCATTCTGCCTGTCTCTCAGCTACAGAGCCCCAGCCCCCAAGAGCAACGGTCCCCACTTTCCTGGATGTCCCTGCAGACCCCAGCTGGGCACCGACACACGCACACTTGATTCCTGCATGAACTCGATTCTTGTACACACTGTCCGTAACGACTTAGTATACATAGGCGATCACTCTGCATCAGTGTATGGAGACCTGTCCTTTCTTTTAAAGCTGCATCATCATCCAGGTCATGGATGTTATACATTTATTAAACTGTGAATATATAAATTTTCACACCAGTTCTGTGTTGAAGGATGACTGCTTCCAATTTCTGTTTTTACAAGTGGTGCTGCACAAACCCCCTCTATGTGCATCGCTCTATGGTGGTTATCAAGAGAGAGAATGCTGCCAAACCATTCTCGAGGAAGAAGAACAAAGCTGGAGGTATCACTCCCTGTCTTCAGACCATACTACAAATTTGCAGTAATCAAAACAGTGTGGCTCTGGCACAAAAACAGATGCACAGATGGATGGAACAGAACAGAGCACCCAGAAATAAACCCACACTTACTCGGTCACGTAACCTATGGCAAAGGAGGCAAGAATACACAGTGGGGAAAAGACAGCCTCTCCAATAAATGGTCCAGAAAGCTGGACAGCTACCTGCAAAATAGTCAAAACTGCTGTTCCACTTTCTCATACCATATATAAAAATGAAATTTAAACGGATTAAAGACTCAAATGTAAGATGTGAAACCATAAAACTCCCAGAAGAAAACATAGGGAGTACACTCTGACATCAGACTTAGCCATATTTTTTAGATCTGTCTTCTCAAAGGAAACAAAAGCAAAAATAAACAAATTGGACTATGTCAAACTGAAAAACTTTCAGACAGTGAAAGAAACTATCAACAAAATGAAAGAGCACTCTACTGAATGGGAGAAGATATTTTCAAACAGTGTATCAGATAAAGGTTGTTAATATCCAAAATATACAAAGAACTCATATAATCAATATTTAAAAAAACAAATAACCTGACTGGAAAATTTTCTATTCAGATCCTCTACTCATTTTTTAACGACATACAGATGACCAAGAGACACAAGAAAAGATGCTCAACATCACTGATTGTTAGGAAAATGCAAATTAAAACCACAATGAGATATCACTTTACACCTGTCAGAATGGCTATTATCAAAAAGACAACAAATAAGTATTGGCAAGGATGTGGACAAAAGGGCAATCTCATGCACTGCTGGTGAGACTCTAAATCGGTGCACTGACAGATGAATACTGTGGTGTACACACACAGGGAGGAATAATACTCAGCCAAAAAAAAAAAAAAAAGAATGGGACTTCCCTGGTGGTTCAGTGGTTAAAAGAATTCGCCTGCATATGCACACAGGTTTGATTCCTGGTCTGGGAAGATGCCCATGCCGCAGGGCAAGTAAGCCTGTGCGCCACAACTACCAAGCCTGTGCTCTGGGGATCTTGAACCACGACTACTGCAGCCTGGGTGCCCCACAGGCCGTACCCCACATGGAGAGTAGCCCCCTTTCCACAACCGGAGAAAGCCTGTGCACCACAACCGCCAATCAGCACAGCCAAAATAAATGAAACCATACTTAAAAACAAAGAATGACATCTTGGCATTTGTGACAGTGTGGATGGCATCCAGACTGCATTATGCTGAAACAGACAAATATGGTATGATCTCACACGTGGAATCTAAAAAATGAATAAGCAAACCAAAATGGAGAGAGACTCACAAAGCGAACAAACAGGTGGTTGCCAGGGGGGAATCAGGTGAGGTGGAGGGGAACGGGGAATGGGGATTAAGAGGTACAGACCTCCAGTTACAAAATAAATAAGCCATGGGGATATAACATACAGCCTAAGGAATATGGTCAATAATATTGTAATAACTTCTCATGGTGACAGATGGTTACTAGACTTACTGTGATCATTTTATAATGTATCAGATGTAAAATCATTATGTAGTACACCTGAAGCTAATATAATATCACATGTCAACTATTATTTTAAATTTTCAAAAAAGGGTATAAAAGAAATTGCTTGGGCAAGGGTATGTGTGTTTAGAAGGCTGACAGACACTGTGCTCTCGTCATGCAGCTGTTTAGAAATGGCTTCTCACTGTGCGTCTTAACGCAAGTCGGCCCATGCGTCGGTGAGCTCAAGCATCCTTTCACAGTGGATCTGTCAAGTGCGTTCATAGCACTTACTGCCCCCTCCATGTGCGACATGCTCTGCGCTTGGCGAACTACTGGATAATGGGGACATTTTACAGCTCAGGAAGCTGAGGCACCAGTGACCCGTGGGGCTGAGTTCAGCCCAGTGTTCGTGTCCATGCAGCTCTGGGCTGGGTGCTGGGAGCAGCCGCAGCGGCTTCTTCGGGACCTACTTTATCCTGCACTTCATCTGCAGGAGCTCTTTACACGGTGAGGAAGTGAACCCTTTAGCTATGAAGAGTGGGGCACGTATCTTTCCTGTTTGTCGTTGCCTCTGAACTGTTGCGCTGGCTTTGTTCAGGGAGAACCTGTCTGCTCGCACTGGAACACACCCACTTTTCTCATGGAGCTTCTCTAAAGTTCCATCACGCTTAGAAAATCCTTTCCGGGATTTTTAAAACATTGCTTCCACAGTTTTTCCCCTGTAACTTCACAGTTTCATTTTTTACAATCCAATCTTTACCTCAAATTTATTTTAACATAAGGTTTAAGGGTCCACTTAAATATTTTTTTCCAGGCAGCAGATTGTCTAGTTCTTGAATGAGCTATCTTTTCTCCACCAATGTGAAATGACTTCTGATGTGTCCTAAATTCCTGTTTCTAGCATTTTTGCCAGACTTTTTATTCTGTTGAGGTGGATATTATTTATGCCCGCTTTACAGAGAGAAGGTTAGTAAGTTGGGCCAGCTCATGCAGACCATTACCTGGTGGCTTCACCTGTGTGCCCAAGCTGCAGTGACTGCTGGTGTGGGAGCCTCCCGAGAGCCTGTGCCTGGTGACAGAAATCTGGCTTCACAGAGGACAGGCAGTAAGCAAGACACCTCTGAAGCCGGACTACTCTGCTCAGGCTGCAGGGCACACCCCTCTGCTGGGACCCTAGAGATCCCTGGGCCTGCAGAGAGTCCCCTGGGCCCTGGCACCACTTCAGGTCTGACCAACTCCCAAGTCACCTCTGAATCCAAGAGTTGCCACGCCGAGTTCCTGTCATCACTCTGGGCCCAAGTCTAGGGTGTGCTGGCAGGGAAAAGCGGTGGGGCGGTGAGGGGGGCGGGCTTTCTGCGTGACGAAGGCCCCTCAGCGAGGACCTGAGAGTGAGCCTCTGAGAGGCTGCACTGCAGCGATGCTCTGAAAACCCACTGCAACCCCGACGTTCCCTCACAAACGTTTAGGGTACCGCTAACACTGAAGCCTGACCACCAGGAAACCAGATCCAACTGGAGACAAGGCCGTCATGAATCAGACCTCCAGGCAAGAGAATGGGGGCGTACGCAGCTTTGAGGAGAAAGAGGCAGATGTCACAACGAAGGACGTGACGGAAAATCAGCACAAAGAGCTGCCGGAGCACGCCCTGGGCACAGCGCAGGGTCCTGAGTTCCTAAACCTGCCATGTCTACATTCTGTGGGATTAGTTTGTGTGGTGGCTATCAGGCCCCCAAATCCTCAAAGACAGGAAATATTCTGGACGTTACTCCACTCTCCTGGCTGAGGAAGAAACCTTTTCACAAGGAGGTTTATGGGGAAAGAGGACCTCCTACTTGTTTACCTCTTGCCACACTAATGCTGACCAAGCCCGTCCGCGTTCCAAGTTCCCAGTGAGCGAACAGTTAGGGAGCTAACTGAGCAGAATGGCTCATTGGCCTAATAAGCACTTCAGTGAACAGAGATTTCCTGAGATTTTAATAAAGTTTCCAAGTCTAAGTGAAATCTGAAGCAGAACTGCTGACGCTTGGCTTGGTTGGGTTCCGTCCCTAAGGGGGAGGGGACAGGCAGGAGCAACGTCCGTTGCCTCCTCCTGGAGAGGCGTGTGCATGCAGCGTGCCAGCTTGTGGAAAGGCAGGCTGGGAGATGGCACACCTGGGCTCTGCCCCACCTTGCCCCATCATGGCCAGTGTCAGCCCTGGCAGGACTTGACCTCTGCTCCAACAAAGGCCTGTGAGCTCTGACAGGAGAGGGCCCGCTGGGCAGAGCTGCACTAGACTGGATTCCTCGGGAGGGGTTTTGTCCCTCAGCAGTGGTTCCAGACTCTCCACTTGGCCCGCCCCCTCCAGCCTAGTTTCCA
The DNA here is from genome assembly GCA_006410615.1 of Neotragus moschatus. Lineage (NCBI taxonomy): Eukaryota > Metazoa > Chordata > Mammalia > Artiodactyla > Bovidae > Neotragus > Neotragus moschatus. The sequence continues at coordinate 1,825,701 of SJYA01002843.1, forward strand.
TATTCTGTATGGCTTCTCTCTCTTCTCAATCATTCAGCCATTTCTCCTGCCAGGAGTCATAAAAAAAAAGAAAAAAACAAAAACCAAAGGCTGAAACCTCCTCTCTTGGGGGAGAAAGAATGAGACCGAGCTACTGTCCCCAGCCTGACTGGGCCTCTGGGGAAAAGCCTGGCAATGATGCTTCTCCCCCTCCCCACCCCACCCCAGTCTTTCTTGGGCCTCGAGGAACAGGGACGGTGGGAAGAGCTGTTCCAGAAGGATAAGTGCGCTGGGGTGAGAGGTGGGGGGCCCCCTTGATGCATATAGAATGCAGATGAAGACCTCAGGAGCAGATTTCTCAAATTAGGGGAGGGGAGGATGGAAGGATGAGGGAAGAGCCAGCTGAGTGTGCTGAGCGGCTGACAATCACCACACCCCTGGCTGTACTGATTTGTGGGGCCTGCCTGAGCTGCTAAGAAGGCTTCTTAACACCTGAGCAGCTAGGTCAGCGACCATGTCATCGGGACCCCCGGCCTCCTCCAGAGCCGCTGGGTACCAAGCGGGTAGCTAAGCGCTTCCTTGGGCCCTGGCTGGTTCAATGTGATACTTAGGCTTTCTCTGCCTTCCAGGACTTTGTAGATTTCCACTGGGCCCTGCTTCAATCTCTCCCTCATATTAAAGAAGAAAAAAATTTTTTTTCTAAGTAGAAAAGTTATAAGTTTATTTTTCAAAATTCTGAAAATAAAAAAGTATAAAGAAGAATGTAAAAGCCACTTATAAATCCATTGCCTCTGGTAGGGGTGGGGGACCAAGCTTACCATTCTGGTGAAGTCTTCTCATTGACAATATTTTGGCAAAATTGGGACTGTGGTCTATATATTATTTACTTAACCTGCCTTCTTACATGCTGACATGCTTGCACACTGAACTGTCTGCCATGGACCCCCAAGGACTGCACCCTCTCCAGGGTGCGACCCGTAATGCTGCCGCCGCAGGACACCTTGCCCCCACTCCCACACGGTGTTCCGGGGTCCCCAGGTGTGTTACTGGCCACAGCAGCAGGGCTGCTAGGGGCACAGTAATCTGGGCGCGGGTCACTGAGCACGGACAGGACAGGACCCTGGTCTGAGCCAGGACCACCTTCCCAGCCTGAGTGGCCACAGGCACGCAGTAGTGGGTGGGCTGGGAGGGAGAGTGAGGAGAGCACATGTCTTCCCCAAACCACAGCCCCAGACCCAGGGAGCTTGGGGAGCGGGCGGCTAGCCCAGGGAGAGTGGGGAGGACCACTGAGAGAAGGAAGAGGAAGTGAAGAGGGGCAGGGCTCCGCTGCTCACCTCTGTGGCCTATGAGCCTCAATAATGATGGAAAACAGAAGCCATGCTCCCTGAAGCATCATGTGTCCACTCATCCAGGGGTCGAGGGCTTCCTGTGCTCTACCCACTGGGCAAGGCAGTTGTGGTATAAGAGAGTAAGACCTGGGTTCCGGGCTTCCCTGGTGGTCCAAGTAGCTGGGAATCCACCGGGCAGCGCGATCCCTGGTCCAGGAATGAAGATCTCACATGCCGCAGACAAACTAAACCTGTGTGCCACGACTCCTGAAGCCCACACGCCCTAGAGCCCAAGCTCCACAAGAGAAGCCACTGCAATGAGAGGCCCGCACACCCAAACTCGAGGGAGCCCCCCTCACTGCTACGAGCAAAAGCCTGCACGGAGCAACACGACCCAGTGCAGCCAAAGAAGAACTGGGTTCAAATCCCTCACAAAGTAAACAGGAACAAAGCCACCAGCCCGTACAGGTTAAGTAACGAATTCCTGGCGCTGAGCGCTGACCTGCTGGCAGGAACTAGCACTCCGCAGCTCTTCCTGTGTGCACCTGTTTGCTGCTGCCTGGCCTCACCGACCCCTGCCTCCCTGGGGCATGGTCACAGGACTTCCCAGACGCCATTCCTAGCTTATGGGTGCCCTACAAAAAGCTCGCCATCCTCGGCAGCAGGAGCAGCTCAGCCTTGACCACCATCCCACCCTGCCCAGCCCTGTCCTCAGCTGGAGAGACAGAACACCAAGGGTGACCGGGAGCAGCTAGTTCTAAGATGAGGACGAAGCGCAAAAGCTACCAGCTCCTAGACCCAGAGGCCTGAGGCCTTCTGCCCCGGTCAGTCTCCGGGGAGGGCTGTCAGGGATGGCTCTCCTCCCCCGTGGAGGGAAGCCACAACCCTGGTGGCCCTGTTCTCCTAGGAAGGCCCCCAGGGCCCCCGTCTCTCTGTTCCAGGCGCAGTCTCCTCCTGCCCATCTCTTGCCCACTGCCCCTGAATGTCTGCCTTGCCGAGGCGTTATCTTATGTCAAGATGCCACAGTCCCTTCAAGCCACCAGTGCAGGCCCAGGTCAGTGAGAGTCAAGGGGCCTGGATCCAAGACCACCCAAAGCAGGCTTCACCTCGCCTGTCTGAGGACAAAGCTGCTAATCTCTGCTTCCGCCACCTTCCCGCCTCACATTCTCATACTCAGCCATGGCCAGCCTCAGCGGGCTGCTCTGGGTGACCACAGCTAACACTGTGCTGTCTTCAGAGCTTACATGCAGAAGGAAGCAGTGAAATGAGATCCTGTGGGACAGGGATGGGGCAGGGGTAGAGTAACCTGCCTGAGATCATGCAGGGGACCTGGAGGAAACCCAGGTCTCGTGACTCCCAGCTGCTTCTCAGGGCAGGTGATTAGGCCCCATGTTTTTTCCTAAGCTTTTCCCTGTCGTTTCCTCAACTGTGACCTCAGCCAGCTGCCCAAGGCCCTGGAGCTTCCCTGAGGGTGGAGGTCACCATGGCCTGAGCCCTACCAGCTCCTACCCCAGCCTCTTGTAGACCGGCCCTGACAGAGAGTGCGGACGGAATGGTCTGCTGGCCCAGACGGCACTTCGCACTGGCCGAGCCTGCTGGCTCCACCTTTGGTCCAGTCACAGCATCTGCCTGGGAGAGGGGGCTGCAGGGCACCAGAGTGCGAGGAGAGGGTATTGCTCTGGGCCCAGGAGACCTGGCTTCTGCTTGAGGAGCAGCCTTGAGCAAGTGACACTCCTCAGGTCCTGGGTGTGCTGTCCACAGAGGCTGGGAGTTGAGACGGGCCTTAGGGACACCTGAGTCATAGCTGATGTCTGCCAGGGATACACGGGCCCTACTGCTCTGCCCACTGCACTCCTGCACGTGCACCCTGGGGGGTCGACTAACCGAACACAGAGACGTGCTGAGATGCCAGACACAGCCCCCAGCGGCTGCCCATCCCGAGATCCCGGACTCAGAAGCTACAGGACAGGATGTGTTCAGCACTCCAACTCCATCCTAAGTGCACTTAGTTAAATTAACAGACATGAAAACAGCTCTCAAACTCCACTATGAAGGGGACGGGAGCAAGCCAGTGCCGCACGGGGGCACGCGGAGCTGGATGCTAAGTAACTCCAATTGCTGGCCCTCTGGGTAACTCCGGGGGAGCAAGAGAGTGCACATGCTGGGAAGGGGCCCAAAGGGAGCCTGGCTCTAGTCTGAAGGCTCAAGGGCTCTGCAGAGACAAGGAAGCAGCAGCCTCTGGGATACCGAGGAGCTAAGTTCTTAAGTGACCACAGAACTGAGTTAGCACAGGAGGCAGGATCCACACTTGTCTAAGAACATTCCTTCCAAAGGAGTAAGCTCCGGGAGTTGGTGATGGACAGGGAGGCCTGGCGTGCTGCAGTCCATGGCTTCGCAAAGAGTCAGGCAGGACTGAGCAACTGAACTGAACGGATTCCTTCCAAAGCCTTAACTCCACACCCCTCCAATGACCCAGGTAAGGAAACTCCCTCTCGGGCCCTGCTACACACGGGGGCACAGAAACGCCCCCGCCCCAGAGCCGTCAGCTCCCCGAGCGCTGGCTGGAGAGACGGCAAGGCGGGGAGGCAGCCTGACAGCAGGGCAGGGAGAGACTAAGGCAGAGATGTCAGAGGGGGATGAGGAGCTGTGGGGGGAGCCTGGGCAGGAACCCAAGGGAACAGCCTGGCTTCTGGGGTGAACAGTGAGGCTGATCTGAGGGTACAGCAGGAAGTGGGGCTCGAGGGTCTGGGAACCTGGCTGGGAAGCTTCACAGAAGCCAGTATAGAAGGAGCCCCTGGCCAAGTTCGTGCCTTGAGTGCTCACAGGGGCTGGTCCTGCTCGCCTGCCATCTCTCCCCTACACATGGGACCAGCTGGTACATCAGGAAAACATGGGCAGAGGGGAGAAATAAACTGACAGGAGGCGCACGAGGCCGTCCCAGCACTGCCCTGGAGAGGCACAGGCTGCTCAGCCTCCGTTTCCAGCCCAGCCTGAGCTGCTGCCAACTCCTTCCCATTTTCTGCTTGTCCAAACTCCCAGCCTCGATCACCTGCCACGTGCCTGCTTCCCACTCCACCATGCTGTCCAGCACCCTTGACTCCCTGGTGCCCTGCCTGGCGAAGGCATAATCACAGGATCCCGTCCCCTATACCCAGAGCTCAGGGATCGTGGGGGCCCCCCAGAGAGTGGCTTTTGAGGCCCCTCAACATCAGGCCCAGCCCCCTCTCTGCCCTCTCTGGGTCTTGCCCGTCTCTGCCCTTGAGCTGGCCTCGAGCTCACAAAAGACAGTGGGGGCTTCTCCTTAAGAGTCTTTCCAGCTCCTGCAGCCTCTACAAAACCCCCAGGATGGCATGGGGAATGCAGGGGTTCAAAGTCAGACAGCTCTGGGCGAGTGTCCTGGCTCTGCCACTTCCTGGCAGTGCCTCCAGCCTCTGCGCCCAGGGCCCTATATGCGACTTGACGGGCACTTGCCTCAGGGTTGGGCGCCAGCTCGGTGCCCGGCAGGCAGTGAACCCTGGGTGAGTGAGGCGCCTCCTCTGCGCCCAGCACTTAGCACTTGCCGCTGTTAACAGCGCTGTGTGTGTGTGTTCTCCCAGCTAGACTGTCAAATTTGTTAGGATGCCTACAGTATCTTCTTATCTGGTTTCAGAGCCATTCCTTGTAGGAAACGCAGAAAATCTACCTCACTCTCAAAAAGGAAACAAAGCAATAATCCGGAGGTAAGGAAAAGTAGAATACATTTNTGTGTGTGTGTGTTCTCCCAGCTAGACTGTCAAATTTGTTAGGATGCCTACAGTATCTTCTTATCTGGTTTCAGAGCCATTCCTTGTAGGAAACGCAGAAAATCTACCTCACTCTCAAAAAGGAAACAAAGCAATAATCCGGAGGTAAGGAAAAGTAGAATACATTTTTGGCTTACTCCCTGCACTTCGAGATGCTTCCTATTTTGAAAATTAAGATCATGTTGCACACGGATTTTTGTGTCTCAGTTTCTTCACTCAGCACTCCAAGGTGAATGTTTCTGCACGTCTGACAGTCCTGAGAACCTTTCTAAACGTCCATCTGACCCCACCGTGAGGGGTGCTGCTGCTGACTCCACGACACTCCAGTGAGGGGAGGCCAGGCTGAGTCCCAGACACTGGACCCACACCAGCCCGCTTGAGCTGCACACTAACTGATTAAATGCATTTCCTCCCTTCTCCTGAAAAAGCCCATTTCCTGAGGACAAGATTTGTGGCGAAACAAATGGGACTGGCTACGATGCTCGAGCCAGCTTGGTGGGCGGGCTGGCAGGCACGTGAGTCGGACTTCCCACCCTGGCTCCCGGGTCGGGGGCAGCCCCTGCCCCCTGCGGGCAAGAGAGTGGGAATCAAGTTCAAACTCAGCACTCACTCATCCGGCTCAGGCCTCATATCACAGGAGGAAGAGCCAAGAGAAAGAGGGTGCTGAGCTTAGATAAGACAGGACCCCGGAGGCCGTGACAGAGGACTTCCATTTTCTCACAGCCTAAGTGTGCTCTGCGTGGCCCCCAAAAGTAAACCTGGACCCGGGGACAGATGCCACAAGGAAACAGATTTAGCTCAGTATAAAGAATGGTCTAAACCAGCCTGAGCGATGTAGAGCATGAAGGGGCTGTGCCTTTGCAAGGGGGAGGGCCCATCCCTGGGAACAGGGCAGAGCTCATCTGGAAGGACCTCGGGCACAGAGGGGACAATGAGACCATGTGGTGTTAAGGTCCCCTCTACCCTCTCGCAAACGCCCTAGACTCCTCCCACAACTCAGAGGACCCCGTCACAGGGAGACTCCGTAGCAGCCCTCAGTCTCAGACGTTCCTACTACATCTAGAGCCTGGCTAGCTTCCTGGGAGCCACTTGTGCATCTTGTAGAAGAGTCTCCAGGGCATTTCAGAATGAAGGGAAACATTTACAACCTACTGAAAATCAAACCACACAGGGATAATGCCACCAGCTAATGTGGTGTAAGTTAGACCATATGCAACGAGGGAATGTTTCTAAACAAAACACTCCCTTCTTATGTATTCTCTTCTTCTCTTTTCTGGTTATGAAAACTTAATTAGCCTTGCAGCCCATCTGGCAACTTACATGCAATCACCCAGGATGCTGTGTGCAGAGCCACTCAGGCCACCGAAGGCCTGAGAAGTGATGCACTAGACTGAGGCACAATCAGCCTTCCTGCCTGCCAGCTGCCCCTCTGGAACTGAGAGCACAGAGGGGAACGGCTCGCACTTCGCACCCAGGGCAGCAGGAGGGGCCTGGAAGGCCCTGGAAGAACTGAGCTGCAGGCCTCCCTCAATGAGCCCCTTCCCAAACAGAACAGGCGCGTTCTGACAGAGGCCCCACATCGTACGTGGATGCCTGGCCCAGGGCCAGACTTCTTTCCCCAGGTGCCCGAACAGCTACTTTCTGGTCGGAGCACAAAGAGGGGCAGAGAAGCAGTTTTAAAGGAGTTTTTATACTCAAGGAATGGGAATCTTCGCCTTTCCAGACCAGCAGGAGGAGGGGTGAGAAGCCAGTAGCTCAGCCTCTAAGATCCCCCAGCGCAGGGAGGGGACACCCACGGCCACCCTCCCTTGCCCACCTGATGGCAAGTCTGAGGAAGGGCCATGCTCAGAAGCGGAGCACCGAGGGCCCAGTGCCCTCACTCACTGGCTGAACACTCACCTCCATTTTGGGTTTGCTGGCCTTCCCCAAGGAACCTGGTAAGTCAGGGATTAGGTTATAAGAACCATAAATATACTCAGTTCAAATAATAATAATAATAAAAGCTATCTAAAACCTAGTATTTTTAAAAGGTGAAAAAATAACTGGCCTCAAGTTGGCTTGGGAAGGTGGCTTGCTGCAGCCTTCACTGTCTTCCCTGGGACACTGACAGCCTGGTGGGGTGAGCTGTCCCAGTCAGGGTCCCCCGCAGTGCCTTGGGCCAGCTCCCTGGGAGGCCCACTACTTGGGAGGTGCCCAATGCCACCCCATCATTGAGAGCCCCACAGAGACCCATGCTGGACAGGAAAGGGCAAGAGGAGCCCTGGGTCCACTGACCACCACCCTCAATCACAGCGGCCGAGGGGGCTGCGTGGTCAGGGATCTGCTTCAGGGAGTGGAGGCACCTCAGCGTCCACTCGGGACTACACCCTGGAAATCGTGAGAGGCGGGACAGGCCCACTAGGAAGAAAGGAACCTCAAACCAGCTCCCAACACAGCTCGGGGAAGAAGGCAACTTCAAGTATCTAAAAGGCACTACTCCCACTCCCCTCAGCCACCAGGAAGAAACAGGCCTTGTGTGTGGCAGCGAAGCAGGACCCTCGGACCCAGAGTGCCAGGCTCGTGTCCTACCCCCCCAGTTCCCAGAGATGGAGCGTGAGCAAGACACTCCACTGCTCTGGATCTGGAAAACAAAGACAGATGTGGGTACACATCTCAGGGCTGCTGGGAGAGTCAGTGAATGCCTCCCCACACCCAGAGTGCTAACAGGACATGTCAGCTCTGTCCCCACCACTGTGCGATGCGGGGGAGGGCTTCCAGAGAAGGGTCAGGCATGGGCACCCCGCCCACAGCTGCTTCTTGGACCTACACAGGGAGCCCTGGGTATGGACCCAGGGTCTGGGGGGGGGGTCCCTGCTCCACAGAGAGGACACTTGGGTTTTTCTTTCTGAGCTGCTGTGCTTTGCAAGAAGAGAGTGCAAAGTTATGCCTCACTAGAGCAGCCGATCCTTCCCACCCCCACTCAGCCTCCCGTCTGGGCCACCCATGAGGCCAGCAGCCCACTACCAGGCCTTCCTGCCAGAGACCTTCTGACTTCAGGGACCACAGACTTGACAATAAAGTTTTGGGGAACAAAGAGAGCTTCTGGTGTCTGGCTGGGGTCTGAGACCTGGGATCTGAGAGGGAGACAGGAGTGGACCAAGGGATGTTTCAGGGACACTACTTCTCCGATGTGAACTTGCAAAGAGTTCTCCCGACAGGGTGTCCCCAGAGCGGTGCTGACAATGCGGCGCCACCGCCGGGTCTCAGCCGCACGGCCCCTCTTCCTGGGACACAGGTCTACGTACAGTTTCTACCTCCAGCGGGGCCTGGGGTGCGGGAGCGGCCTCCTCCAGGGCTGGGCACTCACCAGGAAGCGGACATCGTCAAAGCCGTTGAGAAGCAGCCTGCTCTCATACTGCTGCAGCCCCACGGCCTCCAGCCACTCCCCGACACTCTGTTCCAGCGGGCGCGCACCTGACGAGAGAGGAATCGGCAGACGCTTGAAAAGGGAGAAACCATCGAGGCGGTAGCAGCGGCACTCAGAGGAAGACAGATTGCACCGCCACACCATCGTCATTACCACGGAGCAGCCACACTCGGGACTGGAGGAAGGCGAGCGCGGGCCCGCGGCCCCTCCTCCGCGGGTGGCGCAAGGGCACCGGGCGGGCCGCCGCCCACTCCCACGCCCCCAGGGGTCCGGCTGCCCGGGGGCCAGGGGAGTCGAGCCCCCAGGCTCTCCGGGTGGGCGCTCGTCCGCCTGCACGCAGGAATTTCACAAAGTCCTTCCCCAAGGGCCCCAGAAGGGGCGGGGAACGAGGGACCAGTCCCACGACCTTGCAGCCCAGGCCAGTCAGGGGCGAGCGCGCTCTTCATGCAGCGGAGGGACACAGGCACAATGAGGGATCCGCGCCCGGCCCCGGGCAGCCAGCGCATGCAGCCCAAGCAGCAGGACCCCGGCCCGCGGAGAAAGGAGACTTTTACTTGTCTTCCCCCAGCAGTCCCGGAACAAGCAAACCATGGCCACCAGGCTTTCGTGCGCAGAGGCTCAGGGCAGCGCGGGCCGGGCGGGCACATGGGCGAGGGCTGGGGGCCGAGACCCCACTACACTCCGGCCGCTGCCGGGGAGCGGGAGCGGGCCGTCTCCCGGGGCAGGTCGCTGTCCGCGGGGCTGCCTTCCCGGGCGGGGCTGGGCGGCGGGGGTTGGGCGTTCATCTTCCTCTTCCGACGGTGGCTGTTCCCGTGACTAGCCTGCTCCGGTGGAAAGCAGGCGGGCAGATCCAGTTCTCAGCTAAAGAAGACAAAACCCAGCCCAACACAACAGAGAAAGGCGGCGGTCCTCTGTCATCTGAGTGGCTCGAGCCTATTTCCCGCTTGGCGCTGCTTGCTCTCTAGCCGAGTGATAAAGGTGGCAGCTGTCTTCCCAGCGTCTCCGGGCTTGCCCCCCTCCTCTGAAGACGAACATGAAAGGGAGGACCTCATTCGCTCTGCTCCTGGGGTAGGACCGGGAGCCTGCCAGTGCAGGGAGGAAAAAAGTTCAGCCCTTCCTGGAAGACCTTGGATGTTCTGAGCTGATCACCGTAACCCCATCTACTTCTCCGGTTCTCATGGGCAAGAAGAGATGAAAGAAGGAAAAAGGAGAACCAACTACAAAAACGTCACCTCCGGAGAAATCTTGACGTGATGAAAGTCATTCTGGTGTTCCCAGCACTTTCTGCCCTGTGGGCAGGCCAAGTGGCTTGGTTTACGTTGGAGACCCTGGTGACCCACTGTCCCAGGCTCCCCCTCCTCTGTCCTCTGCAGAACAGATGATGGTCAGGGCCCTGGCGGCTGGCCTCCCGATGCACACGGTAGCAGTTCTGCGAGATGCTGAGTCTGGGGGCAGCCTGGGCCCCCCTGCCCCAGAGCGGGCGGTCTGCTCCAGGAACCTCAGCAGCGGGCTTCTGTGTGCCTGTGAAATCAAGTGTCCCCTGGCCGCTGATTCATTCCTGCTCGTAATCCCTTGGCCAGGCAGCTGTAGTCCGCCTGCTGCTGGGTGGCTGTGTGCGCATCCAGAACCGCAGCAGAATGCTTTGTCTAAAGGCTCTGGGGCTCCACGCTGCCTGCTGTCGGCTCCACAGTCCTTGCTCACTCTCGTAATGTCTGGCCCTCCCCCTCCTCCCTTCCCCTCCCCCCGCCCTTCCACACTCAGGAAAATACATCAGGGATCGGACATCGCGGCAGAAGCTGCTGCTGCTGCCACCAAGGGAGAAGGAGACAGCAGCCACCAGCACGAGAGCAAAAGGACGGATTCTCCACAGATCCTCCAGTATCGGCTGCTGGCCAGTGTGCACATGTACGAAAGCCAGAGACGGCCGAACTTTACCTCCAGCTCCAGGGGCTACAGACAGCTGATCAGGGAGAACAGAGAAGAAACGCCCTACAGTTTTGGCCAATAGTTTCTAGGACAGCCAGACAGGGGACAGAGGAGTAACACTCTCCTAAGGGCACGGCCTACAGGTGAAGTCACACCCGCCTCCCATCACTTCAGGAATGACTGTGCCTCTCTGCCAAGAAGATAAACCACGAGGTATCACAAAAACAGGTGATACAATAAGGACAGGACAACAGAGTTCTCAGGTGAGTGCACCCAACAACTTAGGAAGTGGCTTCTCTCCAGGCTGTGAGAACCCAGCAGAGAAGCGCCAGGCCCACAGCAGGCTGGCCAAAATCAGGAGGACCCGGCCAGGGGCACCAAGGGCAAGTGGGAACTGGGACCAAACCTCCAGTCCAGCCACAGAAACCCAAACCCGGGGACCACCCGCCACCTCTAAACGTGCTGGGAGACACCTGCCTCCTAGCAGGCTGGCCCGCTGCTCTCCCGGGACACAGGGCCCCTGGAGCAGCCAGAGTTCAACACCTACTCAACCAATGAAACGGCTGACGGCAGCAAAACAAAGTCAAGCATTTTCTTTCACTGGCTGGACAGCACAGGCCCTTGGTGAAAGCAGCCAGAATGGGCTGGGCTGAGGCAAGGCCCACCCTCCCTGGATTCCTGACATTAGGATGAGCTGGCAACAGGTCTGTCGGGGATACAGGTCACCAGCTCCAGTGCCAGCCACTCAGGGGCCCACGGCCCAAAATAAGAGTGAGATTCAAGCACCATCTTGGGGTGTCGGCTTTCAGGACTGTGAAACCAGTCACAGCGGGCAACACCCTGCTTAGCTAANTGAGCTGGCAACAGGTCTGTCGGGGATACAGGTCACCAGCTCCAGTGCCAGCCACTCAGGGGCCCACGGCCCAAAATAAGAGTGAGATTCAAGCACCATCTTGGGGTGTCGGCTTTCAGGACTGTGAAACCAGTCACAGCGGGCAACACCCTGCTTAGCTAAGGGCTGCCTGCCTGTGAATCTGCTCCTCCTCCTGGGACGGCGACCCTTGAGCCCAGGTCTCCTCTCCTAGATCCAGAAACCAAGGACGGTTTGAAATCTGACGCTGACCATTCAAAATGAACAAGAAATCTACTTGGGGCTTAGCTGAAGGCTGGTGCTCCCTGAGGTCCTGGGGAAAGCTCCCCCTGACACATGGGACAGAGGTTATGGGCAGGCCAGAGCCCCACTCCATCCTTCACAGTCCAGCCACCCCAGGGACACCGCAGGCTGGGACTCTACAGTGCAGGTGGACGCACCCTCTGCTCAGGCGGCCACCTTTTTGTACTCACCCTCAACTTTCCTAAGCTGGGGTCTGGAGGATGCTACTCAGTGCCACTAAAAACACTGTGTGTTGGGACCCAGAAACCTAGTGGGGGGTAGCTAGACCATCTCTTGCCATTCACATGGGTTCATGGGGGCTGAGATTTGGAGGGTGGGGCCCACGGGGCAAGGAAAGGGCTCACTGTCTTCAAGTCTAAGAAGAAGGACTCTTCCAAAAGAGTGTTTTCCAGAAGGGCTGTTCCATCTCCTGATTCACCAAAGCCAAGAGGTAAACGGCCTGCTTCTGCACCAACCTCTTGAGNGGGGCCCACGGGGCAAGGAAAGGGCTCACTGTCTTCAAGTCTAAGAAGAAGGACTCTTCCAAAAGAGTGTTTTCCAGAAGGGCTGTTCCATCTCCTGATTCACCAAAGCCAAGAGGTAAACGGCCTGCTTCTGCACCAACCTCTTGAGCACACACAACTAACATAAGCTCCTCAGATGCAGAGGGGCACAGGGAAGCGGAAAGCAGTCTCAACTGAACTGACTGCAACCAACCCATCCCTGTTGGCCCTAGAGAACAGCTTTGAAAATGGCCACAGTGTCTGTCTCAGTCCTAAACATTATCCCCAATAAACACTTGCCCCTGGCAAAGCCTGCAAACCACAATTAAGCTCCCCAGACTGTATGTATTAAAGTGCCACAAAACAGAGCCACAAACTCAGCCAGAAGAGCCACGTGTGCAGACTGCCCGCATAATCCATGACTGGTAAAGGTGGACCCGACCCAATCGGGCCTTCTCTGCTAGAGCCCAAGGAAACAGGGCTGCTGAACGGAGGGTGGCTCGAGGAACCCAGGGCATTTCTCAATATGAGGAAGTAATAGTTTCCTGGACAAAAACAAGCACCGCTTTACCTCAAGTATTGTATGTATTTACTTATCCTTAACAAATGAAAAGAGGTAAGTACGATTATTCAAATGTCGTAGACAGGAAACTGGGCTTGGAGGGAGCACCTCGCTCTGGACACACGTGCGTCTAGAATCCAGCTTTGAGACAGGGCCGAGGCTCCCCACAAGGCCTGTGGCCTCAGCAGCAGCTTCCTCGCTGAGGTGCACACTTCCCGTCATCCACCAGACTTCCTGCTGGGGCCAAGGGCCCATGCGGGAATGGCCCATTGCACTCTGGGCTCACAGAGCAGTCTTGGAAACAGCCTACCGACTGAACAAGGAAGCCTCCCTTAAGTGCAAAGGGTGCCTTCCCTGATGACGGCAAGAGGCCAGCTCCTCAGCTGCCGTTGGCCCAGGTGCCCTGGTGGCAAGAGTGCCTTTAGAGGCTTAAGGGGAGGGTGTGAGAGGTGCTCTGAGAGGCACCATAAGAATGTCACCTCACCTGAGCAAGCTGCATAACCATAATTCTACCACCAAGGAAAACAGCTCAGGTAGGGCCTCCCTAGTGCCTTTGTTTCAAAGGTAGGTAGAGCTCACCTGTAGGGCTTTGAAATGAAAGAATACCCCAAGTAACAGTGCTCTGAAGTGAACATGATGAATAAATGGAAAAATGGAGAAACAGACACGAGGAGGCTGTAGCAAATCCAGCCCTCCCAGGAGATCAGGTGAAGAGCCCTCCCAGGGCACTGCCACCGCCATGGGTCAGGAGGGCCCGAGCCACACTCCCAGGGGGAGGCGGAGCCGCCCGGGAGGCCCAGACCAACTCAAGGAGCACCCCCAGTGAGCCAACCAGAGGAAGCCTACGTTCAGGAAAATAATAGGGACAGTCGTTCCCTTTTTAAAATGGAGCTTCCTCACAGACAGCCTAAGATGCCTCTGTCCATTTTCCCCTCCGCTATGCAAAACTGAAAAAGTTGGCTTAAAGCTCAACATTCAGAAAACGAAGACCATGGCATCCAGTCCCATCACTTCATGGGAAATAGATGGGGAAACAGTGGAAACAGTGTCAGACTTTATTTTTCTGGGCTCCAAAATCACTGCAGATGGTGACTGCAGCCATGAAATCAAAAGACGCTTACTCCTTGGAAGAAAAGTTATGACCAACCTAGATAGCATATTCAAAAGCAGAGACATTACTTTGCCGACTAAGGTCCGTCTAGTCAAGGCTATGGTTTTTCCAGTAGTCATGTATGGATGTGACAGTTGGACTGTGAAGAAGGCTGAGCGCCAAAGAATTGATGCTTTTGAACTGTGGTGTTGGAGAACACTCTTGAGAGTCCCTTGGACTGCAAGGAGATCCAACCAGTCCATTCTGAAGGAGATAGGCCCTGGGATTTCTTTGGAAGGAATGATGCTAAAGCTGAAGCTCCAGTACTTTGGCCACCTCATGCGAAGAGCTGACTCATTGGAAAAGACTCTGATGCTGGGAGGGATTGGGGGCAGGAGGAGAAGGGGANATTGTGGTGTTGGAGAACACTCTTGAGAGTCCCTTGGACTGCAAGGAGATCCAACCAGTCCATTCTGAAGGAGATAGGCCCTGGGATTTCTTTGGAAGGAATGATGCTAAAGCTGAAGCTCCAGTACTTTGGCCACCTCATGCGAAGAGCTGACTCACTGGAAAAGACTGTGATGCTGGGAGGGATTGGGGGCAGGAGGAGAAGGGGATGACAGAGGATGAGATGGCTGGATGGCATCACTGACTTGATGGGTGTGAGTCTGAGTGAACTCCGGAAGTTGGTGATGGACAGGGAGGTCTAGCATGCTGCAATTCATGGGGTCGCAAAGAGTCAGACACGACTGAGCGACTGAACTGAACTGATGCAAAAGGAGTCATGGCTCCTAAAATCACAGCTGGGTGGGCGGTGTAGATGTGAGTGTGACGTGGTCTGGGCTGATCTCTCTCACCCCTAAACATCTGTCCTCTGGGTCAGAGAAATGTCTGAGCCAGAAGGGAGCGAGAGGGACTGCATCCCGCGGGGGAAATGGCTGCGTGGTACGGTACCTGAAATCCTCTGCTGTTCCTGAGAAAAGTCGATCCCTTCTCCAATAGAGCTCATGATCTTCTCAATCTGAGACGGAAGAGAAAGGAACAAGACAGGCTGTGAGGCTCAAGTCAGCGCTGCCAGCTCACCAGCAGGCCTCCAGGACTCTTCCAGATGATGCCAAGGTCCAGCACCAACCTGCGAGGTTTCAGAGCTCACACTCAGGTCAAGAAAGGCTATTCTCTGGCCCCAAGGGTCTGAAGACGTGCTCTGAAGGGAGTGAGTGGGTAACAATCGGGGCTCAGGTACTAGAAACGCCCAAGAGCTTCCCTTCCAAGGCAATTTATACATCACTTCCCCCACCCTCCAGCCTTTTCAGACCCAGTGGAGACCACATGGAGGGTGTGAGAGCAGGCCAGGGCAGGCGCCCTCCACAGTTCCTGGTAGAATCTAAATTCCATGAGGACGGAGGCTACACCAGCTCTGTTCCAGGCTGAACCCCCCGCATCTGGAGCAGGGCCTGGCAATTAGTACGCACCTCATAGATAATTGCTACTGCGTGACCACCAGCTCTGAGGTGTGGGGATATTTTCCAGAGCTCAGACCAGCGGAGCCCTGGAATGGGCATGTAACCCTGAATGGAGGAGCTTTTGCTCCCTGGAGGTGGGCAGTCCTGCACACATCTCTGCACTGGGGGGAGAGGAGGGCAGACACTTGTCCTTCCCCTGGACCATAGCACACAGAGCTAGTCTCTGAGCAGCCAGATGTCTCCAGCATCGCCCCCACCCCCATGTGGACCACCTGTCCCAGCCATCTGGCTTTGGTCACCCGGAGCCAGATCCAAGCCCCCTGCTCCGGGAAACCTGACCAGGGGCAGGACCAGGCGAGGGCAGGAGGAGGAGCGCCCCCCCCGCACCCCGAGTAGTGGTGATAATGAGCTCATTCACTGCTCTTTTTCTAAAGAAAGGAAAAAAAGACCTTCTGTACCAGGACGTGGATGCTTTTTCCTCTAAGTGCAAGTAAGGAGCCTTAGGTCTGACAGTCAGAAAAATAACAACTCTCCAGCCAGCCTCCAGCTGGCACACAAAGGCAGAGCATTTGAGGCTGGCTGAACAACCTGGGATAAGCACCTCCTCTACCCGGCAGCCAAAGCACAGGAAGGTCTTCTCCTCCACCACAGAAACGCCTGCTGGGTCAGGCAGGCACGCAGTCCCCAGATTGTTAATACAAACACGAACTCCAGCCCCTACTCTGAGGAAACACTTCTTACCGGGGCGGCAAACCTCATCGACCGGACAGCCCAGAGGCTGGCATGGGAAGCAAGTCTGCCGCGCCCCTCCAAGAGAAGGCCCCTCCCACCCAGGCCTCCCCAGAGCACCCCTTCCTCTGGCCCTGCCCCGTTTCAAGTGCATTTGGCTTAAGACCTGGCTCTAGATGCTCAATAAAAAGTTGGCTTGCTCCCCACTCCCCTTCTGTTGTCCACAGCGCTCTGATCTAGTAAAGTTTGAAAACATATTTTTACTTATTTTCGTACGAGTAACAATTTGCATGATTCAAAATTCAAAAGATGCAAAAGGTTATTCAGAGAAAGGCCTCTTTCTGACCCGTCTCCGAGCTGCCTATAGCTCTTCTCTCTGGAGGCAACCAGCATTAACCAGCTTCTCAAGCATCTCTTAGGTCTATTCCCAAGTAAGCAATTATGTGAATGTACTCCACACCACCCCCCAACTCTGACAGAGCTGTTCCAAGTGTGCTGCTCTAGATCTCGGCTTTTCCACTTAATAATACATTCTGGAATTCTTGCCACAGTTCAAAAAGAATACTTTTTTTGTTTTTTAAACAGAGGTGGTATAGTCAGCCAGTGTTCATCAGTCTTCGGAGAGGAGGCACGCCTGTGGCATTCCCAATCGTCTCTCTTTCTAAACAGTGCTACAGTGAATACTTCTACACATACACCTTTGAACCCAAGTACGTCTGTAAGGTAATTCCTAGTTATTTCCTGAGAGTTCTTCCAGACACAGAATCTGGGGTTAGCAGCAGGGAGCTCACAGGTCATACAATCCCAGCTCCCATACCACTTTAGTCTAATGGGGCTAAAGACCTCCCAGGGAGGGGGCCCTGGCTAACTCTCCCAGTCAGTTCGCCCCCTTTGCAGAAAGCACCAAGTTATAGAACATTTGCCTTTCTACAGATTTAAACTTTTTCCCCTGATGTCACCTGCTCTTCCACAGAAAACGCTTTGGGATATGTGGAGACAGCTCTTGCCTTCCAGACAAACCGCTCTCCAATCCCCAGGCCACAAGGCCCAACCTGGCGTCTAATGACACACCGGTCATTACAGTGCAGAAGCCTCACACCTGAGCAAAGAGCAGGCACTCAACAGAGATCTGCTGAGGTGCCTTCTGTTTCCTTTTCTGCATTTATAGGAGAAAAGTATGCTGCTAAGGTGAGGAAACTTCCTTACACGGGGTGTAGGGTCCTTATCTCTGGAATGGGTCTACCAACCGGGACGCCTGAGGGGGTAAATGTAGGAGAACCACCACAGGAAACACCAGGAGGCATGGAATCCAGAGTGTTCCATCTGCTCTTCTACCCACCAGGCCCAGCTCTTGGTGAGAGGGGCAACTAACTGATGAAAAAGCCCAGTGTCCACTTAGTTAATGACAACAATGAAAAGCTACTTTCCCAAGGCCACACAGTCAGGGTGGGAAAAGCTCAAGTGGAAGGTGACTCCAAGGTGTCTTTTTAAATAAAGTCAAGTCACCTACATTATATATTTCATGATTACCATATGATCAATCACCTAATACCAAAGCCCCGACTGGCCTGTAGAGTCAGTGTCTCCTGGTTGCCCAGCTCATGACATTCTGCCAAAGGCCCTTTTGAAGTCAGGGAGAGCAGAGCTGGACACCTCTCTGCTCCGCTTCCTCCTGCAGGCCCCAGGGGTCGCCCTCAGGACAATTGTAAGTGGCCAGGAAGAGTCCAGCCTCCCCAGCTGCTGGGCGATTCAGTCCGCAGCAGGTGCACAGGGCACTCTCAGAGCCATGCCATCCAACCTAGAAAGTGCGCTTTGTTTTCAGTGAACTGCAGCAGCTGAGGCCAGCTGCGAAGATTCTAGTTTACAGAGAATCTGAGAGTTTTCCCAACTACTTGAAGCCCAGGAGCCCTTCTAGCCTTGGCGAGAGCACAGGGCGAGGAGGGGAGTGGCTGTGACGTCCATGCGGGCAGAGACTGGCACAGCCCTGCCCAGGCTCTCAGCCCGGGCTGTGGAGGCTGGAGGAGCTGGACCTCATCACCTCTCCCTGCCACAGCCCCGGGGCCCCAGAACCAGGAAAGGGGGAATGTGGTCATTTCCAGACAAAGAGGAGCAGCCACAGAAGACAGATACCGCTCTGATCCTCACACTTTGGGTAGTTTAACCAGTTAGGCTTAAGTTAAGAAACAATCTGATTAGGCTGTTTTCCCAGAAACATTCTGCACCTCGGGGGAATGTCGGGGGAAGAGGCTGGCAGAATAGAACTGAATAGTTCAATATTCTCTGGTTTTTTATTGCTTAAGATCCATGACATTTTTGGAGAGAGGTGGGAAATGGCCACTCTTTAATAGTGCACTTCATGTCAACTCTATAAAGAGCTTGTATTTGTGTTTAGTAAAGCCTGAAAGTTATCACTATAATGGACTCATCTATTCTTAAAATTCTTGCAAATATTCCATTTTCAGCAAGAATTCAGGCTTTCTTTTTCTCCTCCTACCTGGGCTATATATGTTCCCTGTATGTCTGAAAACAACCAAAACCACACATTAGGGACCCTGCTGCCAAGGCCCTCTCCCATCTGCTGGTTCAGCACACAGGACCCTGGTGCCCACAGGCTGGAAACAGGAAGAGACACTCTATAATGTACAGACAGGTTCACTCTCCCGTCACCATCACTTGGCTGCCGGGAGCAACCCAGATCATGCCGGGCTTTTCCGTGGACACTGGGAGTAAGGGGAGGCAGAAGACAGAGCCTGGGGGAAAGTACTTCCTGAGCTTTGCTGGGTCTTCTATGGCCCGGAGGTGAGTTGGGTACAGGCAGTCCAAGGAGGACCACAGCCTCGGGACAGCGAGGCTCCCTCCTGGGAGGTGGCACAGGTGAGAAGCAAGGGCGATGTGCATGGGCTCCATGTGCAAAAACGTCAGGAGACCAGGAATCACTCTGGTCATAAGATGAGCCTCACCCAGAGCAGGAAGGCAAAGGGATCGCCTTTCTTCTACCTTTGGGGGCAAACAGGAACATGAGGGGAGGTGTTTCTGGAACTGAATTTGCCTCCTAATGTCAGACACTGTCCCCCCAAACCCCACCCCCGTCTGTTTCCCAGTGAGCTGTCAGCTCCTGAGGACCCTCTCACAAGTGACAGCTCCTCAGGGCACTCCTGTGAGATGGAAAACACACAGTCCCGCTGGGCCTGTACCACCAGGACTGGGGACACCGTCTCTCTCTTTTGCTGTCCCGGAGACTGACTCCTTTATTGGCCTGGAGACACCCCACACTTGCACTGTAACTTCACCACTAGCTGTTTTATGGTGTGTCCTGGGGACACGAGAGGCCCAATAAAGGTGAGGACCCTGGCTCAAGCTGTTTCTTCTAGAGGCCACACAGTGTCTTGTCCAGAGATGGTACGTGAAGAGACGCGGTGATAAACGAGTTACCACCTGTTAAATGCCCAGGCCAGCCTCGTCGCCTCACTAACACGGTAAGAGGGGAAAGGCACGTGACACCTCTGGACCTCAGTCTGGATTCTCTAACTCCCCTCCGCCTTTTTATCCTTTTCCCACCTCCCTGGGTCGCTGGCACAGGGACCTCATCCCCCACGACTACCAGCTGGCCCCTTCCCTCAACAGTCCTGCCCAGCCTAGCTCACTGCCAAGCGAACTTGCCACCCCATTTCTCAGGTGAGGATGCTGCAGCTCTGCCCATAGGTCAACGCCTGGCGCCCACCGCATCCCCCACCGATGGCACCACTCTGAGGGGCCGAACCAGGGCCAGACCCCCTCCTCAGGCCAGATGGCCCTGCTCAGACAGCGACCCCCATTCCCAGGCGCACAGGCGGAGTCCTCGCCTCCCCAGAGGCCCAAGCCCTTGCCACCAAGTGACTGACAGTCCAGACTGGCTGCCCGGCGGCGCGAGGCTCCGATGCTGCCGCCACCGCCTCCCAGCCCAGAGAGCACATAAGAACTCATTGCCATGTCTAGTCTTCCGCCCTCAGCAGGAGACAGGGCTTCTCCACTCGGAACGGATTTGATTCCCACATTTGATAATGGGTCACCGACCAGGGTCTGAGTTATTTTTTCCCCTCTCCCCCCAGACTGAATCGCACCAGGCCTTGGAAAGACAAGGATGGATTGAAGTAAATTATTTGTCCTGATTTTCTAAACCAGTCAACTGTGTTTAGGGGAGGGAGACAGGACTGGAGGGGGAGGGGAGCAGCAGCCGGCGGGGGATGAATGTGTATCTGCAGTGGTGGCTGGGTAGGGGGGCTGTCCCTCCCCAGGCAGCTCCACCAAAAGTCACTTCTCCAAGGAGCACAGCTAGTCTCCAGCTCATGGTGGGGGGCTTTGGACCTTTGCCATATTTATAGTATCCCCATCTGAATCCCTTTTACATTGTCACCTTCCTTCTCAATCTTACTTTTCCTATGAGGCTGAGAGACCACAGAGCTGTTACATTTCTGAAGTCCCTGTCCTTTGGTCTGGACACAGGCTCAGATGAAAGCCTGTGCGTGTCTACCCCAGGCTACACTTCCTGACCCCCATCTAAGTCTCCAACTCCCCTTTCCCTCCTCATTTTTATCCTTCACACACCTCTTGGGTGGCTGATACCCACCGTGCTCCCCAGAGTATTGTGCACCCCACAACTACCAGCTGCCCCTTTCCTTGACCAACACCCATGCCCCAGACCGGCCACTTGGCGGAAAGTAAAGGAGACTTGCCAAGTGACCTTCTCGTGCTAGGACAGCCTCCTCTACAAGGACTCTTTTAACTAAAAGCCCCAAGAAACTGCTGAAAGAAGAAAAAAGGTGGGAGACCTAGATTCCAATTAACTTTATTATTGCTGCCACAGAACTCTGGGTTATGCACCAAGTACGGGCTTTAATAAGTGGGACAAGACTCCAAAAGATTAATGAGGATTATGTATTTGGGTTCCTGTCCAATCTATCCAGGAGTAGGCTGGTTTCGGGGAGGAGGGAGGAGGAGGAAGCCGCTCAGAGAGGTGCAGTTCTCTCACACACTGGGAAATCTGTCTCTTGGTCCTTCTTTGGTTTTTACCACCAGCAACCTTCCCTTGTTGGTCCTGCTCTTCCACAGCTTGAATTCCACTGTAGTGCGCTGCACTGTGGGTCTGGCTATGGATTAAAGTGCCCCAAAGCAAACACCCTAAGTGCCCACTCAGGATTGATTTCCTCAGCACTATGGCCAAGGAGAGAAAGGGGTTCTTCTATTTCCGTCGGCTCCTCAGACTCTGCAGGGGAACATCTGCCGTGTAATATCAGAGGAAATGAATGTGGAATTTTGAGCACCAAATTATATACACTGAAGAAGTTAAAAAAAAAATTACATATACTTAATACAAATACACTACCAATATCCATCAGATGCCCTGAGACTTCCTACAGTCTGCCACTCCTAGTTATCTCTGTGAAATAGAAGCTGGATGAAGTTGATAGAGTCCCCCAGATTCATTTTAAATCACTAGGCAAAATCTTTCAGATAAGCCTTATACAAAAGAACACACATTGCACTGATTCCATTATATAATGTTCCAGAAAAGGCAGAACGAACATCCAACATTAGGAAGAGTAGTTGCTGGTGGGGTACGAAAGGGTAAAGATTGCCTGGGCAGGGACATGAGGGAACTTCCTGGGGGTGACGGTAATATCCGATATCTTGATAGAATTTGGGTCATACAAATATATGTATTTATCAAAACTCAGGCAAACGTGGACTCATGGTTTCAGTCTTTCATTTGCATTAACCTCCCCTCAAACTGATAAACAAATACCAAACTCTAGATAATGACATACATGTTAAAATGTTTAGTGATGACATGTACTGATGTCTGCAAGTTATTCTGAAATGCATCACAATATAACATCTATTTTTCAGTGGACTGGGGGCTTAACAGATATGAGATAAAGCAAGAACAGCAAAATCTAATTGCAATCTAGGCTGTAGGTGGTGAATATACAGGCATTCACTCACTGTTCAAAAGTCTCTTTCAAGTTTTTTGTATGTTAGAAGTTTTTCAGAATAAAATACTGGGATAAAGATCTCTTTCAGAATCAAATCTTTTACAGAATAGTAAATGGCAAGACCAATGCTGGTCTGAGTTTCTTCATTTGTAATGAGCTCTGCTCAACACGCTAATGAGCAGAAACATGCCCAACAGGCAAAGGAAACAAAGAGAAAGGAATGTGGGAACTCCGACTGGACTGACTTCACCATTATTCCGAGTCACAAAGCTTCAGGGTTAAGGGCTGTCAGCCCTGCTCCTCTGCAGTGTGGCATTCTCTCTTCTGGAGCTCAGGCTAACCCCAGACTTGCCGGACTGAAAACTCAATTATCAGTGTTCCCAGGGATGAACAGGCCCTGGGAAATTGCTTCTTATTAATCAGACTCAAAAGACACTGATCCCTCCTTTGGTGGGCTGCTTTAGCACGGTAAGCAGCACGTTAGGATACTTGGCTAGTATCCTCTACTGCCCAAAATCAATCAAATGGGATCAAAGCCATCCTCAGAATACTGCATGGGCAAGAAGTGTGGACTATGCCAAGAGCTTGTTCAGTGACCCCCTTCCTACTTCAGGAGGTCATCCTGAAAATCAGGACAAGTGCTCATAGCAAGCAAGGTACCCTTCTTGGAAAGCACTTAGATCAACGTTGTTAACACTCCAGCTTTCCAAGGTGGACGGGTTCCAGGGCTACATTCCCGCAGGAGGCTGCTGTGCCCTCCGCATTACCAGCTGGGGCAGGGGTGTGGGAGGGGGACTGCAAGCTATCCCATTTAATGCTTTTACATTTTAACACACGTATGCTTCTGGCTGCACTGGCCGCTGCACTTTGCCGCTGTTCACGGGCGTTCTCTAGTTGCAGTACGTGGGGGCTACTCTCTAGTTGTGGCGCACAGGCTTTTCACTGCAGTGGCTTCTCTCGTTTCAGCGCACCAGCTTTAGGCATGTGGGCTTCAGTAGTTGTAGTGCACAGGCTTAGTTGCCCTGTGGCATGTGGAATCTTCCTGGACCAGGACAGGGACTGAACCAGGGTCCCTTGTCTTGTAAGGCATAGTCTTCACCACTGGCCCACCAGGGAAGTCCCCTCCCATTTTAATGATGAGGAAACCAAACATCAGAAAAGTTAAGTAACTTTTAGATTAAAGAACATGATCACAGAGCTAGAAATATGTGGCCAGTGCCTGATTATCTTTCTAATTCAACTTATTTAGGGCCTAACTTCTACTCTAGGAAAACTCAAGAGTACAATTTTAAATACATGGGACTGAGGACACTAGAACAAGAAACCTGAGGTCAAAACCCACTTAAGGGACTTCCCTGGTGGTCCAGTGGTTAAGATTCTGTGCCCCCGGTGCAAACAGTGTGGGTTCAATCCCTGGTCAGGGAACTAGGATCCCCTATGCTGCCCAGTGAAGCCTCCCAAAAAATCCACTTATTTAGTTGTGGAATCTTGGGTAAGTCATTTAACATTTCTTTCAATTTCTCTTTCTATAAAATGTGAACAAAAAAATTCGTCATTCAGGCAATCACCATTACAGGCAAATTATTTGACTTCTCATTCTTACCCTTGTGGCTCAGCTGGCAAAGAATCCACCTGTAAGGCGGGAGACCTGGGTTCGATCTCTGTGTTGGAAAGATCCCCTGGAGAAGGGAACGGCTACCCACTCCAGTATTCTGGCCTGGAGAATTCCGTGGACTGTTCAGTCCATGGGGTTGCAAAGAGTCAGACACGATTAAGCGACTTTCACTTTCACTTTCTTTAACTTTCTCATTCTTAAGCCTCAGTTTCCACAAAGGCAAAATGGAGACCTCAACATGAGCCTGCTGTCAAGTTCTGAGACAGCACGTGAGGAGTGAAGTGTTTGGTTCCCAAACAGAGCTGCAATGCAGAGTTAATTTACTGTGACATGAGTTTGAGCAAGCTCTGCACTGCCTGAAAGACGTGGGCTTCCCTGGATGACATCACCCTGGGAGGAAAGACAAGGTCCTCTCGGCTGCAAGCACAGATGGCGAGGCATCTTCAGAGGCAATGTCTGTCTACCCTGGTTCCGGGGAGACTCGGGGCCTGCCATGTCCCTGGGCCCCGGCAGGAGGTACTAAAGTGCCTTCTTAAATTAAGTCCTTAGAAAAATAGGGTTAAGCCTAAGAGCTGTTTAGTTTTCGCTCTGTAACCCACTTGAGCAGATGTCAGCCTCCCTCATGCAGAGAAACATGTGCAGTCCTTGTGAAACCACAGAGGCTGGTGGAGAGTCCACGCAGGCCCTTCCTCACCCGCTTCAGCTTACACAGCTTAGACGGTGTTTGCGCATGTGAGTCACAGTCATCTGGTTTCAGAGGAAACAGAATTCCACCTAAAAACAAGTTAATCAAAACCCAGATTCCTTTGTTTAAAAAAAAAAAACACAAAAAAAACACAAACGACTGACCAGCGGTAAAGGGGTTCTTCCTTCTGGCAGAAACTGTTTGGAACATGCTATGTGAACAATAGCTCACATCCTGGACGCTCAGCTGGAGGCTGCTTCTCCATTCAGGACAAAATGTTTGTTTCATGTGAGGGAGGTGACGGCTTTCTACCAGGCAAGAGACGGAGGACCAGGTACAATACTCAGCAGAGAGCAAGGAGAGGGAGAAGAGGGAGGAGGGCTAGAGGCACCAATCCCTCACCTCAGAGAACTCTGGGGGAAACAGGTGGACGCGGGGAAATCATGTGGTCACCAGTGATGAGGTGACACCTACCCTGCAAGTCCGTTAATGACTTTGCTTAACTATGGTTTTTCCAGTAGTCATGTATGGATATGAGAGCTGGATCATAAAGAAGGCTGAGCGCTGAAGAACTTTTGAACTGGCATGCTGGACAAGACTCTTGAGAGTCCCTTGGACTGCAAGGAGATCAAACCAGTCAATTCTAAAGGAAATCAACGTTGAACACAAACTAGAAGGGCTGATGCTGAAGCTCCAATACTGTGGCCACCTGACGCGAAGAGCCGACTCACTGGATAAGACCCTGATGCTGGGAAAGACTGAGAGCAGGAAGAGAAAGGGGCAAGTGAGGATGAGAAGGTTAGATAACATCACTGACAAAATGGACATGAGCAAATCTGAGCAAACTCTGGGAGATAGTGGAGGACAGAGGAGCCTGGTTTGCTGTAGTCCATGGGGTCGCCAAGACTCAGACACGACTTCGTGACTGAACACACACACAACTGGGCAACAAATTAGCGACTTGTGAATTGACCAATGCTGCCCACACCCACAGGGGCAGGAGCCTCTCAAGCACATCCAGAGTCTTCTGCTTCCACTGGCTGAGAGTTCTGCTAAGAACCAGTTGGGATCATTTCCAAAAATGTTTAAAATGGTTATATGTGTGGATAGAAATAGGCAATTAAATTAAACACTACAGAAATGAAACAAGTGCAAAAAGCTGTTTCAGTGATGACCAGGTAGATGTTTTCAAGAGACTTAATTTTTTTTAAATGTGTTCTTGAATTGTATTGTTGGAGAAATAAACTGTAAAAATTTCTAAAAGGATTCTATACTCAGAGGCCTTCACAAGTGGCTAAATGCTTGCCTCACAAGAAACTGTCTAAAAGTCTGAATCAATCCTTTATTGTAGATGTGATACATGTAATAAAGAGGACAGAGAATTCCAAATTAGCAGGTCCACACAGAAAGAAAAAGCTCCAGCTTCACAAAGACTAGCCTACATATCTATGCGCTGGGGTTAAATTACAACGTTTGTATTCTTTTTAAGATGACTTCCTCCTTTAACAGAGTTCTGTGATTAACCAAACAACCCTCGTCCTGACTGGCCACACAGACAGCCTCCTGGATTGGCAGCACTGTCTGATAGACTCTAGCCTCTGCTATATCAGTACCTTGAGCTCTGCACATGGGAATTCTCAGACCACCGTCATTATCAAGTAAGCCTAGACTCCCACACAGAACCCTTCTCTGGCTGCTTCCTCCAAAAGGCGTCTCTGCAGAGGGCTAGGAAACAGTTCCAGGTGACTGGAGCATACTTCCAGCCCTTCCTTTTTCCGCACCGAGGTTCCTGTTTGAGCAGTGCCTTACCCACCGCCACGGTCCAGAGCCAAGCAGCCTGGGCTGTATGACTGCTTCTGACTACAGAGCAAAGTCCTGGGTTCTTATGTACTACCAACTCAGAGGCCACCTCACACAAGTCAAACCTCCAGCTTCTACTCATGGCATTGGGCACGTGATGAATGGGAACAGCCCTAGGCCACCCAGATCTCCAGCTGGGAGCACAGGGACAACCGGGCACTTTAACCGAGATGGGTCCCCTTAGGTCCCCCGGCAGACCATGGGATACGGAGGCAGAGCAACCAGAGTCCTCTAAGTCTCAGAGACGTGGTCTAAACTTTAAGGGCATCCAAGGTCATCCTGAGCAAACCACCTGAGCTAGGAACTAGTCTGTGCCCTGCCCCAACCCCAATCGGCTGTGCAAAAAAAAATCAGGAAAATATCATCCTTATATCTCCTAAATATACTCAGGGAAGATAACACACATGGAAATCCTCCGTGGGAGTGGCAGGCACACGGAGGATAGCTCTTGTGCGGGTGGGAAGCCACGCTCAGTGGTGCACACAACAGTGAGCCCGAGGTGCCCAACCCTGGCTGGGCTGGCGTGGGCCTGCCTCTCAGCCCACCGTCCTCACCAGCCTGCGCCCTGCTCAAGATCCCCACTGTGGGGCTGCCCCTGCATCTTCACCCTACTACTCCCTTCAGGTCCGGCTTGAGTCGCCTGGGCTCTTCCACGCCGTGTGGTCTAATAATTAGAGCACAGTATTCTGAATCAGAACAAGGCTTTATCCTCGGTCTGTGACTTTGGCAAAACACATGAACCTATCTGAACCTTGTCTGTAAATGGAGAAACACCTGCTTCGAGGTACGAGATGGGGATTAGATATGATAACAGAGGGAGGGTGCCCAGCACACAGTGGGCATCTGATAGCTTCGGTGCTCTGCCAGCACCATTTGGGGACTGAATGAATCCGAGGTTTCTGTCTTCAGATCCTCGCGGCAGAGGTAGCCTGGCCATCCTAACACAAACGTGTCCATGTAAATATGGTCCAAGGAGGTTCCTGGCCCTTTGACATAAGCCTACCACACCTCTTTCACTTCTCTTGTATTTCCCATGGGTGCTCCTAGCAACTACTGAGCACTGGCCTGGGTGAGTCAATACCCAGTGGAAAACACACAAGGACTTTTAAAGTGGTTGCACCTTAACAGGTTCTTAGGAATTTGTTCAGGACATACATTTTTCTTCCATCTGAGACTTTTCCTGAAGAGTTGCCATTTCCTTCTCCGATGCATGAAGGTGAAAAGTGAAAGTGAAGTCGCTCAGTCGTGTCCAACTCTTAGCGACCCCATGGACTGCAGCCTTCCAGGCCCCTCCCTCCTCCGTCCATGGGCTTTTCCAGGCAAGAGTACTGGAGTGGGGTGCCATTGCCTTCTCCGGAAGAGGAAATAAGAGGGGGAAAGTGACGGCTTTCCCCACAGCCATGTGGCATCTTGCCTCCTAATCCCTCCACTGCATCCTCACTGCATCACTGCAGGTCCCTGCTGACATCCTCTTGCATCTCAGCCCCGTGCTGACCTCAACCACAAGGAAATGTGACTGATCCTCTTAAAAAAAAAAAAAAAAACTGAAATACTTCTTAAATTCCAGACAGTATATTTTATAAAACTGTAATTTCAACACTAATAATAAACGAGCCATCCACAACCTCCCCACCTGGTTCAGGAAACAGAATACAGCCAATACAACACCGCCCTTCCCGGGTCCCGGCCGCCCTTCCCTCCCCTCGAGGCCACTGGCCTCCTGCAGTAAGTGCCATCATCCTCCTGCTTTTCCTTACTGTTGGCCGTCCACGTCTGTGCTCCTAAGGAACATGGGTTCCTGTCGCTCTTTCCTGACCACACGGACAGGAGCACAACTTGATGTCCCCAAAGGAACACTTCAGGTTCTGAGACCAGAGCTCAGGCATAGGGCTGTCTCTGGCTGGTGAGGAAATGGAGAGCCATGGAAAGGCCCAGCATCCGAAGACACACCAATACGCCCTGGCTTCTCATCAGGCTGGCAGGGTGAGGTCACGTGCCTTCTAGGACTGAGAAAACCCACTCCCTACATGGGCAGCAGCATGAAACGACTGTGGATTAAATGCCATGTTCAAGTACACAATCACACCGGCCAACCAGAAAGAACACAGCCTTTCCCAAGCAGTCTCAGTGGGGACCGCCTGCCCTGGGAAAGCCCTGGGGACCTGTACTCTTGGGCCTGTTGGCAAGGGAGTCTGGTGCGTTGCGATGACAGAGTACTGGACTTTCTCAGGAAGAACATGAAAGGCTGCACTTGGGAGAGGAAAGGCAGAAGAGACAGTCACGCTGGCTTCTCCACCCTGTGAGGCGCTGGGAGACCCCTGGGGCCCCCCACCCCGCAGAGACAATCTCTCGCCTTGGCTCGCACCAAGATTCCAGACCAAATACAACCCACCAGTCCCAACTGTTCTGCAAGTATTTATCAAGGCCAAGACTGTTCCCCAGGGGCTGGGGTGTGCGTCTAGGAGGGAGGGAAAAGGAGTGGGAGCTACAGCCTCAGGACACCACCACGAGGGAGAGGTTGTCAGAGGAGCCAAAGAAAGACCGAGTGTATTCCTGCTAGTGTGAGACCCATTTCTCTACCATCTCTACTGTTGGCTCTTTCTGCCAGTCTGTTCCCCATTCTCGTCTTGTTTGATAAGCAATAACAATTTAAAAGGGGGCTGCGTGCTTATTTCAGAGGTAGCAAAACTGGGAGACAACTTCCAACTTTGTCCCTTTGCAGAGTTCTGGAATAAGAGGAAACAGGGAGGAGACAGTGGGGAAGCATTCCGAGTAGGTGTGCTGGCTCCAGGGGTCCTCGGAGAGGAGAAAGGAAGGCTCCCCGACGCCTCCAAGGGTCCTGAATCCAAGGTCAGGGGTCCCAAGCTGGGCTTCCCAGCTCCACTGTTAACAAGTTACAGAACCTTGTCTAAGATTCTACCTCTTACAGAATCCAATGCTTGAGTTGACAGAGGAACTCAGAAAGATAGTGCAAGTTCAGACTGAAGGAGGTTAGTACTCACGGCAACCAAAATCAACAAGATTTGTTTTTCTCAAGTATCTTTGAGCTCAGGTCATGTGTGTGTGTGTGTGTGTGTGTGTGTGTGTGTGTGTGTGGCTGTACACACACACAAAGAATTTCAAACATGCTCTTACACTGTTGAAAATAAACAGGATAGCTTTAGCCAAAACTGTGAAGTATGAAACCTCTAACTTCCCTTTTTTCTTCTTATACTTTGCTTCCAGAAGTGAGAATAAGTAAGTACAGCTGGTTTAAGGATTAACAAACTCAGCCCTTGGGCCCTCACCACTGTGTCAATGGCAATGGAGGCCAGGAAGGCTGGACCAAGTGAGGCAGGAAGCCACAGACTTGGCCAGCTGAGGCCTCAGAGAGGATCCAGATGAGCCCATTTTGCAGGTAAGGGAAGTGAGAGTCAAAGTCATCCACTGACTTCACCAAGGCCATGAGAGAGGCCCCACAAAGCTGACCCTTGCTTTCTGCCTCTATTGAGATGCCCCACTGACTTGGCAGTTGAGCAGGTGGCAGAATACGGAGTAACCCTTGGTGTATACACTTTAGCCTCCAGAGGGCTAAGTCCTGAAAGAAAAAGACCCGATGCAAAAGTAAGCTTCTCTATATCCTGGGACACTTGCCTCTTTCTAGAAAATGGCTTCTGTGCAGAGCACCGTGTTGTCTTGCTTCAACAAGGAGACACAGGGCAGTAGTCCTTAAACTCAGCAAATGTGTGGGCCATTTCCCTCTAAACTGGGATAAGGGAATATTACAAGGCTGCCTTTTCATCATGACACATAAGGACTTTAAAGACGAGCAGGATGGAAGTATGAAGATCTTTGTGATGACAGAACAATTCTGCATCTTGACTATGGTGATGGCTATATGAACCTACACATAAAAAAACTGCATAGAATCACAACCCCCCACCCCAAACCGGTGAAATGAGAACAGGGTCTGTGGGTTGTATTAAAGTCAATTTCCCAACTCTGATATTGTGCAAGAGTTATGTAATGCATTACACTATTGGCAGAAACTGGGTGACGAGTCCCAAATAAAGGACCTCTCTGTACTATTTTTGCAACTCTCTATGAATGTATAATTATTCCAAAACAAAAAATATGAATAAAGGAAAAAATCTTAACATGAAAATTTCCTTGTTTTATAAAAGGACACGTGAAGTACAAAGGATGAACATATTTAAAATAAAGGCAGTTGACAAAAAAACTGCCATCAGCACCATCATGACACTCCTCATTGTCTCCAATTTTCTCCTTTTATCATGGACCAGTCAAAATTGTTCTGAGGACTGTCTTAGGAAGAATGCAAGGTTCCAGTCCTCTATCCTTACCAGCCTAGCAAGCGAACTCACTGTGCTGACAGACCCACTTGAAGGGAGGCCTGACACTCCCAGCCCGTTCGGCTTCAGACAGTCCTCTTCAGCAGTGAGAGGCCGGAACACAGAAATGGGACAGGATGGGATGCGGTCTGAGGCTGAGGGGGTAGGGGGGCTTTCTGGCAACAAACTGAAGCTTCTCTCCTGCCTTCTACTCTTCTGACCAGCACCCAGAACCTTCTGCCCTCCCTCTTCTCCTCCACCAGAGCAGAGACACTCACCATCTGCCATTTACAATCCTGAGATTTCATCATTTGCGCCACCTGCCCCTCACCGGCTCAGACTCTCAGATCCAGGGTCCGTTCTCACAGCATACACTCCTGTCCTCCTGCTACCACCCTTGGCAGCTGCTCTCAAGAGCCCTGAGGACTTGCCTGCCACATTCCTGGCAGCCCCAGACCCCAGGATCGGGTGTGTCCCAGCACCACGGTTGGGGTCCCCACAGACTTCCAGGGTGGGGGAGGGGTGTAGCCAAGAGAGCTTGGGAAACCTTAGCCCTGGGCTACTGACAGGGTAGCATCAGCATTTATCACGCCTGTGCCCGACAAGCCTGGTTTCCAACTACAAGCACCTGCAGCTCTCTGCGGGCTCTTTCCGGCTGCCAGGGCCCTTGGGTCTGGACCTTGGCTGGACTGGAAGTGGGCTGGAAGTCAGTGTCCTGCCCCTCCTCCCGCTCAGTGAGCAGCACGCACTCAGACTGAGGGGCTCCTTCCTCTCCGGGTTCCCTGGCGGGTCTGAGCCCAGGCCCAGGCAACAAGCCCCTTAGTAGTTCCCTTTCTTTCTCACACTCTTGCTCCCCAAGGAGCGCTTCCTAGGATCCCCTCCCAGATAAATTATTTGCATCTAGATATTGCTTTGGGGGAAATCTACCTAAGATAGATGATCATGGGGAAGACCAACAGTGGAGAGATGAGAACCAAATTCCCGCCATGAATGAGCGTATCTCTGCGGGTGTCTGAAGGATGTAATTGGCATAAGGAGGGAAATTGCCAACAGTGTGGCTACTATCAGATATGAGAAAGCTAATAAAGGGGAAAAAAAAGATAAAAACTTGATTTGCCTCGGCAATACTCATTACAGCCATTTATATAAACCGCTTTTCATTTACCTAATTACCACTAGCACAGTAATTATCACGGATGTATTAAATGTGCCCAATAAAGCTGGCATTAAATTTTACTTGCTTTCTAGTGTTATGTACCCCTACATTTAGTTCTTGTATGTTCATAACTGCGTGTTCCGTTCACTGTCTGTTCACAACTGGAGGAAACACCCCCGAGACTTACCTCCTGAAACAGAGGCTGTCAGACTTCGGTGTGGATCGCCGGGAGAGCAGAGCCTATTACAACCTTGGTTGCTGGGCTTCCCGCAGAGCTGCTAATTCACCAGGTCTAGGGAGGAGCTGAGAATTTGCATTCTAGCAAGTTCCCAGGTGAAGCTGCTGCTGCTGCTCTGTAATCATACTTTGAGACTCACTGCCTTGAAGTGCGATAAGGGAAACAGCAAACTATAAGGTCAAACTTTTCAGGTGGCATCTGCAACGTGAAGGACTGGTAGTCTCTTTCAAGAAAACAAATGGAATCTTCTAACAACCTAGATCAGTCACTCAACCAAAATCAGATTTGGTATGCTGGTACCGTTACCAAAAAGGGTAAAATTAACTCTATTGCTCAAACAAGTCCCAGGAGATCTGGGTTTGCGCCTTTGTTCAACCAGTGGGAGCGCCCCCTCTGTGCCAAAGATGTTGCTAAGCAACAGAGGCTTGGGTACTGTCAAAGGTCTCGTGAGACACTGGGTAGGTCACATTCTCTACGGGCCGAAGTCTACTAACCTGTAAAGAGATAACTCATATTTACGGAACCTTTCAGCTCTGACATTTTATGATGAATCAAAGTAGTATTGCGGCTCAGAGCAAAAATATCCTGCCTGGCTGTGTGGGCAGTGTGATGAGAAATGTGGATAAGATCCTAGCTATTCCAACAGGGTGACTATGAAAGAGCAGGTGACGCCCTGGCAGCAGTCCTGGCCCTGCTCAGTCCAATCTGAGTCAACGAAGGCCCCCAGTTAAAGGTGCTGCCAAGGTAGGTCAGTGCTATGCCCAATACAATAAAAGAATGTAAACGCACCCAGCATGAAATGCATGTTCATAACTGGCACTCCCCTGATATATTATGACATTTAATCACTCCAACTGCTCAAGAGAAAGCTGGAGCCACTCGCTAGAGTTAAGGATGCTATGCTAACCTCCTCAACTGGGATTTTAAATGAGCCTTGTGCTAAGAGCTTTCCTGCTCTGAATGCAAAGCAGGACACCGAGCAGAGAGGTGGGGCGGCCACCTGTGAAGGGCAGCCGCTGGTGACTCCGCTCTGTGCTTCTGAGAGGCCTGGCTTCTAAATCATCTCCTGATGTGTCCCAGGTGAGGGACTGACCTTCCAGATTTCACAGGGAACCTGTAGGAAACATTCTTGTTTTATGCTCCTTTGCAGATAGAAAAGCTCATACCCAGAGATGACCACAATTTGCTAGAAATCACCAAGGAACCAACCGTGGAACTGAGGAGAGGAGGTCCGATTTCTGCCAAACACACGCTGGCAACATCCAATCAGCATGAGGCAAGGCACGAGGGTGAAAGGAACTCAGTTAAAACAAACACCAGGTGGGGGGCGGTTCATGATTGGGAACTCATGTACACTTGAGACGGAAAAAAACAAACAAACACCAGCCCTAAGACCCATATGACAAAGTGGCGTTAAGGTGAAAGAGGTGGAAAAAGAATCTGGCCACGGCAGGATCAAGGAGGGGCACCATGGGCTGGGGCACACCTACTCCCACCAAGCCAACCCAGGAAAACACACAGTTCTTTTATAGACAAACAACTAACGTTTTCTTAGTCTCACGTAAGGTATAAACCAGAATTATTTAGAAAGCTGTTTTTGTTGAACACATAAAACTTAAGTAAAAACACTAAAGTGCATCATTAAGACCAGCCCCTAGTCCCTACTTTCTGTCAGACCACTGCCCTGAAACTCTCCTCACACAAAATCCAGGTGCCAGACTCCCTTCAGAAAAGCTCCCTCAGACAAGGAGCAAGGTCCTTTAGCTGTGCGCCCTGCACTCAGAGCTGGCACCGAGTAAGTACCTGCTGGTACGGTGGACGGTGTCAGCCTGCCTGGACAGCCACTGACAGTGCGGCTGAGAGCAGGCTCCAGGGAGGCCAGCTAGCACCTCTGCACCCGCTACTCATGGCGAGACAGTTCCTGAGCCCATGTCTGCTACCGACTCACAAGACAAAGAGTCCCATGGGCATATAGTCACCGTGTGAGCTGAGCCGCTTCCTTGATCTGTTCTAGTACACCACCTTTAAGTGTCTGTATCTTCGTTTCATCTCGTTACGCTGGGATTTCGGGGCAAGGCTGTGTTCAGCCTATTTAGTCCTACAGATTTCACAGGTGTCAATCATATTCTTGGCTCCAGCTTCATTTCTTTGGACACGGAACTCTCACCCTTGGAGAGCTGACTGCCTCTAACCAAGGTGGCTTTGGATTTATGATGCTGTATTTCCTTTTGTAGCTCAAAACTGAGAAAATATAGACATAATTACCACATTACACAGAATTGAGCAAACAATGCAATGATACTAGCCTTGGAAATGTATTTTAATTAATACCAGTAGGAAGCATTTGTCTAAACTAAATCAAGGAAAGGGCACAGAGGCAAACTTGGTAGAGGTACACAAATGCTCCCCAAAGCAGCTCTTGAGTGGTACGACTACAGAAGATATTCAGGGACTCTGAAATGAAATTCACTCTTCCCATTGTTGGAAATGTTACGGGACAGGTGCACTTCATTTTCCACAAGCCAGGCTGAGACCCAGCAAATGCTGCTCTGTGGAATGACTTGGGTGTGACCACCAGTGATGATGTCACATAAAGTTCTCAGTGACACAGGATGGAGCTCTTGTCCAGGAATGGGGCCCGAAGAGGCTGCAACATCCAGCCTACTCGGGTCCCTTTGGGCATCTGAAACCCTTCTGAGACATGCATGCCTGCATCTCTGCATGAGGACCAACAGACGAGTTCTGCACTGAGATCAGCCTCCGGTGCCATCCTCGAGGGTCTGGGAGATTTGACATTGAAATCTCTGTCAGCAGTGAAACAAATGCATCCATCACTGGGCTCTGGCCTTAGAAACTGGCAGTTCTCAAATGGCTGCCCAGGATGAAAACAGGCCAAATCTAATTGAACCTTCAGAAGAAATTCAGCCTAGGAAACAGTATTATCTGAGCTGCAGCATGGCCAGACTTCTGTGTTAACCCAACAGGGGAAACTCATCAAGGACCTTCATTCTGGATCAGCAGCAATATTGTTGATTTTTTAAAAAATGGGCTTTGTAAAATTCCCTTTCCTGACAAATCAATTCTACCTGCACCACAGATGTCAGAGATGCTAACGCTTCCACGCTATCAAGTAAGTACCTGTGAACCCTTTAAACACATGGACGCAGCTGAGGATTTCTCTGGTGCTACATTCACTCCACTGCAAGTTCTTCTGGACACCTACAGGGATGGATGGAGCACTACCTGGGCAGGAGCTGATATTTTAACGGAAATGGACCTGAAACATACCATATCTGGTTTGGTTCTTTTCTCCTCTCAATCTAATTGAAAAGATTAGGGGCCAAGAACTGGCCAAACCTATTTCTTAGTCTTTATTTCAATAATGATGTGCTAAGTCGATTCAATCATGTCCGACTCTGCAACCCTATGGACCGTATCCTGCCAGGTTCCTCTGTCTGTGGGATTCTCCAGGGCAAGAATACTGGAGTGGGCTACCATTAAAGCAAAAAGAGTTATAATGCCTACTGTGACATTTGTAAGGGGGGATTTTTATTTTCAAATCCTTTATGACTGTTAACTATTTTATGTATGGGGGAAGGGCAAGCAGTAAACAGAGTTAGCTTAAAACTGATATCAGCATTTAAACGTAAAATTTAATGCTCCCTCTCCAAATTAGAATGTTTACATAAAGCACTTTTGGCTTAAAAAAAATGGAGGGAGGGGAGCTAATCTATCAAATTAAGTGAGAAATCCATAAAACACTGGCAATAAACCTCTTCTGAAATCCATAAATTTCTATGCTCTGATCTATGAAGCAAATTATTCTGCATATTCTCTAGAATCCCTTGTTGTGATATAAAAGAGCTATTATTACTAGAGAATGAGTAAGAAAATAAAATTCAAGATTGAAGGGTGAAAAGAAAAAAGATTGAAGGTGAGCTGGAGAAGGACTTAATTATTCTATCTCCCTCAGGAACAAAAAGAAAGCTCTCTCTGCTCAAGCCTGGCAAGGTCCTCAGCCATCCAAACCTTGAGTCCTTAGACGCAGGACCTCCGACATCTTTCCAAGGTCCTTAACCACTGACACATTTCTAAGTGTCCCTTTTATAAAATGAACTGTGATTACTATCCTTGAAATGTCTCTAATCTGGTTAGGGAAAGAGGCCATGCACAAAAAGACAAGATCAGCAATGACCAGCGTGGCAAATTAGCGCCTGAGGAGACAGTGTCCAGTGAGAGGCCTCTGCACTCCCAGGCTGTGAGGGGGCAGGTTCTGGGACCGACAGAGGCTTGCCCTCCTCTCCTTGACTGGGCTGTCCTCACTGATCTAAACTGAGCCCCGCTCCCCACCTTCCAACTCTCACAGTACTTTCAAGAGCACTTATCTTTGTCTGAGACGATTTTTTGTTTGTACTTGTTTAATATAATCTCTCCCTT
This sequence comes from Neotragus moschatus, assembly GCA_006410615.1. Lineage (NCBI taxonomy): Eukaryota > Metazoa > Chordata > Mammalia > Artiodactyla > Bovidae > Neotragus > Neotragus moschatus. The sequence goes on from SJYA01002843.1 coordinate 1,861,916, forward strand.
TTGACTGTAATCTCTCAAAAGCTGGGTGTATCTATTTTGTTTACTATTTCACTTCTCTACTATGCCCAGGGCCTAGAACAATGAGCACACAGCAGGCTCTCAATAACTGTGAATGAATGAGCAAGCTTTGGCATTTCAGTAAGAAGAAATGGAGAAAGGCATTCCAACAGGGACAAAGGTATAAACCAAAGTGTAGAGGAAAACAGTGGGTAAAGGAATTGACGGGAACCAAAAAAATGGAGTGCAAGATGAGACAGAAAGCCATGTGCAGAAGCTGGAATTGGGTTATTCTCTGCAGAACCATGAATCCAGGCCGAGAAACTTCAACTATGTGCTACAGCAATAGGGCACCCGGGAGGTTCTTAGTCAGGGGAGATGATACAAAATATTTAGGACTATGTCAAGGCAGTGACAAGTAACATGGACTAGAGGAGAAGCCCAGGGCAAAGCAGAACACCAAGGTGGCGGCTGTCGAGCTGACATCAGGAAGGTTGGGATGGAGAGGAAGGGGGAGATTCTGAGAGAAAACCTTGGTGACTGACACAGGGTGGGGAGGGGAGGAAGCACTCGGAGTCCAGGGCACGTGAGGGCTTGAGACAGCCTTTACAGAGCCAGGCACGGGGCCATTCACACCATACAGGCTTCCCCGAACCTCATCCACCCTGTTGCTTAAAAAAAAAGAACTGCTAGAAAATCATCTCTACCTCTAAATGAGGCCACAGTGAGAGGCCTACAGACGCTACACACTGCCTGAGAAGGCCTCAGGGGCCAGGCAGCCCTCGCCTGTCAGGAGGAGAGCAGGTACGGTCACACCTCCGTGCCAGGGGAAAGATCTACACTGATTTTGCCAAAAAGCACAACAGGGGAGAGGCTGAACCCTGCCTCAGGCAGGAAGTGTGGGCAGAAGCTTCACAAAGCAACCGGGAGCCGTCAGTCACTTCACCGAGCAGCTCTCTGTATAGCCTCCTGAGGCGGAAGAAGGGGCTCTCACATACACGGCCCTGGATTTGGATTCACTGACAATGGGTTCCTGTGATTTTTCAGGGGAGTAGGTTCATCAAGCTCCTTGATGAGGTGTTACCGGGTGGTATGTGACAAGTAAAACTCCATCAGAATATATAATGCAATCTGTGGTGACGTCCTATGACTCAGATGACCTGAAGACCTGAACGCAGCCAGAGAAGAGCTGGGGCCGAACTGGTGTGAGAACCACCACCCAAGCTGAGGGAGAAGGAGCTGGATTTCCTGGCAAGGAAATGAGAAGGTCTGAGGGTGGGAGGACAGAATCTCAGTGTCAAATATCTGCAGAACTGCTAGGCAGGACAGTGTGCAGGATCGAGAATTGATGGGATGGAAGTCACAGACCCTAACCGGAAAGGAAGGAGCATTTGCAATCTCACACAGGTAACGGCGGACGGTAGAGGGGTGCCATTTCGGGTTTCCAAGCAAAAGCTTGATCACCACCTCAGGAAACGTGGAAGTGACTTTGTTCAGATTCCTTCTGATTTATTGATTTTAAAATTTGCTAGAAATCATCTTATCAGTCTGTGAGTCACAAAAGAAAACACCTAACAGTCTTCTGTTTGGGACATCAATAGAGGGAGGAGATGCTTTGAACTTTAATAGTGAAAAGAAAACCTCATGCATTTTCCCAGGATTCTCTCTTTCAAGTTACTTTCCTTTATATACCTAGACCAAAAAAAAAAAAAATTTCTTTTTCTGGAGTTGGAGAGAAAAGTAAAATAGGGCTGCAATAAATTGGGGTTAAATAAGAACTGAAAAGTAACTGCTAATTAATACCAAAATGAAAATTCAACTCACCTATATGCTATTAATAACTATAATCTCATTAAGACTCAGAGGCTCCAACTGGTCTCCCTCATTTAATATCACCAACATCTTAAGCAAGTCATTTCAGCTTGCAAACTTTAGTTTCCTCATTTGGAAAACTGAATCAAATAGTGGACAAGATCAAATAATTGCTATAAAAATCACCAGGATGTTTGGTCTTGGAAGCCATTTTTTGGATTTGACACCAAACGCAAAAGGCAACAGAAGCAAAAATAAACAAGTAGGACTGCATTAAATTAAAAAGCATCTGCACAAGCAAAGGAAATCAGTAACAAAATGAAAAGGTAACCAACGGAACAGGAGAAAGCATTTGTAAACCACGTATCCAAATAAGGAGTTAATATCCAAAACATACAAGGAATTCAACTCAGTAGTAAATATATATATATATATATATATATATATATACATAAAATAATTTGAAAATGGGCAAAGGACCTAAATAGACATTTTTCTAAATTAGGCAATCAGGGCTTCCCTGGTGGTCCAGTGGTTTAGAATCTACCTTGCAGGGAACACCAGTTCAATCCCTGGTCCAAGATTCCACAGGCCATGGGGCAACTAAGCCCTAGCGCCACAACTACTGAACCTGAGTGCCACAACTACTGAAGCCTGCATCCCTAGAGTCTGGGCTGCACAACAAGAGAAGCTACTGCAATGAGAAAACCACACACTGCAATAAGAGAGTAGCCCCTGCTCACCGCAACTAGAAAAAGCCCGTGCGCAACAACAAAGACCCAGCAAGGCCAAAAATAAATAAATAAGACAAACAAGTGGCCAACAGGTACATGAAAAGATGCTCAACATCATTAAGCAACTTGGAAATGCAAATCAAAACCACAATGCGCTGTCACCTCCCACCTGTCAGAATGGCTGTTCTCTCCCATCCTACGAGCCAGCACAGAGCTATTTGCCCAGCAGCAGACCCCAGGACGGCATGCCCAAACGCACAGCAGACACAAGGCACCACCCTGGTTTTCTTTGGAGGGTCTGTTGAAAATAGCTCTGAAGCAGAAAGGAACTAGAACATTTATACAAGCCACACCACTTCCACTGAGTTTATAACAGCTTCCTGGTTGTTTAAATCAGGGCAGGCAAGAACAGACTGTCAGACAAATTGTCATTTGTAGGCTCCTAGTGAGCTCAGGCAGTTTTCCACCTGTCCAGAGAGATAAACGGGCTGCTCTGAGTTATGGACAGGTGGGCCCTGTGGCACAAAGACTGGCTCATCCGAGCTCCTGAGCAGGACAGAGCAGAATGCCTGGGGTACAGTCCTCAGCATCATGGCCCTGCCCAGGCCACAAGCACTCCTGTTCCCCACTGGCTAGTCCCCTGGGGGCACCAAAACAGGACATCACTGGGGAAGAAAGCAGGACAAAGGAAAGTAAAGGAGCCCCGGGCGGGTCGGGCAGTGTTCCATGAAAACACAGAGACAGGACCACATCTCTGAGGNGCCCTGCCCAGGCCACAAGCACTCCTGTTCCCCACTGGCTAGTCCCCTGGGGGCACCAAAACAGGACATCACTGGGGAAGAAAGCAGGACAAAGGAAAGTAAAGGAGCCCCGGGCGGGTCGGGCAGTGTTCCATGAAAACACAGAGACAGGACCACATCTCTGAGGGCGAGAGCACAACAGTGGCATCCAGAAAAGAGCTCGGTGTCATTGCTGAGGGTCACTGATTTCAAAGGAAGTCCACGTGCAGTTCACACTGTTTTCCCAGGGTCTATATAAATAAAAAGCCTATACCACGAGTAGTAAGATGCTCTGTAGAATATAAAAATATTTAACAAAAAATAGAAAACCCTTGGTGGAGAAGGCTGAGAATGAAGGGCTGTTAGCAAAGCCTCTCCTTGATTCTATCAGTTAAAAATAAGAATGAAGAGGAAAAGAAAAAAGAGGAAGAAAGTAAAAAGACAGGAAAAAGCACAAATGAAAATGAGAGAAAGTGCAAAGGGGTGAAACAAAAGAGAGAGAGAGAGAGAGAAATCAAGAAGCGGAACTTCCCTGGTGGTCCAGTGGCTAAGAATCTACCTGCCAATGCAGGGGACACAGCTTTGCTCCCTTGGTGGGAAACTAAGATCCCACGTGTTGCGGGGTAACTAAGCCCTTGAGCCACAACTACTGAGCCCTCACCCCAGAGTCCGTGCTCGGCAACGAGGGAGAAGCCACCAGAGTAAGAAGCCCATGCACTGCAAGTAGAGAGTAGTCCCTGCTCACTGCAACGTAAAAACACCCACTCATAGCAACTAAGACCCAGGAAGCAAAAAGTAAGTAAGTAAATAAATAAAAGAAAAGAAAGGGGCAGAATAAGTAAAAAGATAGGAAAAACAGCAATGAGGAAATCCGGAGATGTAGGCAGGGGTGGTCACACTGATCTTCTCATCACTGGCCTACTGCAGAGCCAGGACCAGCTCTGGCTTATTCACAATGCACCAGGCCACAGAGATGCCCATATTTACATATATATTTAATCTAGACTAAGAAAATCACACGGATTTGTCAGACAAAAAGGCCAAAATTGTCTACATAGGACTCTATACCCTGTAGCTCAGATGGTAAAGAATCTGCCCGCAATGCAGGAGACCCAGGTTCGATCCATGGGTCGGAAAGATCCTCTGGAGAAGGGAATGGCAATCCACTCCAGTATTCTTGCCTGGAGAATCCCCATGGACAGAGGAGCCTGGCAGGCCACAGNCTATACCCTGTAGCTCAGATGGTAAAGAATCTGCCCGCAATGCAGGAGACCCAGGTTCGATCCATGGGTCGGAAAGATCCTCTGGAGAAGGGAATGGCAATCCACTCCAGTATTCTTGCCTGGAGAATCCCCATGGACAGAGGAGCCTGGCAGGCCACAGTCCATGGGGTCACAAAGAGTCAGACACGACTGAGCGATTAACACTACTATTCAATAAATGAGCTTATTTTTAAAATAGGAAAATAAAAACACCCTCCATCCTACCAGACCACTTAAAACCAAAGGTGAATGTTGAGGTTCTAGGATAAAAGTTATATCTCCTGAATAAACCTAGAAACAATGTAAATAGTCACTCCAGGCTCCAATCTGTCTCCAGAGGTAGGAGGGTCACATGCTTGTTTCGCGTGGGAGGGCTGTGCTCAGCAGAAAGGACTTATTCACATAACAAAGAACAATACACACTGCAGAACAGTGGTGTGGGAAGTTCAGCCATGGTCAGTGGAAACTCAAGCCCAAATCTCTGGGTTTAGGATCTAAGGTATTTTCTTGCACACCTGACCCTCAAGGGTTAAAAGCAAGCACAGCCTCTGTGGAGTTGAACCAATCAGCATTTCTCTCGATGACATCATTCCTCCCACTGGACAGCCTGCTGGAAAAGCATCTGGGACCTGGCCTGGGAGGGTGCCCTCCTGGCTGCTGCCCCTTCACTCCCATGTGAAGGAACTCAAGGTCCCTGCAGCTACCATTTCAGTCAAAACCAGGACACTCCCCAAACCCCTGGCCAGAGATTACTCTGTTTGCACAAAATGTATGCAAAGCATGTCCCTGTTCTTCACGCATCTCTCACTAGTTTAATATTGATGAAAGCTGATTACAAAACACAGATTTATCACTTAAGCCTTTAGCTAAGTTCTAAATGACTCAAATGTTTATGCTAAGTAGACAAGCGACCTTCTGTGGCTTTTCCTTTCCAGAGCTTCAATCCCATTCAAAGGCAGGTATGAGTGAGACCTATCTGATCCCTTAGGACTTTTTATATATTCAAACTACTATCTGACCAGACACCAACTGCTACTGCTGTGTGTGTGTGTGTGTGTGTGTGTGTGTGTGTGTGTGTGTGTGTGTGTGTGTGTGTGTGTGTGTGTGCGCGCGCGCGCGTGCCTATGGGTACAGTGTGCAGTGCAGCAACAGGATTAAAACACATCTAGGGAGCTGAGATGCTGTCGACACTGCCAACCGTGTGGAAGGAGAACAGGTTTCTTCCCTAGAGTTGGAAGCGGGAAAGGCTTCCAGTTAAATGATTAATTTCTCCTGCTTCCTAGCACCCTGAACATCCACGCCTTCTGGTTCATCTGCGAATGAAGATTAATTTACAGTTTACATGCAAGAGCCATGTTGACTGCTCCAGCACACAGCCATCTATGGTTGTTTAGACTTGACAGAAACCGTGCTAGAAACGTTGTATCACTCATGGTCCCTGCATGAAAAAGAAGGCACATTCGAACTGGGGAACTGAAAGAGCTAAAAAAGAGATTATTGGTACAGGTTTGTGTTGGGGACAGAGAGAGGAACAAGGGTGGAGCCCCAGACCTAGAGGGTCTGGGGGAGGAATGTTACCAAAATGCACAGAGAACAGCTACTGAGACACGGTCTGGGGGGCTTCAGTAGAGCAACCCAGCCAATCCAAGATTTCCTTGGCCGAGTGATGCAGTTCACAAGGGTGGGCCTCCGGGGGCACACAGGCAGGTATAGAGGGTTGGGAACACACTGAAGGGCAGATAGAAGATGCTACGCACCACGTCTAACAACCAGAGAACAGCTAGAAGAACAAACTAACTAACCCAATGATATCAGCAGAGACAGGATACTGTGCTTTTCAGAATGAAGACCTGAATCTGATCTTACTGACATGGTCCTAGCAAGCCATCCCCGATATGCAGCAATTAGGTAAGAAAAACAAATTATAAACCAGCAAATGTACTAAGATCTCAAATTTAGATATATATCAAACATTAACAGAGACTGACTATGCAGAGAGCTGAAGGTGATTTTCCCACTCCTTATCTATATATTTTACAGTTTCATTTATCTTCAGCCTCTCAGTTTACCTTCTATGATGCCGCAAGGGATCATTAAGACAAAGAAGGTGCTGATTTGACTGGAGAACACAGCAAGTATCTACTGAAGCTGGGATTTAGAGCGCCTCTTAGCCTGAGCACTCTTCAAAGCAAACTCTCATTAAACACAACAGAAAATAGGGAGAATACCAGCATCACTAGTGTCCACTGTCTCAGAGGTTGCCCTTAACCAGGCTAACTTCCAGAATCCTCGGTCCGGGGCGATCAATAGGGCCCACAGTGACACCTGAGAGGAACAGGCTGCATGTGGAAACAGTGGCCATCCACTGCGCACGTGCCCAATGGACACCACCCCCACACCCAGCCAATCAAGCGGCCACACAGGCCCGGACGCAGAAGCGACACCAGAAGAGTAAAGGGGAGAGGCTGGGGATTGCTCTCTACCCTCTTCCCTCCCAGGGAATCAGGCAGAAAAGCTCGTTCATTTCTCGAAGGACAATGTGGGGCACTTGCCCCCCTCTCCCAAGTGGGGCAAGCTCTTCTGTCTGGGCTGGGGCAGAGTCAGGCAGGAGGCTGAAGCACTTGAACTTCCTAGTCTCCACCGACCCTTCCCCTAAAGCTCTGCCTTTCTCAAGTTCTGAAGATGCTCTAGACCCCAGTTCTCTTCCTCCAAAGCTGCAGGCACAATAATAGTACTAATATCTACCACTCACACAACATATTATGCCTACTGGGAACTGTGCTGAGTGCTGAAACATACCTAATTGGTAAAAATAACCTCTGAAACACAGATTTGACCGCCTCTGTTTCACAAATGAGGGTAACCATTCCGAGGCTTCCTGGAGCCTCCCACACGGAGGTGAAGTTCACGGAGCCATGTCTACTGACTCCGGAGCGAGGCCCAGGGCTTCCCTGTGCTGCCTTCCAGGATTAGCCCGGCCGACCCACGGGCAACCCCGTCTGCGCTGGGGTCGCAGCACCCTGCCCCAGAGCCTCCCTCTTCCTCCTGGTCCCCTTGGTGAAGAGCTGAGCTGGGCCCAAGCTCCTTCAGGGCAGCCTTCCTGACCCCTTAGAGCTAATGACGACAAAGAAAATAAAATTGTCAAGCACAGGATACAGGCAAAGCAGCCTTCAGGCAGGGGTCAGGGTGGGTGGCAAGCAACCATTAATTAATGCCCTGCTCCAGGGAAGTCTGCCAAGCCTTGCGTTTAGGGTCAAACAGGGTGGGAAACACTCCTCAAGTTTCTCTTTAGATAGAGCTATCCTCCTAAACCAAGTATAATATGGCTCAAAACAATACTGAAGGGTTAAACATAAAGTGCTCTGTTAATGTTTACTATGCAAGCACAGCTTCATCTTCAGAATGCTTTCCAACAAGACCTCAATTGCCTTTAGTTTTTTCAGACTTAAAATTTAACAGTCCTTCTGGTGGTTAGCCTCACCACAGCCTGGCCCAGGAGTCCCTGGGTTCCCTGTATCCACCAGCAATCTCTACCCAACAAGACAGTATCAGCGTATGCACCTCCTTTCATTAGGATGTAAGGAGACCCAACAGGCAACTTCAATTAAGCCTGGCTGTGCCTCGGTGATTTTATGTTTCTTTTCCAAGAGGAAACGGTGGAGCCCATAACACCGCCTGGCAGTGCTGTACACCAACAGGGCCTGGACAGTCTGTGAAGAATCGTCCAGCACTGCTGACCACTTGGGATGGAGGATGTACTCAGGGTGAGACATAAAGAAGGGGTGATTCATCAGGCTGGTCCAGCAGACCCTGTGAAGAACTCTGAGACACTGCTGTGATAGCAAATCACTGCCTCACTTCTCAGCCTCACAGCAAAGTCCTCTCACTCTCTGGTCCCGGGCTCTCCTTCTGCCCTTACTTCTTCCTCTCCCTGTATAGACTCTGCACGCCTCAGGAGACACGTGACCGAAGCTCCCCCAGGCCCTCGCGCTCGCTCACCTGCTCTCTCCGCCTTGATGTCCTTTCTCCATCCCATGGCTCCAATCTGGTTCTAACCAGAACACCTGGCCCTTGAATTCCATGTCCAACTCCACTTCTCTGTGATCTTTCCTGAAGCCCCCTTTCCGCCCTCTCATACGCCTCATCCCTGCCCACCCCAGTCCCACTGATGTTTTTCTCTGTTGATTTCTCCTGCCGCTTCAGAGAACATTGCCTCTTACTCTTAAGCTGCCTTATCCTATACTGTACTGTAAGTTAGGAAAACTCTGTTTTGAAAACAAAAGTAGAGCACATGTCCCTACAAACCTCTGCTCTCCCGTGTGCCATCTCTCGGGCACAGGCGCTCTCAAATACCAGCTTCCTTTCCTTAAGTGGCCTGGCATCAGGCACAGGCTCACCACCAAATCCTGGTTTGCTAAACAGTGAAGATATTCTCTGGCACAGGATCTTCCTGTCCCTGACTAAACAGAGTCCTAAACTTCATCTTATCTGGAGATGAGTGCTGGAGGAATTGGCCCCGCCCTGTTCCCATACTGGGAATGGGATTAACTTTGGTTTACATAACTTTTACAGCTGCAACCCGGATGGGTTGGGTAGGGCATTTAGTCCACAGAATGTTCAAATGGACATGCCAGCTGCAGTGGTCCCCTCCTCTTCGAGAGCTAAATTCATCTTGTGAAAATGTTCCGGGGAGACAGATCCAGTCCGCTTCAAAGTCAGCTTCCTCTCAGCTAGAAGTCTGCGAGGGTAGTACTTGAACATTCCCTGCATGTTTACTAAGCTTTGAGAAACACATTCTTCTGCCCAGGAAGACATGTCACAGGTCACTGCAAAATACTTGGGCACATATTTCTATTCTATAACAATGGCTCTGAAAGGAACCTGGGCCTCAGATTCCACATGTGTTCTCCTCACTAATCACTCTGTTTCCTGAAGCACCTAGCCCTTTGCCCCACCAACCCAGGAATGTGGGATGGGCAGAAGGTTCTGCCGGGAGAGCGTGTGGTCTTCTTGGGGAAAACAAGAGAATCACACGCGGCGGGAAACAGAAAATCGCTCTCTGGTCCCCTTTCAGCAGCTTCTCCCAAGCCCCATCCCCCAAGCCCTGCATCTCCCCTCTTCCTCCTGCAGGCTCACAGGAAGTCCTCTACTTCTTCCGCAGCACCTTCAGGGCGTGCCTGGCTCCCTCAGTTAGGCTGATGGGATCCAAATATTTCCAAACAGCATGTCACTTCTAGGAACTGCTTCTCCCTCAGTCCTGCTCTGCTGGGCCTCCGCCCTGCAGATTAACTGTAAGTGGACCTGTCCTCTGCCATGCAGGCACGAAGACCCTTGTCCTGGCTCCAGGGCACCTGCACCCTCCCAGCTGTCGGAAACACTCTGGTGGAAGTGTGAAGGAAGCCGGCAGCCGCAGCCTCTATGCTGGTCCTGGGCATCGGCACCCGGGTGAGCACGGAGGCTAGGCCAGCCTGGCTCTCTTCCTAGAGACAACACACAGCCTTACCTCGTCCCACTCGGAGGCGAAGGAGGGCGACTTCTCCAGCCTCTTTTTCCCAATGCTGCAGTTGGACAGGGACTCACTCCGGCTCCCCATCGTGGCGTCCTCCGTGGGGGAGCAGGTCAGGAGATCAGAGTCAGACTTGGACAAGCTGCGGCTGAGTTTGAGCTCAGCCTTGGGTCTGCTGGTGGGAGGGGCTCGGCTCCTGGCCCCGCTCAGGTCACCTTCCTCCTCGGCACCCCCAGGGCGTGGAAAGGCCATGCGCATCGAAGTTTTGGGGTGCGTCTGGCTGTGGGCGGGGGGCAGGCTTGCTGAGTGGCCCGCTCTCCTACTCTGGTCCAGCATGAGGGGCAGGGAGGCTCCGGACGCACGCCTGCCTGTCTGCTCCAGCTGCATCTCCTCGGGGCAGGCGCCCTGCGCGGGGGACCCTTCTCGATGGTTCTGGCCAGGGGCAGGGAGCAGCTGGAGAGGGTCCTGCCCCGCCTCACACACCGGGGAGGAGCCGTGGAGGAGACCTGAGAACTGCTCCGGGACCTGCCCGTCCTGCCCCTCCGCAGAGTCCTGGCTCCGGCCACCACTGCTCCGCCTGTGGTCTTGGACTGGACGGAGACACAGAGAAATAACAAAATTAAATGCGGCAAAGACCAACAAAGTTCCAATGCAGCGAGCACACGGCCGAGCAGAGGAATTCAGAAGCAGGGGAAAAGGGAGAGAAGCTGGATGGCTGGGGAGCAGGCAGAGGGAGAGAAGAGGAGAGAGGAAGTCAGCAAACACAGTTTCGTATTGTTCTTAATGTCCAATTTGTACCCAAAGTCAGAGCATTTATGAAATTCCAAACACTGGCCTGATTAATGCTATCTGGCAGCCTTCCTTGTTGTTAGATTTCTGTTAACATTAACGACCAGACCTTGCTATATAAGGCGACAGGAGGTGCTAACTATATCCTACAGAAAGGACACAAGTGAGGAGTGAACTCAGAGTAA
>SJYA01002843.1:1876700-1912620 GCA_006410615.1 Neotragus moschatus
CTGCTCCTATTTGTTTAAGTTTAACCTTTGCTGGTCCACTGAAATCAAAAGGGTCTGATTTGTCAGTGCCAAGACATGTGCTGTGCTCCTGAGACGGCCCTAACATCCCGGAAACCTGACACTGCCAGCTCGTGAGGCCAGCCACTACTGTATGCTTCCCCGAGGGACCAAATACCTCTGCCCTGAGGTAGCATAAATAATTGACCAAATCAGAGTCCAACATCAGTATCATGCCAGGACACCGAACAGGCTCTCCCTGCACGAACTCAGACCTATTAGCGATTTTAACCCACATCGGCAGGGCAGACAACAACCCTGTGCTGAGCACTAGTTCACACTCCACGGCTAATGTCCAACCTGACTTTCTCGGTAAGTGGAAATGTATGGTACCGACACCAAACGATTCTCTAGTCTGTACAAAGCTCTCCAAACTGTTCATGAGAACAGAGGATCTTGGAACCCAAAGGGTCAAGCTCAACTATTTTTACAGATGAGAAATCTAAGGCCCTTAGCCTCCGGTGGTTGGTCTGGAGAGGTGGGGGAGACCCAGGCGTCGGCACACCTGGCTCTGGTCCTGCTCTCTGCTCTCTCGCTGTGTGGCCTTGGCAGTGATCTCATCTTGCTGGGCTTCAAGATCTAAAATAAGCAGGTTGCCTGCATGGTCCTTAAAAATCCCTTTTATGTGCTGATAGTGATGAGAAGGCACGTCTTCACCACACTGCGACGGCACACTTCCCCTCAGGGTTGGCAGAGCCCCACTGGGAGGCCTCTCCCAGGCCTGCCTGCACAGCACGCCCCCCCTTTATCAGCAGGCCTGCAGTCCCAAGGCTGTCAGGTGAGGAGGGCCGCACTTCCCACACACAATCCTGCACTGCCCAAGCCCAACACCAGGGTCCCACAGTGCAGGGTCTGCGTTTCAGGAAGGACCCGATAACCAACTCTCCAAACGTTGAGCCTGTCATCCTGAGGTCTGAGCAGGTATATGGCTCCATGCACCCCAGCCCACCCGAAGGACAGTTTGGTCTCTACAGCTGGCTCGGCTTTTGGCAGGTCTGCAGAGGCCATGGAGAGCCGGCCAAGGAGCTCCAGTTCGCGGATCTGATGATTCACTCACAAGAGCCCAGAAGCATGAACTCTGGCCTCTCCTTCCTCTACTCTTGACTGCTTTGAGACTTTCACACCCCAAACCCCAAAGGTCAAGTCCAGAGCACTGAATAAGCCCTGAACAGCCTGGATCATATCTCCAGGGAAGAAGTCCTGCATACATAGAGTTCTGCGTGGCTTCATTCAGGCCTCAGGAAGTCCTGATTTTGGGGGTATGAACACCATGTGAGTCAACTGCCAGTGTGCATGAAGCTGCCCATGAGGCTGATGGTGGGGCCACATAAGCATCTAATGGTGATTTGGGCCAACTGGACTTCCTAGGGAAGTGGGAGTCAACCAGAGTGGAAAACTGGCCACCTCCAGGACCATATCCTAATGGCCAGTTTTCTCTAGGTTCTGGCCCAGGGGGCAGTGTCCCCCTGACTGCATCTGAATGTGAAAGAGGGTGCTGGTAACAGGCTTTTCTTCCTTGGCACCAGCTTCTAGCTCCTTACTTAACAACTTTTTTGAGGAGATAGGAGTCCAACAACAAAAGAAAAACAGTAGTCCAGAACTGGGAGCTAGCCAGGGTGGCTGCTTGGGTGGACCTTGTAAGCCAGGCCACAGAGCATGTTCTGACTGCTGCTGGCATTGCCAACAATGAAGGCCCTGTCCAAAAGCCATGCACTCATGCCGGCTATCAATGCAGAAAGAGAGACACAAGCCAAGAGCTCCCTAACAGACAGACGCTGGAGGAAGCAAGTGGGCGGAAAAAGGAATGGAACCTTATGGCAGGAGGAAATATGCAAAGAGTAAGAATTTCTTAAAAAAAAAAAAAAAAAAAAAAAAAAATTAATTTCTGAGGGTCATAATCCCATTAGAGAAACCACAGTCCACCAGAGTAGAGGAAATCATGGGAAGGAATTCTTATGTGACACGACTCACCCAGGAATTTCCAAGAAAAGACACCTTGGCATTTGAACAGCTGGTCAAGATCTAAGAACCTGAGGATCTCAACAAGCTGGCACTCTCTTTCCCATAAAATACTATATCCAAGGCTAAGCTAGATTTCCTGGCAAATCAATGAGTGGGAAAAGACCTACTCAATGGTCCTTTCCTTCAGTAAAGTCAGGATAATATTAGGTCTCTTAGGGACAAGGTGTTAACAATATAATACACTGATCAAAAGCCAGATCTCCCCCAAGCCCCAATACCAAAGGCCAGCTCTTAAGCAAATTACTGAATTTCTTTGTGTCTGGCAATCTCATCTATAATTCTGGGATCTTAGTAGTACTTATTTCATAGGACTATTATGGGAATTTTATGTGTGAAGCATTTAGACAATGCCTGGCACATGCCAGCTCCAAACAGATGTTAACACCTGTTCTTCACATTTTGTTCACAGATGAGACCTACTACTTCTCTGTTCCTCACAGGTTGTCACAAGGATTGTCAACAACACTGCACATGCCCAGTACAAACATCATGCTTATAAGTCTCGACACAGGAGGAGGGGACCAAAGGTAAGACAGTGAGAAGGGTGAAGTGAGAAACTGAGCCCAGTGAGAAACAGGGCCCAGCACCATCACTGTGATCCCTCCTTCCATCAATACACGTGTGCGAAATACCCATCTTCAGGGAGCAACCGAAGATATAAAGACGAAGACATGGCCTCTGCTCCATCAGCCTACCAACTATTGGAAGAGACCAGCATATAAAGAAATAACTAGAACTCAAAGCAAAGATTAAAGAAAAGTATAAACCAAATGCACAGTACAGTGAGTAGCAACAAGTGTGTGATAACTTTCAAACAAGAGGCTTCTCAGAGGAGGTAGATCTTGAGTTGGATACGGAAGGAGAAGAAAGGCCTCAACAGGCCTCAGAAAAAGTGGAAATAAATTAGAAAATAAGAGACAGGACCCTTGTGCCCAGGGCTCATGGACTCCAGAAGAGAACCCTTGGCCCAAGGCCCTCCTTCGACTGAGAATCACTGTGCTCCCGTCCTGGGAACTCCACAGCTCCTCAAACGCTTGTTCTCCACTGCCCACGGCACTCCTCAACCTGCCCTTCCAGGAGAGGAACCGGGGGAACAGGACACGGGGAGGGCTGTGTCCTCACTCTCCCCATACAACAAGGCCCGCTGCTCCACTGAATAGCAGGACACACTAGCATGCTAATTCCCAGTCCCTTCAACTTTCCATTTTTATTCATTCTGGGTGTGTACTTTCCTTTTGCCCTGTGAGCTGCTGAAGCAAGGGGTCTTCTCTGTTGCATTTTAATTACTATGATGATCCATGGGGATTCTCAAGGGTTTTTGAATAATAACATTTTAACATTTACACATTTCCAGTCACCCCTGCTGGTTTAAATGTGGGCTGAAAAATGCAGCGTGTGAGAGGACTTGCTATGTTAAAACAATCCTCAGGCTCAGAGGAGAAGGCTGGAGTACTCCAGTTTCCTGGGCTGTTCTACTTTGTGCCCTTAGGATTAGAACTTTCCAAATGCTTAGTCACAGTGGTGAGCGCCAGAAGCTGTGTGTGTCCAGGGAACTCCCAAGTACGGGGATGCTTTTGGAGGGTCACTGTGCTTCCCTCGGAAAGAAGGTACTGAGTAGGTTACCCAGACATTTGCTGGAGACCATGATCTGACAAGACAAATAGATAGAGAGTCCACACTGTTCCATGACAACCAGAGAAACAGAATAAGAGCTGGACTGGAAGTCAAGAGGCCCAAGTTGGAGCTGCAGCCCCATGACTTGTCCTCTCTGGGTCTCTCTCAAAACTTAATGGCTGGGATGCATTCTCCAAGGCTTTGAGATTTAGTATGGTTTGAAACTGTGATTAGATGACCTAAGTTCCCTTCCAGCTCTGTGACATTAAAACATGAATAGTAGCAGGGCTTCAGGGGAAATGATTTAAACTAATAGTTAAACAGGCTTTGGATATGGCCACATTAGGGCTTAAGGGCCAGCTCTAACACCTAACTTTTTCTTCCTCATCTATTAAACAGGGATAAAAATAGCGTCTACTCGGAAGATTTGTCTGGAGATATGCAATGACCTAATCAGTGTAAATGAACCCAGCGCACAGCTGGCCCGTAAGAAGCGTTCAGTTAATGGAAGCTGCCATCGTTAGCATTTTTCATTTACAATGGTTTCCAAACTGTTCATGCTACCACCGCACGGAGTCTGGTTTCCTTTTCCCCAGCTCAACAGAGAAGACTGGTTTCTTCTAAGTGGCCCTGTGAGCCAGGCAGAATAAAACTCAAACGCCAGGGCAGGTCCAGCCGTCTGCAAGTTCAGTGCAGAGCTGTGTGTGACAGCACGGTGGAGAACACTCAGGTCAGGAACCACGTCCTCCCAAAACAGCGCCCACGGGCACAGCTCGGCCATGAGACTCAGGACAGCTCTACTAGGCCTGGCCTGATTACCTGACATCTCCTCGTTTCCCTCAACTCTCCCCTAAGAGTCTGTTCACGAGCTGTTGCTGGACCTCTGGCCCCTCACACCTCCCTGTCCAGCTTTGCCTGGATCAGCTTCCATTCAGCCATGATATTTAACCAGGCCTGACTTAACAGCACACTTGCCATCTCCGTTTCCCTTGATCTTCTGCCAGTTCCAATACTGGGTATTCACAACCATTTGCTTTCTCTTCTCCAGTTGCTGGAATGTTGAGCCCTGCTGAATACTCAAGAAACAACTGACTAAGTCCTCTACCAATTTAACTCAGCTGTCTTCTAACAGCTACCAAGCATTAGGTACTGGCTCCTCTGTGCCAGACACTGTGCTAAGCATGTTCTCTTTTAATACTCACAACAACCATGAGGGAAGAAATCTGTATCCCTACTTTACCCGTAGACTGAGGCTTAAAGAGGTTACACGGCTTCCTCAAAGCTGCCAACCAAGAAGTGGGAGAGAAGGAATTCAAATGCAGGCCTCACTACCAGGCTCAGTCATGCTTTTATTCACCTCGTGAAAACTATTTCTCTGTAAGATCAATTCCTCACCTCTTCCCTTGGTGCCTGTACTCTTGGGAAGATAATTGCACCAATCTACTGAGATGATTTAGATCAAACCTCCTTAACTATTTTCAACATCATGTCAAAATCTGGGGATAATTTCACCTCTTCCCACTTAAGAAGTATATCTTCTCATCTAGGATTTACCAAAGGCCATCTCATTGCCTGATTATTTTTCAAGTCTTTATCCTTCTAGCTCTTACTATGTTATCTGACACTGTTTACTAGTTGTCCCCATTCTCTCCTCCTTCCTTGGTCATGGGACTTTTTTAGACTGGCTCACAGCCACCTAGAATAAAGACTATATTTCTCATCTCGGTGGCTAGGTGTAGCCACATGACCAAGCTCTGGCCCATGGGTTGTTAGTGAGAGTGGTTTGTGCAACTTTTGAGAACCATCTTCAAAGTGCCCCTCTTCTCTTCCTTCTGGCCTGGGCTGATAGCTTAAACTTCAACAGTTGTCTTGAACTGTAAGACGGCAGAAGGAAACCGGGTCCTTGGCCACCGTGAACTGCCATCCTAGCTCTAGACTTCTTACTTCTGGACTATCTGATATAAGACAGACAGTTATTTGAGGGGTTTTGGAAGTTCAGCCTGGCATCTAAGACACTGCATGATCCTGGCTATCTTCCCATGTTTTTCCTCTCTGCCGCTAAATGTAAGTTCTATTCTTGACATCTTCAATCTCTCTATTCTTTCCCTCAGCAATTGATTTTCTCTTACGTTATCTATCACTTCAACGTGGATGATTCATGAATCTGTATTTCAATCATTACATCTTTCTTGAACATCAGACCCACATTTTCAAGAGTACCTAACCTGCCTCTTGAGAAATCTTTATGCAGGCCAGGAAGCAACAGTGAGAACTGGACACGGAACAACAGACTGGTTCCAAATAGGAAAAGGAGTACATCAAGGCTGCATATTGTCACCCTGCTTATTTAACTTATATGCAGAGTACATCATGAGAAACGATGGACTGGACGAAACACAAGCTGGAATCAAGATGGCCAGGAGAAATATCAATAACCNAGTCTGAGTGAACTCCAGGAGTTGGTGATGGACAGGGAGGCCTGGCATGCTGCGATTCATGGAGTTGCAGAGTCGGACACGACTGAGTGAATGAACTGAACTGAAGTGAACTGTATGGAATACTTCTAGCTGGATATTTTGGTAACTGAAACACCTCAAACTTAACATAATCCAGAACTGGACTTCTTTCCTCAAATGTGCCCCTCCTTCAATCCTGTTTCTGTTAGTTGCACAATACTTCCCCAGTTAACGAGGCTTAAAACCTCAGACTCATCCTTAATGCCTTCTCCTCCTCATTCACCCGTATTTGGATGAATGTAAGACCCTGTTAATGATACCTGTTTTAAACCTCTGCTATCCATATTCTCCTTCCAGTCACTTCCTATCATCCCTCTAGTCTGAGCTCTAATTTCCTTTAAGAAATTCTTTGAGAGCTCTCAACTTCAAGGTATCCGTAACTCCAGTCTCTCCCAACTGCAATCTGAGATTCTACAATTACACATACACTCAGCCCTCCATATCCACGGGTTCTGCATTGGTGGATTCAACCAGTCACAGATCTAAAATACTCAGAAAGAAAAAAAAAAAAATCCCAGAAAGTTCCAAAAAATAAAATTTCAATTTACTATGGGCCAGGAGCTACTTACCAGTATTTACCTTGTATCAGGAATCAGGGTAATTCAGATGATTTAAAGTATCTGGGAAGCTACATGGAGCTTATATACAAAAAACTATGCCATTTTACATAAGGGAATTGAGCATCCAGGGATTTTGCTATGTGAGGGGGAAGGAGGGGAGGGTGTCCAGGAACAAATCCCCTGAGGACACCGTGACAACTGCTTTTAAAGTGTGGCTTCTATCTTGTCACCTCATTCAAAAAGCTTCAACAACACTTCACCATCTGAGGAATACAGACTGCCATCTGAGATCTAACATTCGACGACCAGTCCTTTGTTCCAACCACACTGGATTATTTACCGTTCTCCAAGCACGCTGTCATCTCCCACCATCTTACTGTTACTGATGCCACATCCTCTGCTTGGAAAGGCCCTCTTCTTCCTCACTTCTGCTCATCAAGTAGAATTCTCTATTTTGGAGTTCAGCTCAAATGCACTTCCTTCATAAAGCCATCTCTGATCTCTTACACTGACATAATTTATCCCTTTTTGAATTATAAAACTACTTTTATACCATTTAACATAGTTTGACCTTTTATGATTATTTTACGTATGTCTCATGTATACATATGTATATAAATGGCTGTCGATACATTCGGTGGAAGAAAATAGCTTAGGTGTTAGATGCATAGCTTACAAAGCTCGAACTTATTTCATAATGGAAAGAAAAGTAAACCGCTCCAACTCAGAAATATAAATTGAAAAGATACAATAGGGCTCCTCTGATAGGAGGGGTGAGAGAAGAGGAAGCTGCTGAAGATGAGGCTGAACTGTTACACTCTCTCATTTACAATTTTTGCCTTTGGGAAAAGCACCCAAATTCACTCCTTATAATCTACCAAGAAAAGCTGGCCTGGACTTCCATGTTAAGATGGCTGACTGAATACAGGTACTTGCTTAAATCTTCTTCCCATAGTCTTACTAAAGTGGGCCTTCTACTAAAAGGTGTGCAAAGCACACCTGACAAAACTCGATCCCAAACTGCCAAAAGGAAAAGCCAAGCTTCACACTGTAGAATTCCCCAAAGGCTCGAAGACTGGCAGCACTTTGGATGTGGGAGTAGAGAGAGAAGCTAAAATAACATTTTTCCTCCCCTTCAAAAAGATTAAGGTCTTCATGAACTTCACACAGACCAAAATACACAGCTCTCAGGAGTAATGACTTAACTGCATCTTAAGACCTCAGAGGTGTAGCATGTGCCAAGGACTCCCCATGTATCACTGTCTTCTGATAATCGTGCATCACTGTCCTAAGCTAAGTAACCACTTCACCTGGACCAAAACACTATTAGTGGATGCTGCAGGAAAGCACCACAGAGAATAATGACTTTTAGAGATTTGCTAACAAACTTGTCCACTGTTTCTCTGAGCAGGAGCATGCCCCCAGTGTTCAGGGGGCAAAGAGTTAAACACTAGAGAGAAATAAGTGACTGTTCTAAACGAAACAGGAAGCCTTGTTCTCCTATGCCAGTCTTGTATAAAGATTTCAGAAGGCTTTTTCTACATTTGAAACAACTGAAATAACAGAGGAATATGTAGTTGGATAAAACTGTCATAAAACCATCAGAGTCTAGTGCCTTATTAGGGAGGGAGGATGGGTTTTCCACTTCATGGATCTATTAAAGTTTTCTCCCGTCAGTTTTTGTCATTTCTACAGACACAACTGGCACTTCTGGAGATTCTTCTCTGTGAAGGGTTGTCCTGCAGGCTTAGCATTTCTGGTCACTGGGCACCAAATGCCAGTATGAACCCCTCCTCAATTAGTCATCAGGATGAATTCAATAACTCACCCAGATAACTCTTTCCAAGAGGACGGGAGCAACTCTAGCCAAATAAAATTTATTCTTATTAATTCTTTTTCTATTAATTTTTAAAATCTCTGAATTTGTGGTTACATATATTTCTTATATTATTCCTAAATGTTGTGTCCCCCTTTTCTTGATCAGAAATGTTGAGATATTTTAAAAAACAGACAAGTTTTCATTCTGATTATCAAATCTATTGCTTTTTGCTTTGTTTTTAAAATTTCATTTCTGCTTTCTGTTTCTTTCTGTGTTTAACGGAAGTGTAAATGCATACCATAAAGTAGGTGACCTACTGTATCCGCTTTTATCTTTATTAATTGCTCTCTGAAACTTTCTCCTGCTTAAGTTTTAGTCTTGTTTTTAACAAATGAATTTAAGAAGAAAAACTTTATGCTGAGTACCACTTTGGCCAAATAT
The DNA here is from genome assembly GCA_006410615.1 of Neotragus moschatus. Lineage (NCBI taxonomy): Eukaryota > Metazoa > Chordata > Mammalia > Artiodactyla > Bovidae > Neotragus > Neotragus moschatus. The sequence continues at coordinate 1,885,730 of SJYA01002843.1, forward strand.
TATCAGTGCTTAAGCAAAATATTTCTACTACCATTAATTTCTAAGTTGGAAAATGATAGAAAAGAAAAAAGATAGGCAACTCACAGACTAAATATATAATACTAATCAATAAGATAAGATGCTCAGTTTCACTGGATCAGGGAAATGCCAAAGTGATAATATTCTGCGTTGGTAAAGGTATAGGGAAAAGAACACACTCATTCACCATTAAGTAGGGGCCAAGTGGCTCCACCAACAGATCTAGACGTGCATCTACATTCTGACCTGCTAATTCTACTTTCTGTCAAAGTCTTATAGAGAAACACTCTTATAAGCATGTAAGAACGTCTGTATGGAATGTTCACAGCAGCATAATTTATAACAGAGAAGTAATACTGAAGACAACTTAAACACCATCAGTTAGTGAATAGAAAAACGAGTTATGGAAGGACTTCTCTGGTGGTCCAGCATCTGGGACTCCATGCTCCTAATGTGGGGGACCCAGGCTGAGTCCCTGGTCAGCAAACTGGATCCCACACACTGCAACTAGGAGTTCCCATGTCGCAACTAAGACTCGGTACAGCCAAATATATACATATGATGAATTTCTAAATAAAGTAAAACATTTTTTAAAATGAGTTGTGGGCTGTTTAACAACAATTTTAAAATAATAAGGCAGACTTTTAGAACTGTGACAAAATTTATTTATGATCTATGAACAGCTTTTAAAAAAAGTTTACAAAATAGTTTGTAAAATATGATTCTATTTTAAGTTAAAAACAAACAAAACAATTTCATATGATCACTTTTATATAAAGATAGCACATGGCCTGAAGTAGAAAATAACATACTTTCAAACTATGGTCATCTCTGGTAAATGAGTAGCAGAGAGGTGAGAAAAATCTGAGCATTTTATTTGTATTCACTTTTGTATTGTTTGAAATTTTTCCTTCCAGTAAGCTAAAATGAATGTAATTTAAAAATGTAATTAAAAATAACTCCTACCCCACCCCTCACATTGTAGTTTCTAGTATTATAAAGGAGGAGCTGAAAGCTCTGGTAGTCTCATTAACACGGTCTTTTTGGAAAACTGATGAATTAATTCATAAAAGCTGCCTACGATAATGACATAAGTGGAAAAGTAGGCAAAATTTAATATGTACTAACACTCGACATCATCTGCTGACTTGCCTCACTCTGACCAATCCTAGCAGGCGTTTCTTCCAGGCTACTGAGAAACTGGCAGAGCCTATTTTCATATTGAATGTCACCACTCCTTTGTCTGAAAGCTCTTTGAGTGATCTAAGCAGCTTGCCTGGAGGCAGGCACACTTCTCATGCTGTGGTTCAATTAAATCCGCATCCAGCACCGCCCACTCTCAACAGTTAGCCCAATACTGCAGAGCTGGAAGAAACCAAAGCAAAGGAGCATGAGATGTGAGGTCAGAAGTCCTCCTGGGTAGCTTTCCCCTGGACCTAGAGATTTCTTAACCTGAGGGCAGAAATTTCCTATCAAGGTCACTTGGCCCCATTTACGAAGTTCATCTGACTTTCCCCTTNAACAGTTAGCCCAATACTGCAGAGCTGGAAGAAACCAAAGCAAAGGAGCATGAGATGTGAGGTCAGAAGTCCTCCTGGGTAGCTTTCCCCTGGACCTAGAGATTTCTTAACCTGAGGGCAGAAATTTCCTATCAAGGTCACTTGGCCCCATTTACGAAGTTCATCTGACTTTCCCCTTTCCTTCCTTTCAAAGGTTGAGTCAGCTGACCTTATAGTGGTTCCAGATCAGATCTCTGACAGAAAGAATTAGAATCTCATTCCTCCATGATGCTAAAGATTCTTCCCTTACTAAGAACTCCTTTCAAGGGACTTTTCTGGTGGTCCCCAGTGGTTAAGATTTTCTGTTTCCAATGCAGAGGGTTCCAGTTTAATCCCTGATCAGGAAACTAAGATTCTACATCCCTTGCAGCCAAAAACTTATAAAATAAATTTGAAAAATTAAACAAACAAACACTCTTTTCAAACAGAGCATTAAACTCTTTAAGGGCTAAATTTCAATGGTTTATTACTAAACTACTAGAGCAAGTATTAGAGTTCCACCCACTCCGCAGCACTAGTCACAACAGCCAAGACATGGAAATAACCTAAATGCCCATTGCTGGATGAATGGATAAAGAAGGTGTGGTATGTATATACAATGGAATACTAGTCAGCCATAAAAAAGAGGAAAATCTGCAGCAACATGGGTGCAACTGAAGATGCTCAGACTAAGTGAAATCAGTCAGAAAGAGAAAGACCAATACCATACATCACTTAGATTGTTGTTGATTAGTCACTAAGTCGTGTCCAACTCTTTTGTGACCCTACCTGCCAGTCTCCCCCGTCCATGGGACTTTCCAGGCAAGAATCCTGCAGTGGGTTGCCATTTCCTTCACAGGGAATCTTCCCAACCTAGGATTGAACCTGAGTCTCTGCACTGGCAGGAGGATTCTATCAGGGAGCCATCAAGGGAAGCCCACATTACTCACAGATGGAATCTAAAATACGGCACAAACGAACCTACGAAACAGGAGGAGACTCGTGGACATACAGAACAGACTTGTAGTTGCCAAGAGGGAGCAGGGGAGGCAAGGGATCAACTGGTAGTTTGGGGTAGACAGATGCAAACTATTACATTTAGAATGGATAAGCAACAAGGTCCTAATGTACACCTCAGGGAACTATACTCAACATCCTGTGATAAACCATAATAGTCTTACATTAAAAAAGAATGCATATATATGTATAACTGAGTCACTTTGCTTACAGCAAAGACTGACACAACATTGTAAATCAACTATACTTCAGTCAAAGAATGTGAAGAAAAAAAATAAATTCTAGGTCTAAATGTATACCAAAAGCTGTAACATTTCTAGAACAAAATACAGGGAAAAAACATTAGTGACCTTATCCATTAAAAAAAATAAATAAAAGGGTAAACTGAATTTTATCAAAATCAAGAAACTTTTGTTCTTCAAAAGACATTGTTAAGGGGATAAAAAGACAAATTACAGTCTAGGAGAAAATAAGATACTTCATAAAGAACTTAAATCCAAAATATATTAAAAAAAATCCTTACAACTCAATAATAAGAAACAACCTAACTTTTTTTTAATGAGCAGATGATCCGAACAGACCATTCATTAGATACAAGGACACCAAAGAATCTCACTAACAGATGTTCAATACCATTAGTCATTAGGAAAATGTAAATAAAAACCAGAGTGAAATATCACTACACACCTATCTGAACGGCTAAAATTTTAAAAAACTGACAATATTAAATGCCAGGGAACAAACATAGCAATTGTAACTCTGATGGGATGTAAAATGGTGTGGCATTTCCTTATAAACCTAAGCATGTACTTATAAAGTACTCAGCAGTTTCTAGTGTTTACCTCAGAGAAATGAAAACTATGTTCACAGAAATGCCTGTATGCAAATATTTACAGTAACTTTATTTGCAACTGCCAAAAATCGAAAATGGCCCAAACGGCCCTCAACTAGAGAATGGATAAATTGTACATCCATTCAATGGAATACTACTCAGAAATGAAAAGGAACAGATTACTAATACATGCAACAACAAGGATGAGTCCCAGTGAATTATGGTCAGTGAAAGGGCCAACTCAAAAGGGTACTGTAATATTGTGATTTATAGGAAATATATACTTGGTCATTCAGATGACCAAAATATATTTCTCAGCTATATTTGGCCTTTATTCATAGTTCCTGGCTCATATCTCCCAAAACAAAAGGCATTTTCTGATTAAAATATTAATGAAGGTGACTTCTGGATCCTACCCTAGGGTGGGGGATGGTTGTCAGGGGAATCAGTCATGTGATTAGCCGGTTGAACGTTTGGTCCCATCCCCTGATTTCCTGAGGAAGGGAGAAAGGGTCTGAGGTTCAATCAATGCCACTGGAGGATGATTCAGTTAATCATGACTGGGCAATGAAGCCTCCATTAAAAGCAAAAAAGACAGCTTTTCAGTCGGTCCCACTTTTTCCAACAGCTTTCATGCTAGGGAAACCAGAACACTTCTGCATGCCAGCAGGCCTGGCCCCAAGCTCGAGGAGGACAGAAGCTCTGTTCACTGGACCTTGCCCTATGTACCCCTTCATGTGGCTGTTGCTTTGTATCCTTTAATATCCTTTTATGATAAATTGGTAATCTGGTGAGTATGTGGGTTTCCCTCAGTTCTGTAAGGCATGAGGCATTTAATCTTTGATTTATAGCCAGTCAGTCAGAAGTCCAGGTAACAACCTGGACTTGGAACTGGCATCCTGAGCTGGAGGGGTGTCAATGGAGCCTCCAATATATAGCCAGTTGGTCAGATGCACAGACCTGGGCTTATGATCTGCATCTGAAGTGGAGGGCAGTCTCATGGGACTGAACCTCTTAAGTTGGAGTCTCAGAGAGCCCAGTGACATCAGAGAATTGCTTCTTGGTGTGAGGAAGCCTACACACCTCACACACACACACACACACACACACACACAGGAACTGGGTCTGGGAACCCTTTTGTAGGTAGGTACTATAAGACTCCATTCATACAATGTTCTGGAAAAGGCAAAAATCATAGGGACAGACATTGGAGCCGAGACTGTAAGGGAGGGGCAGGAGTGACAACAAAGGGACACAGAACCTTCTGGTGAGGAAACTGTGCTTTATCTTAATTGTGGTGGCAGCAGTCAAACAACTGTATTTGCCAAAACTCACAAAACTGCATACAAAAAGGCTGAATTTTACTGTTTCTGAATAACTTTTTTTTTTAAAAAAGCTCCAAATGGAAACCATAAAAACAAATCAAAACAAAACTACTATGAAAATAACCCAAACTTTACGCACTTAAGGAGAAACCTCTTACACAGGACTGTTAAAAAGAAGGTCTGCAGGATCAGACACATCCACACACGTTCTCTTGGCCACCGCTACCCTGACAGGCCTCGTAGAGGGTACTGTCAAAGACGCCACTGCATCCCCCACTCTTACCTGCGCCCTGGACTGTCAGAGGGTGGAGGAGGCACTGACAGCGCCTGTGAAGGGCCCCAGGCCGGCGGGCTACAGAGAGCTGCGAGAGGCCGTGGGGGCTCCTCCACAGCAGTGGGAATCGCACCACCCTTCTTGTTCTTCCTTAGGAAGCAGAGGTTATCACAAACGCTCCAGTGGGGCACACTCACTCTGGTGGGGACCGCAAGCACGCCGCCTGGCCGGTTCTCAGTCCTGCAGCCCTCACCCCTCACAGAGGAAGCTGGATTTCGCAGAGGCGATGAAAGTAGGCCAAGGCAACTGAGCACTCTAGTTACTGGTGGCAGCCAATCACAGGCCCTTCCCCAGGAGTGGCTCGCTCTGAGGTCAGGCCTCAAAGCGGAGTCTGTGCCGTCAGCCTGAACCCAAGGGGAATGACTTGTTGGGCCTGTTTTTCCACCACAGAAACTTGAGGATTTGTGATTTGAGACCCCAAATCAATCTCGGCCACAAGGCTGCCAGCCTCCCCTCCCTCGGCACTCACCTAGTCTGACCTGACCTTTTCCTTGCTTCACATGCTCAAAGGTGACAAGTCCATTCCAACCCAGGGTATTGAAAATGAAAGGCCATAATGCACCTACCACCCAGAATGCCCTGAAACCCAACTTGCCCAGCCCAAGGAACACCATCGTCTCCTTCAGCCCTTCTGGAGCTGTTTCTGCCAGGAGTTGGGGTGGGGGCTCTACCTTTTGTCTTTCCATCCACAGACACCAGCTTCTTTGTCTCTGCTGTCAGCAGCAGCTCATAAGGGTGTTCATCCTCCTCCTTGGCTGCGCTCCCCTGAATCCAGGGTCTCATGGCCAAGACCTGAGAGAGAAAGCACGCACTTCTCAGGCGGGGGGCTAACACCCAGACAGGCTTTGTCAAATAAATTTGAGATTATCAGCTCCTTTTTCTTCAGAGAGGAAGAGAGGAGGGGAAGAGAAGGTAAGTAAGTCAAGTGTCACAGGGAATTACAACTGCTCTCCTGGCTACACATCTGGGCCTCAAATCTCAATGGCCTTTGATTAAAACACTTTCCTTTCCTTCCCTCATTTCATCTTTCAAAATGCCATAAATAAAACCCAAGATCCTGCCCTCCCCTGCCTCGCCCCTCTCTGCGTGATCTCTTTTCTGTGGATAACCCCTCCCAAGTGGTTTTTAGTCACCATGCATCATAAGGCCTTCTCTCTCCATGTTTCTTTTCTAATATTTAATACATTCACATGGTACCCCAAAGGCTGGAATCCTTCCCCTCTTCTCAAGAGGGGATCAAAATGATTTCTAACTAACCCTGACTGACATACATTTACCAGGAACAAAGCTGTCTGTAAATCCTCTATTTCTGTGAGCCCTTCTTCATAGGCCCCAGGGTTACAGATGAGGATTTTCCCAAAGCTGGCTTCCTACCACACTTAGGAGAACACAATCTTAAATCAATTCTACCAATCTCTGTTCTGAAGAGAAGCAAGGATGAATTTCAGCGAAGAAAAAGCAGCTCTGTCTCCTGAGAAACCCCTAATCCAGGCAGCCAAGTGTCTCTGATGAAATGACTGGCCAGAGCTGGCCCTGATATCTGCCAACCAGCTTGAGTCAGCTGGGGACCTGCAGCCACAGCCAGTCATGGTACCAGAGGAGCCAAGTGTCTCAACACAAGCCAGAAACACGACGGTTCATGCTACAGTCACACTGAGAGAGAGGATGGAGATACTTGCTATAGAGGATAATTCTGGCTCATCAGTGCTAAGAATCCAATGTGTTTCACAGGCAAATTAAATATAATACTGGCTATTACGAAAGCAAACCAAAGCACAAAATCTCTGATTGAGGAGTTTGGCTGGAACAAGGGATATATTACAAAGGAGGGGGTGAGAGGGGTTCACGAGTCCATCTCACGAACAAGGGGACCCTACACATCAAGCATTCTGATGCACCCAGAAACCTCCTCCTTTATTGACAAGTCCCATGGCTCACTGGAAACAAATCAGGTTTGTGATTCATCAGGATTTGGCTTCTTGGAGGCATAGCTCACAGCGTTACAGCCTAATGAGATAACAGATTCTAGCAGCCTCAGATTCAACGAGAGACTGCAGCTCCTATCTGCTAACAAGGCTGCTACTCCAAAGACAGTGACAGTCTCTCCAAAATTCTGCTGAGCACAGCAGGCATCTCCACTTCATGAGGGCCACCTGACAGCTAAAAACTATTTCATCACAGGGAGCCATTTGCCTGTATTACTTTATTCCTTTCGCCTCGTCATAGGAACACAATTAAGGGAACAAAGAGGGGCCATGAAGCAGATCAGACAGCGTCAACTTAACACCACAGGCTTCATAGACAGGAATGTGTGTTCTGCAATTTTACACACCCAGGGCCATCACTTAGGCAGAGCCCTGGAAATCTGATTCTGTGAGTGTTCTGCACGCAGTCAGAGCTCTCACACAGCCCCAGGCAGTCTTCTCTGTGAGGTATTTGACAGCCTGGGTGCCTGGCCTTTAATATCCTTTCTTCCCAAGCAGGACAAGGCTGATGACTTCCATCTGGAAAATCAGGCCACTGGACCTGCCTGGCTCCTGTGCAGGACAACCGAAAGCAGAGAGCCAGCAATGGCAGAGCTGGAGGGGCCCGAGCCATTACAGCCACAGCTAGGGAGCATCTGGTTCCAGCTCATTCCTTCAGCGCATGACAAAGCCCAGTTCTCAGAGAGGTCTCGAGACTTGCTCAAAGTTACACAGAAAGCTTCCAGCAGAGCCAGGGCCAAAAAATTCTCCTCTCCTCCAGATTCTATTAGACTGAGCTGGCCTCTATTTTTTTCTGGGAAGTATGGTTTCTCCACTCAACTAGGAACCCTCTCCCCACTTCAGATGTCTAATGAGGGTCCCCTGTTTGGACCCACACAATCGTAGGGTGATCTTTTCCTCTTGATCCTGGCCTCTGCCAGCTATGGGATTAAAATCTCATGAAAAAGCAATAAACTGCTTTTCTGCAAGTGTTCCCAGTTCCCACTCAAGAAGCCTTGTGTCACAGAGAATAAGGCAGTAACTGATTTTCAATAGAAAGGATTCCGTTTTTTACTAAATTACTCCTTAATCTCTTTTCCCCCTTTCTTCCAGGGCTTGCAATAAATCAAAACCAACCACCAAAAAAACCCCACAAAAAACAAAAATGTATTCTCTGCTCTATGGAGAGTGACATTTTAGCTGCAGAGAAAAGCAACTACCAGTCGCCACCTAACTATGCCCATAGAATGGCCCACCCGGGTGTGGGCAGCTTTCTGGGAAGAGATATCACAACAGCTGCTGCTTCCCATGAACGTTCAGCACATCTAAGCAGAGAGAAAACACTCTTGAGTCTGATGCAGTTGGCAGCCCATTTGGTGGGGTAAAAACATCTGAATAGCTGAATACATGTGTGTGTATACGTTTGATTTTTTTGAGGCAGTTTCATGATCTGGTTGTTACACTGATCGCTTTCCTGGACCCAGGCACACTCAGTTTCTCTTAAAGGCTTCTGTGGATGATCTGAGACCTCAGGAACGGGAAACAAACACCAGGGCAGAGTGCGCACCTCCTACGATATGAGGTTTGGAGTATTAAAGCTTTGAGTGTATAAGAAATGAAGATGGTGAAGGCTAGGGTCCAAATTTTTTTTAAGTCCACTTTTGGAGAAGATCTATCCACTCAAACTACAGTAAACAGAATCTGTCTGGATATTAAAAGGATAATGACCCAGACCACATCATCTCTGTATTCATGTACTTATAATCTTTGCTTCGGAAGCAAAGCCAGGGTTCTCAGGGTCTTCCAAATGTTGACTATGGTGGTCCAACTGATCCAGAATTCCAGGCTACTGGAATATGTATCTCATACAGTCTCCAACCCAGAACAGTTGTAGGGAGATTTCTGCTCCTCCTACTTCTTGATACAGTATTACTGCCAAACTGTATGCCCTAGAAAGTTCTGGGAGAAGAGAAAGTGCTGGTCATCCAATATTTCTTTAAGAGTCTTCCCCTTACCCCTGGCCTTCAGAAATTTTACTCCAAGTCCTTATTAAAGAGGCGGCGTAAGGCATTTACAGAGACCCAGCCATGACTGAAGATGCTCTGTTATTGCTAGGTTTCTCCTTGTAAAAAGGGAGTAATAAAGCGAACCTCTACATAAAAACATGTAGGGATTTACTACACGCACGTGTATCTGCTGGCAATGTATTATTACCCTAGAGCCTGTAATTCTAGAGACCCCTTAATCGAGACTTAATAAGTATTTTGTAATTAAGGGATTAAAAAAAAAAAAAAGGACAGAATTTGTACCTAATATGGGAATCAGCCCCTACCTTCAACACTGACTTTTACATTCTTAAAAGGATTTCCTTGTATTTATACACATTGTTAAACTGAAGTCATCCTTATGGCTGCAGTTGTTTATATTAAATAAAAGAACTTGTCTCACTGGATGGTCCACAGGAGAAAAAAAAAGTTAACTCTGACTTCTGGCAACTAAGTAATGAGATTTAATTGATTAATGTGTGTTAGTTGATTTTTAAGTTAAAGAATAATAGGGCACTGAATGAGCTACAAAAGACTATTGAAATTACAAAATATTTTGAATAAACAATAAATGTATTCTCTGAATGCTGGGAAGTGTTCAAGGAGCATTAGGAAGATGTAAGATTAAGGAAAATATGATTTTCTTCATATACCTAAGTTAGAAGATTGAACTATTTGCCCATGACAATATTTCTTAGTTTAAAAAGTGAACTATTTTTTTCAAATAGCCTCCTTTGATGTCCCCTACCTATCCTCTGACTCCTGTTTCTCCTCTAGTTGAGTTTTCATGACATTTTCCATGTTTGCCCTGGTGCAAGATTCTTCATGGGAAATGAAAAGGGAAAATGCAAAAACGGAAACAAGACCTTTGGGTCAGACGCAAAGCTTGCTCATCTGGGCCTTCCTTGGTGGCTCAGTGGTAAAGAATCACCTGCCAATGCACGAGACACGTGTTCAGTCCCTGGTCTGGGGACGATCCCACATGCCACAGGGCAACTAAGCCTGTGCTCCAGAGCCATGAGCCACTATTACTGAAGCCCACGCACCTAGAGGCCATGCTCTGAAACAAGAGAATCACTACAAAGAGAAGCATGCCCACTGCAGCTACAGAGGAGTCCCTGCTTGCTGCAACTGGAGAAGGCCAGTGCACAGCAATGAAGACCCAATGCAGTCATAAACAATTTTTTTTTTAAACAAGGTTGCTAATCTGATCCACTGTAGAGACCAGTGATTGGTGGGGTATGCTACCCTTTGTATGAAAAGACAACACAGGTTCAAAAGCCAAAGGAGAGACTGCTTAGCCTAATGGAACCAGGAGAAAATGTGGATGATGCCTGGCTTTCCATGTGGCATGGCCGATCAGTAATTGGCCTGCCTGCTAGACAGCCCTGGTAAAATTCCTTGCTTAGTATTTTTGGGTGAGTTTGAAAGGTCTTGTTCTGGATTACTGATACACACAACAGAAATTTACTAATCCAAAGAGGTGAAAAGAAAATGAGATAGCAAAGTCTTCTTCAAGTACACACTGGATGCATTCAGCAAAAAATCATATTTCAGTGACGGGAATAAATCCTCAACTCTCTACCTCAGAAGCTGTCAAGGGAAAATACTTCTTATCTATGTGGTCTTCTTCCTCTTCATCAGGTGGTGGTTTTGCTGGAGGCGGAGGACGTTCTCTCTGTAGAAAAGAAAAATAAGTATTTTACTATCTCTTCTTTCGAGAACCTAACTTTTTTGGTTTACTCTTATCTTAGCCTTTGGGAATAAAAAAAGAATAATGTACAGAATTCTCCTGACAGACTAAACTCAAGGTTTAGTATCTGAGCAGATGGAGAACTCTATACACACACACAATTCAATTACCATTGCTTTGTTTTTTGATCTTTATAGCAGAGATCACAAACACGTCTGTCATATCCTTGGCCACACTAAGAAATATCAGCACTAAAAACACAACTGCCTCATCAGAAAATGTCCTTCGTGATAGCAATACACAAACTCCAGTGTAGGAAAACCAGTGGCTCAACTTCCAATCTACTGGAGAAGAGGAAACAGTAAATTAAAAGAGCCAACTCATCAGAGTTCTAACAAACCAAAGTTATTAAGGAAAGAACAAGGAAAGCAATCTAGGACAAAAACATCAATTCCTGCTCAAAGTGAAACTGCTAGTCGCTCAGTCGTGTCTGACTCTCTGCAACCACATGGACTGCACCCACCAGGCTCCTCTTTCCATGGAATTCTCCAGGTAAGAATACTGGAGAGGGTCGCCATTCCTTTCTCCAGGGGATCTTCCTACTCCCGGGTTCAAACTCAGGTCTCCTGCATTATAGGCAGATCCTTTACCATCTGAGCCACCAAACTTAATGCCATTCCTATTATTAGCAGAGCTCAGAACTGGTCTCTTATCCTTGGTCACTTTCTTCAGTGAGTACTATTATGAAAATCCTATTTCATCTCAGCCCATTTAAAAAAAGGAAGAGTTGTCAGTTATCTGCCCTCACAGGGGTTGGCCAGCTTTTTCTTAAAGGGCTACACAGTAAGTATTTTAGGCTTTGTGGTCAGCTCTGCCATGGGGACATCTAAGCAGCCATAGAGGATATGTAAATGAGTGGGTGTGGCTATGTTCCAAATACAACTTAATTCACAAAAACAGGCAGCTGTTTGTGGGCCTCAGTTCACCAGTCTCTACTCTGAAGCAAGAAACTCACTGAAGAAGGGATTATCAAGACCACAATAGACAGTTTCAGGAACACACAGAACGATCTTTGGTGAAAGAAAGCCGAAGAGAGCTCTGCCACTGTCCCTGCTGGACTCTCAGCGTCTTCATATTCCAAAGTCCTATTCATGCCTGAGAGCTTATGTTCCTAGAGGGAAGGGAGCTGGCCTGCAGGCCCCTTCCTTGGCTTGTAGGTTAGCTCACTGTGTTGCTAGAACAAGAGTATTTCTAAATATCTGGGTGGATGTGAACGTTGAATTAAGTGACAGCCTCCAAGAAACCTGTAAGGAAAGACACTTTTCCCATTTTAGGAGCTGCCGCATTAGTTAGCACTCAGCATCTGTGATCCTTCTGTTAAACACACTTTACTGGCTGGTATTATCTTGATAATCTGGTCATTCCTCTAGTCCCTGCCACCAGATGGGTGCCCAGTGGCAACGACTCCAATGTGGTCAAGCCAAGTAAAGCTATTTAGGTCGAATTTCCCACTAAGTCCACTTTCCCCACCTTCCTTGCTCCAGAAGTACAGGGACAAACCTGGTCCCATTGACACCTTGTAAGGAGGGGAACGGTAACTGGAGCAGGTCCATAATCTCACTAGTTATCCAACCATAACTGAGGAAAACCAGAATGAAGCATAATAAAAATGACTCATCCTAGATGCCTTTCCAAGGCGAGAGACGCCTAGAAAGAACAGCATGTCACCAGGGACCCTGGAAGGAAAGAAAAGCATGAGTCTCTCTTTTCTACCATGAAAACTTTGGCTGAGGGGCTACAAAGCTGACTCATACATAACTATCCGCTGTGTTTACAAGATAGGGAACAGTCCCTTGGCCACAGTTAATTACCAAGGGCCAGGAAGGCAGCACAGCCACAACATCGTCAAGCAAAACTAGCAAAGGAGGCATCCCAAGATGCATCAGTTTCTACTTAGCAGGACCACAGGAGGCTAGATTCCTAGAGTGGGATGAACAAAGAGCCCATGTAAGTCAGCGCCTGAGCCCACAGGAACTTGGTCATTCAAAGCTGACTTCAGCAACCCTGTTTTCTTCTTGCAAAGCCTCCAGCTCCCTCTAATGGGCTTCACCGGTAAGTGCCACAGATGGCAGTGTCTTCTTCCACAGGTTGGACTGGCCTATTTGTACCTAACAGTGAAAGAAGTGAGAAAATAAAAACAAACTAGCTCTGTCTGCAGAAGCACTCTGTGAGTGGTGCCTGGCACACAAGCTTGCTTTCACCACCGACGAGGAGTTTATCACACTCCCTGATAACACCCACTCTGGGGGTGCTGCCACAAGGTCGGCAGGCCTTTCCAAAATCCATACGGAAATGCTGGGACAGGGCAGGGCCAAAAGTCTAACAATAGAGAACACCAAAACCATCTGGCCATTCCCAGGGCGCTAATGAAAAGTCCGAGGATCACCAGGCAGCCAAAGGATCATCAAAATGGTCATAAGCCAGATTCCCACTAAAGGGAAGGGTCAGCCTTTCCAACAGGAAGATGTAATATACACCTGAAAATATGCCCCAAGGTGGAACTATAACTGGAATCCCATCAGAGCAGTGCCTGTTTATGAGGAGCACAGTGCTCAAAGCCTCAAACTGTGGCACTGCCAGAGCAAGGAAGGGCCATGGGACCACTGACTCGGGCCTAGACTCACAGCAAAGCCCCAGGGGAGACAGTGGGGATAAGGAGTCTGGAGAACAATGTTCAAGGCTAGAAGAAACAAGTACTAAAGAAAGAACCAGTCAGATGGGAAGGTTGACCTTTTGAGGGAAAAATTCAGAGTTGTCCTCCTTCCACCATTTCAAAGCCTGGAGGGTTATAACTATGGGAAAAATGGGAAGGTATATGCTAACATATCCGCATCTGCTTAAGCCTTGCTACAACCCTGCTGAACACAGACTCTGTCCAACTCCAGTGGGTAACTTTTCAAGGGCAAATGGAAGGTCAACATGTACTCAGGGCAGACAGGAAGTTATTTAGTGAGCTCTTCCATCAATGGACCTGCTCTCTGGAAAGAAACCAACAATATATAGCAAAGACACCAAACACAGAAGCAGCGCTAAGCCTAACACAAATAAAATGCTTCAATTTGCTCTAAGGACAACCAAGTAACAGAAAGACGTCAACGGGTTATATTGAAACTGAAAACTTAAATGATACCTCAAACGTGATCTGCGTAGTTAGACCACACTAAGCAAGAGGGGGAAAGGCAGAGGGAGAGCCCCCAGGAGAACAGGTGGAGGCGGCCTAGGCCTCCGAGACGCAGCTGGCACTGGGGGCCACACTTCCCTTCCCCCGTTCCCCAGCAGAGCAGAGGTGACAACGCAACCCCAGCCACATACAGGCCTCACTCCAGCAGCTTTCCCTCCGGCCGCCTCAGCCTCCCTGCTCACAGAATCCCGGTCAGACGAGCGTCCGCTGGCCGTGCTGTCCAGGGACTGGCAGGAGACAGCATTGTACAGCGCCTCATAGGGACCCTCCTCTTCTGTGCTGGTGTTAAAATCGATGATCAGTTCAGTCACTGCTTTCTCCAGGTCACCTGAAGAGGGGTGGGAAGGCAAGAATCGGTGAGAGAAGGACACAGTCTCGGACTTTCCACCACGGCAACAAGCCAAAGCCCCTCCCGTCACCTGAACTTGACCAGTGTTAACCCAGAGCAGGAAAATAAATCAAGGCTCTCTCCATGGACAAGACTAAATACAGAGTTTCATCTGCACTATATACTCTGAGAACTGAACACAATTTTCTCTAGTTCAAGATGGAACATTTGACATCTATGAAGGACATCTCCCAAGACTGTTATAAAATCCGAAATACCTCAATATCATGACAGCATGAACGTAAACCAGAAAATATAGCAAAGTACAACTGAAAAAACTTTAGTAATTCCTTTACTTTCTTAACAAGAACCTCCATGTGCTCAAGCAAAACAGGATGGTGAAGTCTCTCTGAGATGGGGATGCTGTGGGGCTGTTGAGACTCATTTGCTAGGTAACTACAAACCTCAGGGTGCCTGGGATCCAAATGTGTGACTCTGCAAAGTAACCAGGGATCTGGTTATAGACTGGGGATCTCTGGGTCACTTGCAAAGAGTCAAAACTGTAACTGTAAAATCCTTGAAAGCTAAGAGCTTAGTGAACTGCTAATCCCATTACCAGCAGATTATGAGGTCAAAAAAAAAATGTGAATAGGGAGGGGAACAGGGACTCCACAGTAAAGACCGGCTGGGCAGCCCTGAACCCTTCTATCTCTGCAGTCCTCTGAAAAATCTCTTTCCTTTTTTAGTATGTGGCTTTGCTCTGTTTCTCTAGCCTTCCTCACTATGATCTGCATCTGGGGAAGGTGTCAGCTCATGTTCTGTCCTTCTCATCCATTGGACCTAGGATCCAAAAGGGTTGCTCAATCAATCTGAAGAGGTGGATCCTGGCTAATGGTGGAGAGGCTGGACTGCCCACGCTAGCACCCAGACCACATCTGTTGGACAAATGATACATTACTAAAACCTGCCATATATATAGCTACCAATCAGATGACACTCTTAAATATTCACTGTGGGCCAGCTATATTCAAGGCACTACAGTGTATGTTGGGGAAAAAAAAAAAGGTTTCACTGAGATTTGAGTTCATCCTGAGATCATCCTATCTGGCACACATGCCAGGACAGCTCTCACGGAGCCAACCCTAAAAGTAGAGAATAAAGTATGAAAGAAGACATCCACAGTTAAGGCCTAAGCTTTGCCCAAGAAAGCTTCATACAGTGGCTGGGAAAAAATGAATTTGAATATGAACTTATTAAGTACTCCCAATCCTCCAAATTATAATTTACATGAAGGTTTTTCCGTTCTGCCAAAGAACGTTCAATATTCAACCTTTTTCGAGCTGAGACTCCCCCCCATAGGCAGAGAAGGGCTGACTCACCCTGAGACTTCTGGGATATCGAGTCCAGGTTGGAGATGAGAGGTGGCTGGGGTGTAAGGGTTTTGTCTACCTCTTTTGCACTTCTTTTTCCAGTCATGTGATCTACATGGAAAGACCAAAAAAAACCCAAAAAGCTGTACCAAATACCAATGCCTTGGTTCACCCAGCTGGTCCTCTGGTAGGCCAGGCAGGGAGATGGACCCATACCTTCGATAAGTGCCGCTATCTGCTGGCTCTTCTGAGATGGCAGCTCCCGGACAGTGTCCAGTGCAGTCAGTCCACGGTTGTCCTTTATGTTGACATCAATTCCTAGAAAGGCACACCAGGTGGACCAGGGGAGTGAGGATTTTCAAGCGAGGGTCAAACTCCAGGACACCTAATGCTCCCAAAAGGCACAACCAACATTTTCATCCAAAGCCATTTTATCCAGCTATTCAAGACCAATTCATACATTTGCAATCAACCAGTGGAGATACACACACTGGGTTCAAAGGCAGCCAGCAAAAATCCCCCTCTGAGATCCTAGGGGGAGCGATCCCCACCCAGGCATGCTGTGCAGACAAGAGCGCTGCCGACCTCTCACCTGCAGCCAGCAGGATTTGCACCACATCGGTCTTGCCAAACAAAGCAGCCTCATGCAAAGCACTGCCCTTCTCCGTCTGGAAAGCAAATGAGAGCGCAGAGCAGGATGTCATCAGACAGTGACTCAGGTTTGGCGTGCCTTCACACGACAAACGGGACACAGACGAGGAGGGACGGAAAATAAAATAAACCACACGAAGTTCTCTGTCATTATCTTTCCCACTTTTCGGGTCTGGATTCTGAAACCACAATCGTGGCCCACACTTGGTAGAGGGTGTTTGATGCGCCACCAGGAGGCCACACACGAGTAACTGCACAGTCACCCTCGGAGCCACCCACAGGTGACACTCCCCAAAACCCCACCTTCCTGGGGGGAGCGAATGATGAGAAGAAAAGGACAAGGGGGTGAAAATGCCATGACTTCCACTGTGGTCTGGTGGCTGCCAAGCCTAAGGAATGGCCGTCCTGAGGGAGAAAGCTACCAGCAAAGGGGAAGGCTGTGTCCTGCCGGCAACACCAAGATGATGGGACTTTGGAGGTGCGAATGGTGGCAGCGGGAGCACAGGCAGAGGAAGATAATGAAAGCTTTCTAATTTCAAGAGGGCATCCGTAAGCACATCTTTTCAGGGTATAATGCCATGTATTACCCCTGAAAAGAAATGAAAAATAACAGACTCACTGGAGGAGTTTGTCTCTAAAGTTTTGTGTTACAATGAGTCAGCAGCTAGAAGCATCTGACAAGGTGATGTGAACCGTGCTAAACAGGAGCACAGCCCAGCAGCACGGAGCTCGTGCCTTCTCCGACAGGACTAGGCCCCCGGGCCTGGGAGGGCCACCCGTCCTGCTACCTGGTAGCTGCTATCCATGCCGGCGTCCAGGAGGACCTGCACCACGGCTTTGTGGCCATTCCTCGCCGCCAGGTGCAGAGGGGTGTGCTTCTTAGTGTTGCAGCTCAGGAGGTTAGGGTGTGCGTTGAGGAGCATCTTCACCACCTCCAGCCTCCCATAGAGTGCGGCCAGGTCCAGAGGCGTCTCGAACTTGTTGTTGCGCATGGTGGGGTCAGTCAGCTCCTCTAAGAGCACCTTTACCACCTCAGTGTGGCCGTACTGAGCTGCGCAGTGCAGGGCCGTCTCGTTGTCGTTGTTCTAAAGAGTTAACAGGTAGATGACCGTCAGAAAGGTGACCGGCAGGCACATGGCACACACTGGGATAATCACATGTAAAACCATTGAAATTTAAATGAGAGAAATAGCAGCAATACTTGGGGACTAGTAGAACTACGTCAGAATCCAGACAGACTCTGCTGCCAGCAAGGCCAACTGCTCTGATCAGCCTCAATTACCGCCAGAGGGGAGCAGTCAGCTCCTTTGCCCTTGCAGTCTCCTCTATGCCATGTGAACCGTCTCTAGATGGCATGGAGAGCAACCTTGGGAACACGGCACGCCATAGGGAGCAGCCCTGGCACAGATGAACGCCCGTGATATCACTGCCATTGACTCATTTTAAACTTCGACTGGTTTTACAACTTCTATTGAGCCAACCCCGTGGTCCTGATTTTGGATCTACTGACCATCCACTGCCTTGCACACAAGCTTTTTGGAAAGAGCTTGTCACCTGTGTAGCTTCTTACATGCAAATCAATCGGCCAACAATGAAAGTAGCAGAGCAGAGCACCCAAATCACTTTCAAAATATCAGCCAACAGCCACTGCCAAGGGACAGAGGTGCCTGAGCGCAGTCTCAGAGAAATGGAGGACCCAAAGGCTGCCCTGAGCCTGCTCCAGAATTCTGCCCCAACCACTGCATGCAGGACCTGCAGCTGTGCAGGGAAGGATTTCTTAGGTAAGAAAGATACAATCAGACACTGGAATATTTTGTGTGAGAGGTGCAAAATATTCAAGACTGGAACACTGCCATTAATTCAAATTCACAGCCCCATGGTCCTCTGATGCCAATTTTGTTTCAGACTAAAGGCAGAACCTGAGATAAAACAGGACAAGTTTGTGCTTTATCAATCATCAGAAGCAAAATGCTAATCATTGCTCTTTCTTTTACTACTACTGACAATGTATAACTAGAGCAGACAGGGAGAAATTTCCATGACTGCTCCTTTTTTAGAGGCATGAACAAAAATGATAATTCTCTCACAGGATTTTGAGATTCCTGAATTTATCCAGGAGACTTCTGCCATTTGGGGGAAACAAAGCTTCCAGGGGTGTGTGTACTTCAGATTAATATTATGCACCTTTCAGTGGCCAAAAAGTAAAAATTAAATGTTTCCACAAAAGCTTTAAATCTATTAATATATTCAAAGTAATAAACTAGGAGTTACCCAAACATGCATGTAAATCCATCTGCTTTTGATCTGGCATTTGACTGCATCATTTTTTCCAGCTACTCCAAGTGTATCAGAAAGATCCAGAGCTACTAACTAGGAGCAGGGCCCCCAAAGGCCAGAATGACAGCAAAGAAATTTTTAAAAATGAAACAAGGGCAGAAAGAGTGGTAGCAGGAGCCACATGCAAAGATAAA
This sequence comes from Neotragus moschatus, assembly GCA_006410615.1. Classification (NCBI taxonomy): domain Eukaryota; kingdom Metazoa; phylum Chordata; class Mammalia; order Artiodactyla; family Bovidae; genus Neotragus; species Neotragus moschatus. Next base: position 1,904,557 of record SJYA01002843.1, read on the forward strand.
TGCACACAGATAAATACAGGAAGCAGCACTGAACTCCAACAGCTCTAAGAGAGCGGCCGCTGAGAAGGTACAGACAAGACTTCTTTGGCCACAGAACACAGCCAGGTAGCAATGGTCTCCTGTGGTACAATTGTGTCCAAGGGCCCAATTCCATGTCAACCCACAAGTCTAGAGAGCAGGAGAAACGCTGGGCCAGAGGTAAATCCTTGGGGCTCCTGTGTCAAACACACCATTCAGGCCACCCATGCACTTATTTCCTATTAGGCTATGGCATGAATAAAACTTAAGAGCTGTCACTTCACTTGCTAACGAGAGGCAAGGACTGCTACAGCAATGAAAACTCACAGGAGCTTCCTGTACAGGAATCCTGGGGCAGAGCTGCGACCCAAGTTAGTTTAAGAAGACTCTCCGTGTTTTATATCTCAAGACTAGCATGACAGCAAGGGCCAAGAAACTCAGCTTATTCTTATTAAAACTCCAGTTCAGAAAAACTCATTTACTCTAAAGTAGACACTCCTGTCTCTTTTATATCCAAGTTGTCTCTCAACAACCAGAATAATCTGTAAAAAGCATGTCATTAGGGCCTGAAGAACCATAAACCTCTGAACTATCTAGCGGAGGGGGAAAAAAGCCTTCTCTGGGTTTCTGCAGAACTAAAGCAGCTACCACAAAGCTGTCTCACTAAAGGCACAGTCTTGATCCCCACCAGGCAAGCTGTCTTGCCCGTCTATGTTAAAAATGGCCTAACCACCACTCTGCAGTTTATTTTCAGAGTGTAGGAAGCATCTTGTTTATGTTTCAGTCTCGCCAGAAATGGTCTGGCAACGACAGTACTCTTGAGTTTATGTCTGTGGTGACCACATATCTTGACTATTGAACACAGGCCATACCACTTCCCCTTGGAGCCTGACAATTTTCAGGGCAAGAAGTCACTAAGTTTTGGATTCATGGACCCACAAAAAGGGGCAGGGGGGACTCCAAGGAGGGTACAGACTCCCAACCACATGGAATCTTTTTTTTCCCATACCTTTCAAGCCACACCTTGGGTGGACACCCCAGGAAATCTGGACTAAGCAAGGGGACTGAGATGAAATATCCCAATTTTCCTCAAAGGCTTTGCACAAACTCTCCATTCTTGTTTATCTTGAGGTCCACTTTCATTTTTTCCTTGCTAGGTCATCACTTTAAAAAGTCCCAGTACCCTTTACACCTGGAGACCCCACTCAATGCATAAATCCATTACTTATGTGTTTTACACATACACACACACAATACAAGCAGCAGAAAACCATCTAGAAACATTTCCATGGCCTTTTCTCTCTGGGAACTATTCAAAACCATCACCTCTCAGTGCTTGGATCGTAGTCCAACTGCACTCTTGTCCACTGATGACAGATCTAAGTTAGAGACACTGGGACTACAGCTCCCAGGTCTCACAATGGTACAGGCTCTGGAAATATACCCACATTGTAACAAAAGGATGAAGTGAGTCTACGGAGGTTTAGAAGACAGGGGAAAATATGAGGACAAAGTCTATCATGTGGACCACGTGGAAGAGGAGTCAGACTTATTCTGCAAAGCTCATAAGGCACTACTCTGACCAACAGATGGAAGGTTTAGGAAAACAGACATCAACAAGCACAAAAACCCAAAATGAATGGAATCCAAAAGGAGGCTGCCAAGAGTGATTGTGTGTACTACGAACAGAAACAAATAAGGCCCACTTTTTAGATGAGAAAAGAGAAATCCTGCTCTGGTGGAAAGTTAGCCTAGATCAGTGGTTTTTAAATAAGCTTTGTTTTAGAATTACATGAAAGCTTAAAGAGAATGAATACTGAGCCCCACCCCAGGACCGCCAAGGTAGCACCTTGAGGGTGAAGCCCAGGAAAACTATTATTAAACAGGTTACCAACCTAGCAGACACCAAATTAACCAGGCAATCATTCATCACGATCAAGAACAAAACAAACTGACATCATGTGCCCTGTGATGTGATGCACTAGAAAGGAAGGACAGAAGAACATCAGTCTGCGGTGTCACTGCCAAGAGCGCACAGCCTGAACCTAAGCACGAGGAACTACCAGCCAAACGCAAAGTGAGGGGCAGTCTACAGAACTACTGGCCTACGCTCTTCAAAAATGTCAATGTCACGAATGACTAGAAGAGGCTAACTGTTCCAGATTATGTATGATCCTGGACTGTATCCTGGACCAGAAAAAGAAATCACTCTAAAGGACAATATTGAGACACTTGGTGAAATCCAAGCATTGATTTCATATTAGATAATGGTATTGTATCAATGCTGAATTTTCTGAATTTGAAAATCGTATTCTGGTTATACCAAGTAAATGTCCTTATCCTTAGAGGAGATATATGCTGAAGAATTTGGGATTAAAGGGTCATGAAATCTATGACTTAATCTCAAATGGAAGCTGGAAGTGAAGTCACTCAGTCGTGTCCGACTCTTTGTGACCCCATGGATTGTAGCCTACCAGGCTCCTCCATCCATGGGATTTTTCAGGCAAGAATACTGGAGTGGGTTGTCATTTCCTTCCCCAGGAGATCTTCCCAACCCAGGGAATCTCAAATAATTCATCATCAACTACAACAATTACATATATTACATATATATATATATATATATATGTACACACACACATACACACAAGAGCACAAGAGTGTGCACAGAAGAAGATGGTATAAGCAAGCACAATGTCACAAAGTGTCAACAATTGGTGAATCCAGTAGAAGAGTATAATGCAGTTCACTGCATTATTCTTGCAACTTTTCGTACACTAGAAATTTTTTCAAAATTAAAAAATGTTATAAAAGCTTGCTCGTGATTCTGATGCAGCCAGACAAGCTGATGAACTGCTGGAGACAACTGGTTTAGAGAACATCCAAATCTCTTCCAGNCAATTGGTGAATCCAGTAGAAGAGTATAATGCAGTTCACTGCATTATTCTTGCAACTTTTCGTACACTAGAAATTTTTTCAAAATTAAAAAATGTTATAAAAGCTTGCTCGTGATTCTGATGCAGCCAGACAAGCTGATGAACTGCTGGAGACAACTGGTTTAGAGAACATCCAAATCTCTTCCAGCTCTAAAACTGTGGATTACTTTTAAGTGTCTGAAAAAAACAGATCTTCCATAAAATTAATTTGACTACTGCTCATCTTATGCTATTTAGACTAAGTCAAAATTGTCTTAAAAGGGAGTAAGTAAAAGAGCCTCTTGATGAAAGTGAAAGAGGAGAGTGAAAAAGTTGGCTTAAAGCTCAACATTCAGAAAATGAAGATCATGGCATCCAGTCCCATCACTTCATGGGAAATAAATGGGGAAACAGCAGAAACAGTGTCAGACTTTATTTTTCTGGGCTCCAAAATCACTGCAGATGGTGACTGCAGCCACAAAATCAAAAGACGCTTACTCCTTGGAAGAAAAGTTATGACCAACCTAGATAGCATATTCAAAAGCAGAGATATTACTTTGCCAACTAAGGTCCGTCTAGTCAAGGCTATGGTTTTTCCATTAGTCATGTATGGATGTGAGAGTTGGACTGTGAAGAACGCTGAGTGCTGGAGAATTGATACTTTTAAACTGTGGTGTTGGAGAAGACTCTTGAGAGCCCCTTGGACTGCAAGGACATCCAACCAGTCCATTCTGAAGGAGATTGGCCCTGGATTTCTTTGGAAGGAATGATGCTAAAGCTGAAGCTCCAGTACTTTGGCCACCTCATGCGAAGAGTTGACTCATTGGAAAAGACTCTGATGCTGGGAGGAATTGGGGGCAGGAGGAGAAGGGGACGACAGAGGATGAGATGGCTAGATGGCATCACTGACTCGATGGGCGTGAGTCTGAGTGAACTCCAGGAGTTGGTGATGGACAGGGAGGCCTGGTGTGCTGTGATTCATGGAGTCGCAAAGAGTCGGACACGACTGAGCAACTGAACTGAACTGAACTGAACTGATAAGCTGATATGCAATTTCTCTAATTACCAGAAAGAACGAGGAGTACTGTATGGTAATGTAATCTTTTGAAAGCAAAATTTTGAAACAATAAGAAGCTGGCACATTTTTAATTTTTTATTAAATATCACTCATGTTTTTCCTATAGAAGGATAGGCTGTTCACAGCAATACAAGTCTTACACACAATGTTCCACTTGATGGATACTTAGGCAATGATGTTAATCACACAAAAATGGCTCATTCAGTTCTCGTGGGACAGTTATTACGTTTTCACAGAAAGATAGACACGTACAAAATAGATAAGTGTATAAATGTATGATGATATGATTCACTATTTGGCTTCTCTTGTGGCTCAAACAGTATTAAATCTGCTTTTAGTGCAGGAAACCTGGGTTTGATCCCTGGGATGGGAAAATCCCCTGGAGAACGGAATGGTGACCCATGCCAGTATTCTTGCCTGGAGAATTCCATAGGCAGAGGAGCCTGGCAGGGCTATAGTCCATGGGGTCGCAGAGTCGGACACAGTGGAGTGCTAACACACACAAATGGAAGTGGGACATTATAAACTTATTCATCCTCATTGTCTTCATGTTGAGAATGCTTTGCAAGTGAAAGAAGGCATTGGTCTTGCCGCCTCAGAGGTGGCAGAGGTGGAAAAGGTGGAGGAAGGTAGGAGGAGAGGCAGGAACACGTGGTATAATTTATGGAAATGCATCATTTCTGGAACGCATTTATGGAAATGTGTCAGATTTCTGTCTGACTTCTATTGCTTTTTCACTTTCTCTAAAAGTATTTCTGTTTGGTACCAATCCTTCTTCCACCGTTTGCTTTATCTAGTTGGAGTGCCCATATCACGGAAGAGCCATGCTCTCGTCCTTGTTCGTAATCCCTAAGTCAGGTCCGCCTCTTTATGACCACATGTACTATAGTCCATCAGGCTCCTCTGTCCATGGGATTTCCCAGGCAAGAATACTGGAGTTGATAACCATTCTTTTCTCCAGGGGATCTTCCTGACCCAGGGCTCAAACCTGTGACTCCTGGGTCTCCTGCATTGACAGGCAGGCTGTTTACCACAGGCACCACATGGGAAGCCTAAGTCATGTCCCAAAAGAAGTCAAAAGCAGTCTTGAATAAATGGAACCCTTCTATCAGATGGTCTAATGTCAGTTTGTTTCTTGGCACTGCTTCTTCTACATAGTCTTCCTCCTTGTCTGGCACTGGTTCAGAAACCTTCATCTTCATCAAGTCTTATTTTGTTAATTCCTCTGGTGTGGGGTCTATCAGCTCTTGAATTCCTCCAATATCTTATTGTAATCCATCTCCCCACATGTTTTTTTATTGTTGATATCCCCAGAATCTTTCAAGATTTCCTTGATTGGCACCGGCATGAATCCAGATGCACATCTGGACACCTTTTCCTTTAGCAGGAATTCATTGTTTCAGGCTCCATGGCTTTCACAGATTTTACTGTTGCAACAGCGATGCCTTGAATGGTATGATCCTTCCAGGCTTTCATGATGTTTTCTCCTCTCTTCCATACCACTAGCAATCCTTTCCACAGAATACTGGGTGTAATGAGACGTAGAGGTGCTTAGGATCTCCTGTCTAAAGGCTGACATTTAGAGACATTTGTTTGTGGGCAAATAGACCACTTTGAAGCCTTTGGTGTTAAGATGGGGTTCTGGGTGGCCAGGGGCATTGTGCCATATCAAAAGAAGTTTAAAAGGCCATTCTTTACTGGCAAGGTACTGCCTGGCTTCAGGGAAAAAGCATTGATGTAACCAATCCAGAAAGTGGTTACAGCAATAATCTTGTTGTCCAGGCCTTCCTGCTGTACAACCAAACCCTGGCAGCTGGGGTTTATCTTTTTCCTTCAAGATTTGGGGTCTAGCAGCTTTACAGTTGGAGAAGGAAATGGCAACTCACCCTAGTATTCTTGCCTGGAAAATCCTATGGACAGAGGAGCCTGGCAGGCTACAATCCGTGGAGTCACAAGAGTTGAATGCAACTTAGCGACTAAACCACCACCATTGGCTTTATAGTTAAGGGCAGTCGTGATGATAAACCTGACTTTGCACAAAACAGTAATGTGAGTCTGTCCCTTTCTACCTTAAATCCTAGTGCTCACTTCTCTTCCTTATTATTAAATGTCCTTTGTGGCTTTTTTTTTTTTAGAAGAGGGCGTTTGCATTTATGTTAAAAACCTTTTCAGGCCAATATCCTTTTCTTCAATGATTTTCTTAATGACACGGGAGCTCATATGCTGCCTTTTGGTCAGCAGAAGTTGCTTCTGTTCTCTTAACATTTTTAAAGCCTAACTTCTTTCTAACATTTTCAAACCATCCTTTGCTTGAGTTAAATTCTCCAGCTTTAGATCCTTCACCTGCTTTTTATTTTAAGTTGTCATATAATGCCTTTGCTTTTTCTCAAATCATATTGGAATCTATAGGTATGCCTTTCTTATAGTAATTCTACACCCATATAAATGCTTCATTTTCAATATGAGTTAAAAACGTATTTGGCAGAAAGTGCTAGGTTTTCCTGCCTGCTGGCATGGCTGCAATGACAGCTTCACGAATTTCCTTTCTCCTTTTACAGTGGTCTTCACATTAGATTCATTTATCTTGAAATGTGGGCAACTGCAGCTGTAGACCTCAATCTGTGGTATACATCAAGCAATTCACCTTTTTCTTGTAATGTTGTTACTTTTCTCTGCTTCTCAGGAGTGCCTCAGCATCACTACTGGCATTTCATATGTATCTCATGATTTTATTCAAGATATTGCACTAAACATAATGAAAAATAAGTAAGGACCACGAAACATCAATCATTTTTTTTTTAATGCAATTTACTGCAGAGGCGAACTGCTCACTTGGAGATGGTTAGTGTCACCTGGCATTTTAAGCTGATAGTCCCAGCTCAGCGCAGTAGCAACAGGAGGTGGCTGAGAAATTATTCCAGAAGTGCAGCATGTATTGCAGTTAACTTTATGACGTTACGATTTAGTACTGCATCTTCACATTCATTTAAATTTTTATCACTATAAATGGTATGGTCTATAGGTGCTAACAGTAAGTAAGTAAGTTTTGATAAATTTTAACTTTTACAATAGATTTGTATGTTTTATGGTAGTAAAATAGACTAGCATATACACATATTTTATGCATTCATTACTTACCCACCTTTTTAATTTTTTTAATGTTTTTGTATTTCCAGGCTATGTTCTTTGCTTGTGAGGTTTTTCAAATTATCACAAATCTCCATTTTTTTTCTACTATATTTACTGAAATAAAAATTCACATGTATATGGACCCACACAGTCTAACCCACGTTATTCAAGGGGCAGCTGTACGAGAAAGATGATGTTTGCCAATCAAAAATCAGCCTTAGTTGTGGGAACTGTTAGGAACAAATGTAAACTGTGACAACCAAGAGGGTAAAAGCCTTGTCTAAAGTGTATAACCTTTGTTAATCTCCTTGCATGTGGAGTTTGGGTGTAGACCTTCCAGTTTGTCAAGAAAGACTGAAAATATTAAAATTTAAATAAGATTTTATCATTGGTAAAATCAGCTTAAGTAGTTACCACGCAGCAGATCAAATAAAAAAGGACTCAGTGAATCTCTAGGTAATTGATCATTAATTGGCAACCACCAAAACTGATCTTTAGGGAGTAAAGAATCAAAATATCCCTAAATCATGATCATGGATGATTGTTAAAATGTGCTTGTACTATACAGCTATGGTAATGTTTGCTAGTGTTTTAAGTATAAGAAATAAAGCCTTCTGATTCCATTTTAATATTCAACCAGTACAACCAAAAATAATAAGAGAGGAAGAGCCTTGCCTCATCCTGCCTGAAGTTCTGCTACCTGTCTTTACTATTTCAAGCCGATGTGATTCATATGCTTTTGATTATTAAAATACTCTTATCATCACAATTTCACTAGCCTAATCAGCTCAACTTATAGAAGCTAGATACATGGAAGGGTAAAATTTGTTAATAGTCAAAGAGAATTCTGGAGTCTAAATCCAGGACTTAATCTGTTCTTGTTTAAAGTTCAACAGGTTTTTTTTTTTTTTTTTTTTTTTTTTT
>SJYA01002843.1:1912738-1974146 GCA_006410615.1 Neotragus moschatus
GTTTTTTTTTTTTTTTTTTTTTTTTTTTTTGTGAGCAATGATACCTAAATCAGGGCTAAAATGAATAGATGCATTCTTTAGAGTTCAGTAATTTGGGCAAGATTTCTCTCTTTTCCTAACTCTACTCCGGTAGTTTAATTAAACATCAAAGTTGTGTGTCACAATTCAAAAAGTAACGATTGAAAGTCCCCTCGAGACAGAAGATCATGACAATACGGTTGGAAATGACTCCCTATTGGCACTAACAGTAAAGAATCTGCCTGCCAGTGCAGGAGATGTAAGAGTTGCAGGTCAGATTCCTGGGTCAGGAAGATCCCCTAGAGGAGGGCACGGCCCCCCACTGCAGTGTTCTTGCTTGGGGAATCCCCATGGACAGAGGCGCCTTTCAAGCTACAGACCATAGGGTTGCAAAGAGTCAGACAGTTCCGATGTGACTTAGCACGCACCATGGCTCCCTACTAAACGTGCCTTTTTCTGTCCTTTGTTCCCTCATTCACAGCCATTTTAGCAAGAGATTTATTACTGTAAATTACTAGCTGCATCTTCTGTGACTCTAGAGGGCAAGCTTTTTCCCTACCAAGTGAAAGTGAAAGTGAAGTCGCTCAGTCGTGTTCGACTCTTAGCGACCCCATAGACCACAGCCTACCAGGCTCCTCCGTCCATGGGATTTTCCAGGCAAGAGTACTGGAGTGGGTTGCCATTGCCTTCTCCGTTACAGCCATAGCTTTAGGCTATTTTCAGAAGATATCCCCAGAACCAAAGAAATTCAGATATTTCATATGATAATATGATGCTTCTTTTCAGATTACTGTTTACCCCCAAATTGTGAAATGTGTATTTTTAAAAACAATAATCTTCCTCTACAATCACAATGCAAAACAAGCAGAATACCCATTGTCATTACAGAAACTGTGATTGTGTACTTTAAATATTTGGGCATCTTTTTAATGACTGTCTTAAACCAACTTTTAATTTATATATACCAAGAGTATACACTTATTAGTTGAAAAATACATTGGTTCTACTTACCTACTACTTTCAATACACAACATGATAATTTGTGTCTTCTTCCTAGTAGCACTATTATAAGGACAGGAACACAAAAGATGTATTAGGGAGGTAAAGTAAGTACCAAAAATCTTTCTTAGCTTTGGTTTAATCATTTTTTAATCTTTCCTTTGAATTCACATTGCAACTGATTTGTCCTCTTTCACTGCCCTTTCATTCTATTCCTACATAAAACTTTTGAGCTTTGGAGCAAGGTCCGGTATACCATATTATCTATTGTTGCTACTGAATCAAATTACAGGTGGAAAAAATAATGAAATGCTTGATATTAAGGAAGATACACAGCAAGGAAGAGTAAAGAAAGAAACAGAGAGTGGTTGTAGCTCACCAACAATTATCTGGCAACTCTGGAGAAGAGGTTTCTATCTGGACTTCATATTGTTAATATAGGGCTGAAAATCAAAGAGTCCAGCTCTCCATTATGACTTTTGATTTTGCTTCTTAAAATAAACCTCAATTTCATCTCTAGTTAGTTTTAAAAACATACTTCCTACCAAGAGAAAACAACAAACTGCTTGGCAATGTGATTTTCAGCAATGCAGTAAGGTTTATAAAGAACAAATTTGTTGGTCTCCAAGCAATTAATATTCAAATTGGCTGTAGAAATGAGAGGTGAAATATTAATTCAATAGTCTTATTTTGAGTTGTTAAGGGGCAAAATTCATTTTACAGTGGCAGCATTTCATTTGTTTTGGTTTCAAATCCATTATTCTATTGAATCAGGTTTTTATCCATGTGAATACCGATTTGGGTTTTGTTTTTTAAAAAGAGAATAAGAAAGTTTCTTTCAAAAAGAAAACAAAGAAGCATAAAACCAAATTCCAGGGCAAAAGCCATTTATAGTATCATTGGAAAATACTTTGTATATGAAAACATAGTATTTATAATGCCTGTAGAAGAAAACAGCATTTGTAGAAATTGTTTGCCATGCCTTAACACTTTTGAGGGGAGGAAAGTTTATGGATATTTCTCAGAAGGTCCCAGCTGTACAGTTCTTCTGTAAACTGTTGGTAATTAACAGACTGTCAACAAGGCCTGTGAAATGTCCATGCGTCTATTTCCTGTGAGTACCACCCAATATAATCCTTCTATTTCAGAGACCCAGACACCTCCTCCAAAAAGAGCTTTGCTTATCTGCCTACATCCTGGCATTGATTTCATCAGCACTGGTAAAATTATTTTTGGGATATAATTTAAAAATATGTTTTTGCTTTTGATTGCAAAAATTTATCCATAGAAATAATCTCCTTTTAAAAACGAGCATTTATGTATAATGTAGGCTTATACTTATGACAAAGCATGAATATATTTACAACCACAAGAATAAAAGGGACATCTTTCTCAGAATTCTATGCTATTTGCTTTCTTCCCATGTTGATTCTTCCTGACCCACCTCAGGGTGCAGATATTCGACAGAGAATAGCTGTAGCCCTAAAGTGTCTCCAGGGGCTGACTACTATCATCTGTCAGTGACTATCGCAGGAGAATTCTAAAGGGTCATTTCGCCCTGCTGAGCTTCCCTATCATACAAGAGTTTACAGTGCAGACTTTTGACAGTATCTCTTAATATGGCCTAGCTCTGCATGTTAGCAAGCATGCTTGGGTTTGCATGTGATTATTTAAACATTAAAATAGATCACAATATGTATAATACTGCTTGATAGATGATCTTTTAAAAAGCAAGAAAGACAAGTGGGAAAGAAAGAAGGAAGGAAAAGAGGGAAGGAGTGCAGGAAATAGCCCAGGTCATTTTGACCTCTTTGAAGTCTTGCCCCTTATATTAACCCTTTGTTGGACATTTCGTTTGGTATTGGATTTTTGTTTTTTATTTCTTTGGTTTCATCCCCCAGACACCTTCTTTCCTATCTACTTTGAACTGATATGTAAGTCCCTAAAGGGTGTATCTGATTATCTGGAGGAGTTACTTCCCAAGATATTACCTCTGAGAAATACCATCCAGCTATTAACTCAAAGCAACATATCATGAGAATGTGTTAGGCTCTTCCCTTGTGTTCTAAACAGGCTTTCAAGAAATCATACATGGCTGTGAGCCTTTTCCTCCCTATCTGGGATGGAGATCTTGATACTTTTCTATGAAATAATAACCAAAATCAAAGTATAAATTAAATTTCAGTTTAAAATATTATCATTGTATTTGAAAAAATAAAGCACAAAAGTAATTGAAGTTTCATCAATTTTTAAATAGGAAGGAAATTGAAACCATTTTATGTTGTGCAAGCAAAGAAAAATGTCATTCCATCAAGTGAGAGCTTATTATTTAGGAATCTGAGATATAAATGTTCAGAAACAAGAAACAACGGAGCCAGATTATAAATGCAACCATCATCTCATTGCATTACTGATCTTTGCCTCAAGTATCAATTATTCCAGGGGCTATAGAAGTATCTGATTGGGTAGATTCACAAGCATGTATAGATAAAATAATAGAGATCAGTTAAACAGCAACTTGGTTCCAAAGTCATTACATTTTCTAAGTATGGACTGCAATGCAAAGTGAGCAGCCTGTGATATGATGAGGTCATCTCTTTCAAAACACATGATTAAGCAATGGGATACAACTCAAAATGTGAACATAAGGACACAATTACATCCCCAGGATATTTTCAAAGCTTGACATGCACTGAAATACTTCTGTTACCTAGGAAGGTGATTAATATATTTCACATGAAAAATTAACCTCCACAGTTGCCTCACTTCTGATATAAGCAGTGAAATTATTTAAAGTAAATATTACACTAAGAAATAAAAAAAGAGCATAGTGAGGCAGCGTAGAAGGCTGCAAGGGCTACACAAGAATTTGAGAAGAACTTCAGTGTAAGATTATTAAATATGGATTTAATTGATTTGATGGCAGAGGATATACCTTCTCATTAAATTGAACTTTGACTTACATATGCAAAAAAGTGGCAATCCTGCAGAAATTGCTTAATTAATAGCTTGGAATTCCACTGTTAAGAATCCTGAACTGTCCCTCTCTTCTCCTTGCAATGTCATCTCACTGCATACAGCTAACTTAGATTTTAGGGTCTGCTTGCTGAGAAAATTGTCAGTCTTCTCTTGTTCCCTTCTTACAAATCTTTCTCTTATTTAGACCATGGCTCATGTCTCTAGGCTGTAAAATACTCTTGGGAGAGGGCTAGACTACCATATGAACAAAAATGTTTTTCTGAAAGAAAAGTCCCTGAATTATGTAAGCAATTTTCCTACTTGTGGCATCTTTTTGCTGAAAAATATAATTTACAAAGAAATGAAATATAATGGGTTAGTTCTTTTTTTTTAGTGGGTTAGTTCTTTTAGTATATTATATCCACAAACATGTCTCCATTTCCACTGCTCTAGATAACTTTAAACATTATATAACAGTGATTACTAAAGAATTAAACTATTCTCAAATAGATTGTACCCATGGATTTGGGGGACCTAGGATCAAAGGAGTCATGTCATTTTTAGAGAAAGGGAAGATTATTAACAGACTATAATTTCTAAGCCTGCTTTAATATACACATTTAGAATGACTTTATATGGCCCAACTGGAAAGTTGTGCCCTTTGAAAAACCCCTCATTTCCTCTTCCCATCTAGTCTCTGGCAACTTTAATCCTCTCTCTTTCTGTGTGTGTGACTATTTTAGAGACCCATACAAAGGGGACTGTGAAGTATTTGTCCTGTGATTGGTTTATTTCAGAATGCAAAATGCCCCCCAGGTTCATCCATGTGTATCATTTGGCAGAATTTCCTTCTTCAAGGCAGAATAACATTCCATGACATGCATGTAGCTTTTTCCCTTGATTTCACTGAGGTATAATTTACATCTAGCATCTGCGTGGTGTTTACCACATGCAGCTTAATGACTTGACTTAAATGCGTCATGAAATGGTTATCCCAATAAGTGTAGTGAATATCCATCATCTTATATAGTTAAAAATTAAAGAAATGGAAAAACGTTTTTCCTTGTGATGAGGACTCAGGATATCCTCTGTTTAACAACTTTCATATACAACGTGCAGCAGTGCTAATTATATTTATCCTGTTGTACATCCCTAGTACTTACTTATCTTATGCATGGAAGTTTGTACCTTTTGATTGCCTTCATCTGACTTCTCCTCCACCTACTCATTTCATGACCACAAATCTGATCTTTTCCTGTGAGTTCATTTGCTTATTTTTGGAATATAATTAACCTACAACGCTATGTTAACTCCTGTTATACAATGTAGTGTTTCGATATTTCTGTATATTTCAAAATGATCACCAAAACGTCTAGTTAAACCCGTCACTGTATAAAGATATTACACAGTTATTGACCGTCTTCCCCACGCTGTACAGTTTGTATTGTGACTTGCTTATTTTGCTACTATAAGTTTGTACTTAATCTTCCTCACATATTTTTTTCCTTTGTCCACTTCCTTCCCCTCTGGCAGCCACCTGTTTGATTTCTGCATCTATAATACTATTTCTCTTTTGTGATGTTTGTTCTTTTTGTTTCAGATTCCACATATTCAGGAAATCATATGGTATTTTTCCTCCTCTGACTTATTTCACTTAGCATAATGCCCTCTAGATCCATTGATATTGCTACAGTCTCCATTCTAATAAACGATTATATGTATCACCTGTATACATTTACATATTCATCATTATATAATGAATTATATACATATCACATCTTCTTTATCCATTCATCTATCAATGGACACAGGCTAATTCTATGTCTCAGATATTATAAATAATGCCGCATTGAACTTGGGAGTGAAGATACACTTCAGTGCTTGTAGTGAACAAAAACATATTGTACGCCTAAAATTTTGTTAGGAGGGTAGATCTCAAGTCAAGTGTTCTTACCACAAAGCAAACAAACAGAAATAAAGAAGAAAAAAATAAACAAACAAACAAAAATAAAGAAGAAACTTTTGGAAGTGTGGGTATATTTATTAACTTAATTGAGGTGATGGTTTCATGAGTATTTGTATATGTTTAAACCCATCAAACTGGATACAGGTGCAGTCTTTTTTATTAGTTTACATTTCAATAAGGCTAGTGAAAATAAATGAACTATTAACTGAGGTTCACAACATTGTATAGGAGGTGGTGACTCAAACCATCCCAAAGAAAAAGATATGCAAGAAAAAAATGGTTTCCTGAGGAGGCCTTACAGATAGCTGGGAAAAGAAGAGAAGTGAAAATCAAAGGAGAAAGGGAAAGATTTTCTCAACTGAATGCAGAGTCAGAGAATAGTAAGGAGACATAAGAAAGCCTTCTTAAGTGGACAATGCAAAGAGAGAGGAAAGCAATAGGATGAGAAAGACCAGAGATCTCTTCTGGAAAATTAGACTTGCCAAAAGAACATTTCATGCAAAGATGGGCACAAAAGGGACAGAGATGGTATGGACTTAACAGAAGCAGAGTAGATTAACAGGAGGTAGAAAGAACACACAGAACTGTACAAAAAATGTATAACCATGATGGTATGATTATTCTCTTAGAGCCAGAAATCCTGAAGTGTGAAGTCAAGTGGGCCTTAGATAGCATTACTACGAACAAAGCTACTAAAGGTGATGGAATTCCAGCAGACCTATTTCAAATCCTAAAAGACGGTGCTGTGAAAGTGCTGCATTTAATATGCTAGCAAACTTGGAAAACTCAGCAGTGGCCACAGAACTGGAAAAGTCAATTTTAGTTACAATTCCAAAAAAGAGCAATGCCACACAATTATACTCATTTCACATGCTAGCAAGGTAATGCTCAAAATCAGTTCAGTTCAGTTCAGTTCAGTCACTTAGTCATGTTTGACTCTTCCCGACCCATGAATCACAGGACTCCAGGCCTCCCTGTCCGTCACCAAATCCCAGAGTTCACCCAGACTCACTCCCATTGAGTCAGTGATGCCATCCAGCCATCTCATCCTCGGTCGACCCCTTCTCCTCCTGCCCACAATCCCTCCCAGCATCAGAGTCTTTTCCAATGAGTCAACTCTTCCCATGAGGTGGCCAAAGTACTGGAGCTTCAGCTTTAGCATCATTCCTTCCAAAGAAATCCCAGGGCCAATCTCCTTCAGAATGGACTGGTTGGATCTCCTNAACTGAACTGAACTGAACTGAACTGAAACAATTTTAATAGTTTCACCTTCGCTAAGGATGACATACATTTGGACTGTTTATGTTGATTTGCCAAAACAGGAAAGGCTCTGTAGAGTGAAGAGGAAGATAAAAGCTCATGAAAACTACCTCTGCTCCCCAGGAAGGGCATCTACAACTTCTTGTGTCTACAGGTACCTGACAGGACTCAGCATACAAATGTACTTTAGCAAAAACAATTCTTATACACACCAAGTCAATAAAAACCCACTGAGTCAGGAATAAAACCTAGGGAGGTTAGAATCTTATCAGCCCGAGAAGAGTCTGCATTCCTAGCACAACCCAAACAGCTTTATCCTTTAATGGAGTTTACATCTTTTGGCCTTTGAGGGATTGGTGGGTGGGGTAGAGGCAAAGGGTAACACAGTTGGCCCTCCATCCATGAGTTCTTCATCAGAGGAGTCAACCAACCATGGGTCAAAAATATTCAGGGCAGGGAAGGAGTCCAGAAAGTTCCAAAAAGCAAAACTTTAATTTTCCACATGGCAACTAATCTTTTTTCAGTCACACCCCACAGGCACATGGGAGCTTTGCTCCCCAACTAGGGATTGTTCCACACCCCTTGCATTGGAAAGGCAGAGTCTTAGCCACTGGATTGCTAGCAAAGTCCCCATGTGGCAACTATTTATCCAGCATATTACTGTATTATGTTGTACTGTTAGGTATTATAAGTAATCTATAATTACTTATAGAGAGGATTTAAGGTGTATAAGACAGAAGTAGGTTACATGCAAACACGGCACCATCTTATAAGGACTTGCGTACAGTATCCTCACGGGTCCTAGAACCAATATCCCCATGAATACTGAGGGAAGACTATTTCCAAAGAGAGAAGTAAGTTCTTATTCCATTTAGACTAAGTTTCTTTTATGTGTACAAAATCAAAGGATAGGAAAATGTGCTTTTAAGAACCAAGGCCTTACCCTTTAATCAGAGCTTTGTAAGCTAACTAACCAACCACCAAGTGGGAAACAATCACTTCAAGGTGCCTCCCTGCAAAACAAAACCTTGACCGGACCAATGGAGCAATGCTGTCTTAAGTGTCCTCCACTAGTAACAAAGAACAAATTCCAAAATGGCCTTTCAGAAATGCCACATGATGTATACCTCTTAAAATCAGAAATTCAAGTGCTACTACTGATCAGATATTTTTACTTCATGTACGTGATCTTATTTGAACTCCAATAATACAGCCAATTAGATGGTAAACTCCATTTTACAGAAGAGGAAACTAAAGCTCAGAGAAATAAAAGTAACTTGTTCAAGTCAACACCAGTAAGTGGCACCACAGAATTCAAACTTGGATCTGACTTGAAAGACCTTGATCAGTGAGGGTTTTCCACTATGCCACACTACTTCCAATAAAGAGAAGACAGAGTACCCTCCCCCATGAAAGATTAGAAAACAGAATTGAAAGTGTGGGCAAGAACAAAAGCTACCATGTTTCACCAACCCAGATCAAACTGCTTCTCCACCATTAGGGCCCAAGAGCTGAGGGCAATCTCCATAGAGCCTGCTGCGGTTCAGCCCACAGGGAACTCATTTGCTAAATCAGTGTCTCTTAGTGAAAACCATGAAATATCTGCCTTGCATTTGGAAACACACAGAAGGACCTCACGTATCCCTTCCCAGTGGCTGCTCAACTCAGAGCAAGTGAAAGGCAGCTGATGTGAACAATGCAGTGACTCAACCAGACTCCAGACTGTTGTCAAAATGAAAAACCTCATCTGAACAAAAACTTGAGTCAAAAACAGCAGGTGAGAGTGCAGAGAAGAGGGGCTAACATCATCGCCCAACCCACCAGCTCTGCCTCCAGAGGCAGTAGAGGCCCGCGGCTGGATGTTTATCACTGCATCAGCCCGTTATCTGTCCCAGCCTCAGGGAGGGAGACTCAAGGCCAGTGCTCTGCTTGGTCTTGCAACTTCATTTCCTACTTCTGAGCTGTTCTAAGAGCCAAGAGTGTCCAAGCAGAGAGAAAAGCTATGGCTAGGGAGAAGAGACTGACGCTTTAAATAAAGATTCAGGCGCAAACTCAAAGAAAAAAGAGGGAAACCACACCAGCAGCTTTTAAGGGTAAAACAGAGTCACCCATGCCTCTCTGCCGCACTTTCACCACAAGCTACGGAAAATCAGGTTCCATCTCAAAAGAAATATAAAAAGCAAATTAAAAAAAATTAATCTAGGAAGTATAATTAAATCATTTTCTGACATCTTTTAATTGCATTTTTCTTTATTGAATTTAAATGATTTTAGAAATCATGGTAGTAAATTATGCCTATATATGGTCCCTTCTATTTCCCCATTTCTGCCACTTCAAGCTTTTCAGACATTCCAGAAAAAACACCCAACCTTTCCAGAACTGGCATGGGTTTTCAAAACAAAACCAAAACCCACTGAAGCTGTGTTTTCCCATTCCCAGGCAAGCCAGAAGCAGAGGGGCAGAAGCGGACAAACATCAGGATGATGTAGAAGAGTCTGAGCGGACAAGAGTGGAAGCTAGAGAGGACCGAACAGAAAGTGCAGCTTGGAGAAATGATGCAGAGAAATCCTGGCAGCAAAGTACACACCTTGGCATTGATATAAGGGTCAAAGGGGCCGTACTTTTTGAGTTCTTTGATCTCAAGAGCATTCTATAAAAAGGAGAGGAAAAGAAAATGTGATGATAAAATGGATGAAATATATCAATGCAATGCACAGCCCTGAGGGGCCCCAACACTATGCCAACTCGGATTTGTCTTCTGGGTGCCTCAAAAGGAAGTTATCGGAAGAAGACAACCTCCAAGTCATCTGTCATCACCCCTCTTGCCCAAGCTTCCAACTGGAGCAACACTAATGGTTTTTAATAAATCAGTGAAGTACTTGTAACAACTGCCTAGATACATTAGTTTCTTCGAGCTCGAGGTTGTGCCCAGCCCCTGCCCCACCCACCTGCCTGCCAGATATGCAAAGCACAGGGGCCAGGGTGCCACCTATCAACAGACACTCCAGGCGAGAGGTGGCTGTGAGCAGGACAAGCCAGCACACTCCAATGGCTCAAAAACCCAAGCAGCTGTGTTCCAAGGCAAAAAGTGAGCAAAGACAGAATAAGGAGTGGTGGCTGAAAATTTCTTCAATGAAGAGGACTTCAGTGTGTGATTTTTCAACTTTGAGGGATATTGGTTAATAGCAAACCTCTTTAAAATATTTCCTCCAGGTAAGAGCAATTACCATCATGTTAGCCAGGAGGAGTAAAACTGCATTTAGATAAGAGGCAGGCTTAGAGAGATGATTTTCCTTCCTAATGTTATAAAGCAAACATCCTCATCAACAATTTGGAATGTCTGCTGCTCACCTATCCAGAAAATACAGACTGTAGGGGGAAGGGAAGCTGATGAACAGCTACACACACACTCTCTCTCCAAATGGAGAGGGCTGGGAGCACCGCAGCAGTCTTCTCGAATCTCTTGGTGACTCAAGAGCCCGCTCTGCTCTGAACAGCTCACTGAGAATGCATATGGTCCTGCTGCCTGAGGGACTTCAAGGACGGTTTCCTGGTTTTTTTTTGAAGAATAAGCCTGATCTAATCCCAGAGGCCAGTGAACAACCTCCTCTCATCAACGTCATTAGGAAAAGAATCCTAAGTTTTTCGAGAAAGGGCAGCATCTCTCTCATTCAAGCACCTACTTCAGTTCAGAGCAGAGAGAGAAAGAGAATGGCTCGTCATAGAGAGAGGGCCCTCTCCTCGTAAATCGACACCATCTCAGACCCAAACTGTAGGGAGTTACACTTCATGAGAGGCTGGTCTAGAACTTCATAATTCAAACATAACTTTCCCAAAGGACTACATATAAAGAAGAGGAGGTACAGTCTAAGGTCACCTGAATCCATGCCCAGTGTATGGGGTTTCTGCTCAACAGCTGCCTTTTTTATTAAGAATCCTCTCTGCTTTGTCAAAGAATGTGGGTTTTTTTTTGTTTGTTTGTTTTTACTTATAAAACCCCATGTATTTGGAAATTAAATCTCCACTTTTGAATGATGGGTGTATCTAAGATGCCATAACAAGGAAAATTAGAAAATATTTTTAACAGAATAAGAATGAAAAGAAAATCTACCAGCATTTGTTGCCGGCAGCTGAAGCTACTGCATGTAATGAAATACACTATGGACTCTTGAATAAGGTCTGAAGACAAATAATGGACACTAGCATAAAATCTTGTGAAAATGAACAAAATCTGTACTTTGGTTAGTAATACTGCATCACGTGTTAATTTAAGAATGGTCAGTCTTAAGTGAACATTAGAGGACACCACTGAAATGATCTTCATTCTGCTGCGTCACCTCTGGCCTCCACTTATGTGTCTTTGTGAGTTTGTTTTCCAGCTAACAGCATGCATTCCTCCACTTCTGAGAGTTCCAATGCATACAAAACGATACGGTCTCCACAGTCCTGACACATGCTGGAGTGTTTTGCTTTAGCAGCTCAAGCTGCACTGCCATGCTGATGGCAGGCACCCACCAGTTTAAAACGAACCCTGGCAACTGGGCAGGATGTGCATTATTTCCAACCCTGTGCTCGTTACAGTACTATTCCAACTCTGCATAATTCAAATGCACATGAAATACACCCTTCATGGTACAAGGTCTCTCTGATTCACTATAAGGAGTGGCCCTGGGAAGAGGGGAATTACTCTTAGGCCAGGGAAGAGCTGGTTCCCTTAGATCTGAGCTGTGGGCCTGAGGTGGCTGCCAAGGTCTGGCTGGAGCTGCGTGGAGAAAGCGTCCCTTCCTTCCAACCTGTTCATTGACTTTGGTGTGTGAGGGCCCTTGGTGGATGAGCAACCGCACTATCTGGGCGTCTCCTTTCCAGGCTGCCAAGTGCAGCGGATAACAGCCTTTAGAGTCAGCCACGTTGGTCAGCGCGTCGTTCCTCAGAAGAACCTCGACCACATCCCTAAAAGGCAAAAATCGACTGTGAGTTGCAGAACCCACAAGTCTTTCCTACCAGCAGCTCTGCATGTCTGTGCAGCAGGAAGCCCGTTCACAGAGAGGAGCTCACCTGGCTCCCATCTCTACCTGAGCTTGCCACCTGATTCTTCCTTTGAATTCCCTGACTACTTGAACAGCTGTTGACAAGCGGCTGAGTCATCTTGAACCACATCCCACTGACTCTTCACCTCCTGGTTTAGCTATTTTTCTAGATAATCCATTTATTTTCCATTATCTTGAAAAAGTCTGGTTTCCTTGTTTGTGATGTTGAAACAGCATTCAGGGACAGAATTTACATAAAAAGTAGTCATGCAAAACAAATATCATTATTTACCACATTATTCAAAGCATTTGGTGAGGTGGGAGCTGGAAATAAGACAGGCAGAGCAGACTTAGAGTGGTTACACACATAAACCTTAACCTTATGCAAACATAAGCATAAACCTTCTGCAAGCAGAACACATGTATGGTATCACTTGATACATCCAGAAAGGAGAATTTGGCTTCCTTCTTGGTGACGCCACTAATTAGGCAGATAAAAATGTATGGTTATCCTCATACACATGAGGTCCAAGAAAATCCCCACTGTAAATAAAAACAGAATATGGAGGTGAACTTGGCTAACAAGCTACAGTCATTTAAGTCCAAGATCCACTTTAACTCCGGCTACCCCACTATTTAAGGGGGAGGGAATCTCTACAGATTATCTGTTAGCTTTGTCTAAGATGGTTACAGAAAAGACCGCACTATAGAAAATGATCACATTCAACACATCTTAGGGCCTTCCCTGATAGATGAGCTGGTAAAGAATCCACCTGCAATGCAGGAGACCCCGGTTTGATTCCTGGTTTGGGAAGATCCCCTGGAGAAGGGAATGGCTACCCACTCCAGTATTTTGGCCTGGAGAATTTCACAGACTGTATAGTCCATGGGGTTGCAAAGAGTTGATCAGAACTGAGCCACTTTCACTTGACTTTAGAAAAGCATATCGGAGTCATTTTGTTGTTGCCATTGTTTAGTCACTAATGTCTGACTCTTTTGTGACTCTATGGACGGCAGCCACTGGGGCTCCTCTGTCCAGGGGATTACCCAGGCAAGAATAGTGGAGTGGGTTGCCATTTCCTCCTCTAGGGGATGTTTTTGATTCAGGGATCGAATCCAAGTCTCCTGCACTGGCAGGAGGAATCTCTACTACTGAGCCACCAGGGAAGCCCACTGGAGTCACTCAGGCTGGGCCAAATACTGCGAAAGTGACACAGAACACCACAAGGTGGCAGGGCCCAGCTCCCTACTCAGCAAAGGCTAACCGGTCCCAATAAACTGTCTTTCCTAAAAACTAAACGTCTACAGCTTCTCTTCTCTCATATTAGGCCTCAAACTCTCGCCAGCGCCCTCCCCTATGCTACACTCCGGTTTTCATCTTCCAGCAAATCTACCCACTCCACCTGCACTCCCCCCCTGCCCCTACCCTGGGCCTTCCCCTTCTCCTTCACTGAAGGGCAGGGCCTGCCTCAGGCCGCCAGAGCACACCTCCAGAAAGGGTTCCACACAAATCCCACATAACAAGTCCGAATAACTTCTCTATACTTAAGAGAATTAAATAGGCCATATTATTTGTGTATTTTTCCCTTAAGAATGGTTCTTGCTGTGTACAAGGCTACTTTTATGAGGAAAGAGTGGCAAGCAGAAAGATAAAGTAAACAGAAAGATTCTCCAGACCACTCAATCTCTTTTCAGCTTATAAAGAGGCTGGTTACCTGGTAGATTATTCAGCCCCATTACGATTTAGCGTTCCTGAATGTGAGCATCTTATTCAGATCACTGTATGGTGCTGATCCATTTCAGAGGGGAAAAGAAGAAGCTTTTAATGTTATTTTGGAGCAAGAGTTAGGGAATGAGGTTTAAAGTATACACTAAACAGAGACTCAAGAATTGTGGACAGACTAAATTTAGTTTTTCTCTGTTTTTCAGCATCCCTGCTTAGTACATCTTTAAAGGAAGGAAAAAAAGACAACCTGAGGCCTGAGTTCTGAAGAGTGGGACAGGAATATAGCACATTAATACTTACTTATGGCCATTCAAAGCAGCATGGTGCAGAGGTGTATACCCAGTGCTGTCAACACAGTTCACATTTGGCCCTCTCCAAATGCTACAAGGAAAAAAAAAAAAAAAAAAGAGTCACAAACCAAATCTGGAGACAGCTAGCTGCTTGAGAAAAAATCCTATGTGGTGTTTAACCCAACAGGTCACTTCCATTTGACTCCCAATACAGGACAGCAGCCATGCCCACAGAAACACACAGCGTGTGTCCCACAGAAACACACGGCACTGACGGTACACCTGTGGCTTCCTGAACAAGGAGTCAAGTGTCAGGACAACACTGTCATCATTTCNGTGTTTAACCCAACAGGTCACTTCCATTTGACTCCCAATACAGGACAGCAGCCATGCCCACAGAAACACACAGCGTGTGTCCCACAGAAACACACGGCACTGACGGTACACCTGTGGCTTCCTGAACAAGGAGTCAAGTGTCAGGACAACACTGTCATCATTTCAGAACTGTTTTCCTGTGTCCTTCTCCTCACTAGTAGCTTCTTTATTCACTCAGTCTGGGACTTGTGCCTCCGAAAACTGTCAGGCTTGTATGAAATGGTCTCTTTGAAAGGTCATCAAAAATATCACTGAATCAAACCACTAGTCAGTTATAGGTACTGGGCACTCACCTCTAAGGCTGGTGACTGAAGGCTGGAGAGACCGCAGTATAGACCAGACAGATTATCAGGATCATTTGACCACAAGGACCAAAATCAAAGAACCCATGTTCATAAAAGCACCCAGATATATGTGTTAAGATGCAAGGGACAATTTTGCCTTTCCTTTGTGAATATGTCTTATTGGTAATAAGAATAACAACAGAATCTACAATGAGCACCTTATTTGAATCCAAAATACCATGCTAAGAAGGTTGAAATGTCACCTCATTTAATCCTTGAAGTCTTAATTATGACTCCTGTTTCATACCTTACTACACTGGCCAGAACTTCTAATATTAAGTAGTAGAGGGCAGACTTGTTTTGTCCTTGCTTTTGATGAGAATGCCTCTAATGTTGTTGACAGTTGACCTGAGGTAGACACTCCATAATATGTGAAGGAAGTATCTTATTTTTTTTTTCCTTTTAAAAATATATTAGAAATACTGTTTAAATGTTTTTACCTCTATGGATAAAATCATAGTTTTTCACAAAGAATCAACTAAAATGTTATCAATAGCTTCCTTAATACTGAATCATGCTTTCATTCCTGAAATAAACCTTATTTGGCACTTATCCATTAGGGTCATATCAATGAACTCTACTTGAGAGCATTTTACTTAGGATTAGGATTTTCACATCTGCATTCGTAAGTGAAGCTGGTCTAAAGTTTTTTATTTTTGTGCTCTCATTATTGGGTATATCAGTGTTAAGTCACAGATTACCTGGGCAGCTATCTACCTATTTCAAAATTCAGGAATCACTGATATAGAGCACTAAAATGACAAAGAATCACCAATAAAACCATCTGGGCCCAGAGACTTGACATGCAGATGTTGGAAGCAGCATTATTTATGACAATAAAATATTACAAATAGTCCAAAAGTCTATCACTAGAGAAATAATTATAATAAGGTGTAGACACATAGAATTAAGTACATTTATACTGCTATCTAGTAAGTCAGAACAGAGATTACAATATAATGCTAAGAAAAAAGAAGAAACAACACTATAAATACTACAGAGGAAAAATGTATCAGAGATTTATCAGGATAGTAGATTGCGTACACAAGCTCACTCCACCTCCTATCTAAAGTTGTGTGAAGTGGAACAATTTCTACCCTATACCACAGATAACTGATAGACATAAAATAGATAGATTCAACCCAAGAAAATTAAAAAAAAAAAAAGTTATCAAGTAACTGGCAACACTGAGGGATTCCTAAAAGGCAGAAATCAGAAAGCCTAGACCTACAGAAACGCAGTGTAGAAGAATGCAAATTAAAATAATCACATACTTCTTTTTGCCTATCAGCCTGACAAAAATAATGACATTATAAAACGCTTGTAAAGATCAGGGAAACAAACTCTTAAATTCAACTGGTATGAGTTTAAACTGGTGAATTCCTCCGGGAATACAATTTGGCAGCATCCACCAAAACCAAAAATAGGCATTCACTCTGGGCCAGCATCTCCACTTTCAGGCAACTATCCAACAGAAACACTTGTACACGTGCACAAAGACACATCCTGGTACAGGACTGCTTCACTGTAGAGTCAGAACTACAGACTTAATGACCACCTATGGACGGGCAGTTAAACATCAGGTATACCCATAAAATAAATTACTTAACAGTTAACAACAACAAAGGAAAGACAAGAAAACAAGTTGGACTATGTGTCCTGACAAGGAAAGATTTTGTAAGATGCACTGTGTAACTGTAAAGTGAAAAAAAGAAGTCATTGTATAATATATAAAAGATGAGGCCTCATTTTACACAGACAGAGACACACATACACACACACATACCCATGGATGGCAGTGCAGAGAGTGCTCACCAAGTCATTATATAATATACAAAAAATGAGGCCTCATTTTACACAGACACAGAGATACACACACACACACACCCCTACGGATGGCAATGCAGAGTGCCCACCAAGAGCGGACCCTCGCTTCTGGGCAAGGAGGTAGGGTGGGGAGGCACTGCAGCGCGTGAAGGACTTTCAGGTTCTACTCTACATTCTGCCACACTATTCAGAACACCGTGATGAGAAGGCATTCACGGAGTGGTCTTTTTATAATATTTTTAAATGTTGGGAAGGAAGCCACTTACAGAAAAAAGAAGAGCAAAAAATCAAAATAGTAGCAATAAATGGTTGTATATGTATGACACGAGTCACTTTAATAAGTATATAGGTATTTGGCTTAAAAGCTCAAGATAAATTTTAAGTGAAAAGAGAGGACATGTGTACTCTGACAGCTAAGTTATTTGTTCACTGTCAGTTAAGGAAGCCCGTGACAAGGTCAGGAACTTGAGGGACTTCCTGGTGTCCTCATCTTCCATTAAGCTTGGATTCCTGTAGCATCTTCCAAACAAAGAGCTAAAAGCAATTATATCTCTTTGTCACATTTACATCTCATTTCCTAAACCAAAAATTATAAACCCATGCCTGACAATGAATAGAATGTTGGAAAGTGAAACAGATCTAGAAAATTTAGGAGGTAGACTTCATATTTAGAGTCAATTTGCCCCACAAAACAAAACATCATTTTTCTATTACAAAATAGGTGACCAGTGAAATGCAAAACCAAATTATTTGCCCCAAATTATACGCCAAATCAGTGGCTGATCCAAAACTCTCCTTTAAGGCACTCTTGGTCTTTGGCCAACAGGGACTTTTGTCGTGATCCAAGCAGACGGCAAGATGGAGTGAAGATGTAGTCACACAACAGCAAGGTGACTGGAATAAATACGAGGAGCTGGGAAAGAGGAAATCCTCACACGGGTTAGAGCAGCTGGGACATCAGATCTGTTGGCTCCTAGTATCAGATTAGGAAGCTGCTACCTTTTCAACTTTCTCAATTCAGGTCCCAAAGTAATCTTAAAACTAAGGTTTAGGGACCTCCCTGGTGATCCAATGGTTAAGAATCTGCCTTCCAACGCAGGGGATGTGGGTTCAATCCCTCGTCAGGGAACTAAGATCCCACATGCCACAGGGGTAACTAAGCCCATGCGCCGTCCACACCCTGAAACAAAGACCCAGTGCAGCCAAAAAGCCAAAAAAAAAAAAGAACAAAAACTCCTGACATTTAAATGGCCTTTGCTTTTAATGACAAGGCAGAACTGAGCGATTCCTCTGTCAATTTCTAACTTTTCCCTTCACGTCTCTGGTTTAGAGGTGGTTAAGTCTGGATAGCCCATTCCAGCACTAAAACTAAAAACAATGAGAAAAGACAAAGCAGAGAGATAAGGAATTTCCTGCAAGAAGCTACAGCTTTCCCAACTTGGTAAGACCTTTCCCCCTCCTTTTTCCCTAAGCATTTCCTCTAAATGCCTATCTAGAAATTTGAAGGAATGGGAAATATATTAAATAAAACCCAAATGAAAATGGAGAACTGTCAGTTCTCTGTTTGGAATCTTAGCTTCAGACAGGATGGTAGTAACATCCCCCTCCACCCATGTTTCTTCCTTTTTGGAAGCCCAAGAAAAGAGCTATTTACAATCTAGGTCTTCCTCTCTATCGCAGCTGTTCTATTAGGTTTTTCTAAAGCAGTACCAAAGGGCCACTCACTAACAGACAAGAGCAGAACACAACGCACCAAGAGAACCAAGGAAAAAACAAGAGCAAAAACCTGAAAACAGTGCAGGAGACTCCTAAACACCCAGTGCGCTGTCACCATAGCCTTCAGTAGGCTTGACCTTAAGCCACGGGGAAACTTCTTTATGATGTGCCGCCATGCTACATATTCTAAGCCCTTTAAGGGACTCCTTCACGTTTCTGAGAGCACAGCAGTGTACAAGAACTGCCCAAGGGCCACCAGTTTGCAATTTCTAACATTTGGTTTTTCCTAACCTGCGACCCCAGCGTGACACGATCTCCATGCAACATAACAAACCTGCTACCTCATATCCATTAAAAATGGCCACAATCTCTTGATGGGACACGTAAATATACTGCATTTGAGATGTTTTTACATAAAACAGAGACAGAGAAACTATTAAGTTGAAACCAAAGTGGCCAGACCACCTTCATCTGTGACTACTCTGCAATCAGGATCAAATGGTGTCCCGTTCAGTGGCTCCTACCTGGCAGCAAGCCTGCTTCATGTGGTCCAGTCACCTAACTGCTTACTTTACAGAGTCAAGTAATGGTATCTCAATGGGCCGGCAGGGTCCAATCCAGTTCAACTGAGTGTGCGTTCAGGCCCCACCTGGCACGGGCCAGAGTGCTACACAGTCTCCACCCTGGAGGAGAGTGAGGAAGTCACACAAGTAAACAAATGACAACACAGCGCCTGACATTCCGGAAAGTATGCAAAGAGTAGCTGATGGGGAAACGGGAATACGGGAGGCCCTGCAGAAAAAGAAGACATCTGAGCTGAGCCTTTAAAGCTTAGACAATCAGCCGGGCAGAAGGAACAAAGAGGCAACAGCCATCAGGTATTCTACTCAATGCTCTGTGGTGACCTAAATGGAAAGGAAATCCACAAGAGGGGACACACACACACACACAACTGATTCATTTGGCTGTACAGTAGAAACTAACACAACATTTGAAAGCAACTATACAAAAAAAAAAAAAAAAGAAAGAAAAGAAAGAGGAAACTCAAATTCAAGGTCTCCTTAGTAGTCCCAGCAAACTGGGGCAAATGCAATTACCAGTTCTTTTGAGTGGCTGGAGCATGATAGTGAATGTATGCATGGACGGGTAGGCAGAGCAAAGTCATGAAGGCTCCGAGGTGCCACTGGAAAGTTTCAAGCAGGGAATGATCAGATATGTATTTTAGAAAAATCTTTCTGTTGACAGCTGGGAAGTAACCTAGATGGGAACCTAATAAATCTGTTATTCACCATACTGTTGAGACAGTCTGAAATACATCACAATTGGGGGAAATGCTAAGCACTTGCAGAGATGATGAAGACCAGACTAACTTCCAAGTTAGTGATTTGGGCACGAAGTGAGGACCTGAACAAACGGTGTGGTAGGGAAGATGGAGAAAAAAGAATAGATTCAATAGAAAGGACAGGATCTGGCGACTAAATGGAGAGAAGGATAAACAACTCAGTAGCTAATGAGAGGGTAAATTAAGGAGGAAAAGTAGTGTTGATTTGTTTTGTGATTGTGACAGTGTGTGTTGGGGGACAGGCACAGGGAGTTTTGTTTTGGGTTAGTTGAGGTTGAAATGAATTTGACTCCCACGTGCAGATGTCTAGTCAGTCAGTAGGTAGATATGATGGTCTAGGCTACCCACTCCAGTATTCTTGGGCTCACCTAGTGAGTGGCTCAGATGAGAAGAATCTGTGTGCAATGCAGGAGACCTGGGTTCGATCCCTGGGTCGGGAAGATCCTCTGGAGGAGGGCACGGCAACCTACTCCAGTGTTCTTGCCTGGAGAATCTCCATGGACAGAGGACCCTGGTGGGCTACGGTTCATGGGATCGCAAAGAGCTGGACAGGACCGAGAGACCAGGCACAGCACAGCACATGATGGTATGAAATGCTACGGTTACATGATTAGTTTAAATGACGACACTTAAATGCTGACATGCCCTTGTTCAACTTTACAACCGTATTATGGTATAGGGAAGTATCAGCACATTACTTCCATCTTAGAGGTAAGAAAACTGAAATCCAAATGCCTTACTGATTGTCATACAGCTAATTAATGTGGAATGGAAAGAAAATCCCATGTCTGACTTCTCATGCGTGTTCCTTCCAGTTTATTCAGACTCTCGACCTTGACTGCTGAGACAAAACAACTTGGACCATGATGGGTCTCCTCCTGCATTAGTTCTCAGGAAGTGAAAGACTCTGAGCACAAAGGCAGGACAGGGCCTGCTCCATCACCGGATCTTTGAAGAGGAAGCAATGGCAATGAACTTGAGGGGGAAGAGAGGCTCTCGGCAGCTCTCCATCAGGTCCTCATTAAATCATTAAGGTCTAAACAGGAGTTTGTCCCATCAGTCTTTTTCTGCCAAATGCGTTCGCTGTTTCCCTCTTTTGGTCATCCTTGTAAAGGCAAACTTATCTCTGAACCTCAGAAAGGACTGGTAGTTTTCCAACACAAGGAAACACTGTCCGTCTAATTTTACAAAAACTTCATCTCACTCAAGTGAATTTGACACATCCTTACTAAAATGCTTCCCACATACTTAACTGTTGAAAAGAGAGAGAAAAAGGAAGCCACTCTCATTGTAGAAGCTGGTGATCTGTGGAGAAAAACAAAACTTACAGACATGAACCAATCGTACAAAAAAACCCAATACAACTTTAGTTAACTGGGAAACACTGTGTATTTTTATTTCTGCTCAATCCTCATTAAAATGAGGGTAAAAACAAAAAGAATAGGAGAAAAATAACAGTGAACATAAAACGGCAGTGTTTTTAAAAGATGAAAAGTAGAGAAATTAGCAAAGCTGAAAGAATGAATCCTTGCAGCCAGAGAAGGAGAGGCCAACTGATCAGGGAAGGCTCAGGGATTAGAGGCCCCTGGTGGCACAGGAGCCCAGGGAGGAGGAGGAGCTGGAAACAAGGACTCAATACAGATTCTATACAAGGCAGCAACAGGCCACCAGGTCCCCAGTCACACCCAGGCAGCCAGAAGACTATCACTTCTGCACTCAGGCAGGAGAGCTCGGATGCTCAGTCGTGTCCAGCTCTTTGTGACCCAAGGACTGTAGCCTACCAGGCTCCTCTGCCCATGGGATTCTCCAGGCAGGAATACTGGAGTGGGTTGCCATGCCCTTCTCCAGGGGACCTTCCCAACTCAGGGATCAAACCCAAGTCTCCAGCATCGCAGGCAGATTCTTTACTATCTGAGCTACGAGGAAGCTTAAATAAAAATGAAAATCAAGGATCCTGATACATTTGAGGAAAGCAAACATGAAAAGAGAGAACACAAAACAAAATAAAGAGACTCAAAGGAACAGAAATAAGAAACCAAATAAAACCTCAACCAAAAAAAACCCTATTATCACACAAGAACAGGATTAGAAAAAATTACACCAGTGTAAAGCTTCTGGAAAATAAAAACATGATAGTAGAAATATAAATATAAACAAAGAGCTTGATGATAAAGCTGTGCATATCTTGCAGAAAGTGGAACCAAAAGAAGGATGGGGAAATTCCAGAGAAAAGATAAGAAAATTAGAGAACCAAAAGTTCCAGAGAAAAGAAAGAGGAGAAAATTATCAAAGAAATAACTTAAGAAATTTTCCTAGAACTGAAGAATGTGAACTTCCAGTTTAAATAGTCCATCCTATACTCAGTACAAAGAATAATTTTTAGAAAGACCCATTCCCCGCAAGGCACAATGAAATTTCTAAACACATGGGATAAAGACAATATAATTTCCAGAGAGAAAAAATAGTTTGCATAAAAAGGATTGAGTGCATCAAATTTTCAATTATTTCAAGATTTTCACAAAGTCTACAGCTTTCATTTCTGGAAGCTATAAGACAAAAAAGCAGTACTTTCAAAATTCAAAAGTGAAATGATTTCCAACCTAGAATTCTATAGCAGAACAAAAATCCGTCAAGTATAAAAAGAGAATAAAGATATTTTTAGACATGCAGAGTCTTAAATTTTACCTCCCACACTCCCTTTTATCAGGAAGTGACTGGAGGATGTGCACTACCAAATAAATGAGCAAATCAAGAAAGAGGAAGACAGGCATCCAGGAAACTGAACAACAACAAAAAAGGCAAAGGGAATAAAGCATGGAGTGGAGTGAGCCTCATGAATACCCAGCCATCCTGGAGGATGCGGGGCTTTGGGGATGCAGGAGAACATGAAACCGACAAGATCAGCCTGGGACTTGGAAAAGAGAATTTAGGGATTTAAAATTTACGGCTGTAGTTTACGAATTAAGAGTGAGCTGGATAAGTATGGCTGAACGCCCTTGCTGTTCACCAGAAATCATCAAAACATTGTTAAGTGGCTATACCCCTAAGTCAGAAAGAAAGGCACCAAACAGTATACTAACATATATATGGAATTTAGAAACATGGTAATGATAACCCTGTATGCGAGACAGCAAAAGAGACACAGATGTATAGAATGGACTTTTGGACTTTGAGGGAGAGGGAGAGGGAGAGGGGGGGAAGGTTTGGGAGAATGGCACTGAAACATGTATACTATCATGTAAGAAACGAATCATCAGTCTATGTTCGATACAGGATACAAGATGCTTGGGACTGGTGCACGGGGATGATCCAGAGAGTTGATATGGGGTGGGAGGTGTGTGTGTGGGGGGTTCAAGATTGGGAACTCATGTACACCTGAGACGGAAAAAAATAAAAAATTTAAAAATTTAAAAAAATAAATAAATAAAACACTGCTTAAAAAAAAAAATTTCCCTCTTAGCCCTGCCTTGGCTGCATCCCACACAGTTTGATAGCATTTTCATTTAGTTATTTTTTTAATTTCCCTGAGACTTCTTAACTCACGGATTATTTAGAAGTGTGTTGTTTAGATTCTAAGCATTTGGAGATTTTCCTGTTGTCTAACGTTACTGATTTCTAGTTTGATTCCACTGTGATCAGAAAGCAGATACCAACTTTTGTCTTATGTAGCTTAGCATATGGTCTATCTTGGTATATGTTCTACAGGCAACTGAAAAAAATAATATGTATTCTGTCAGAGTTATATGGAATGTTTTATAAATGCCTACTAGATATTACTAAAAAAAAAAAAATAAAGTGAGCTAGATATAGGAAACTCAGAAAACCACCAAGACAGGTAATACAAGAAAAAAAAAAAAAGAGAGAGAGAGAGGATTGTAGTATACTAATTGGTTTGGCATGTGAATAATACTAATAGCCATAATAATATAAACATTAGACACTGATGTAACTAAAAATTGTCATATATCTGAAGGATGAAGGGGGAGGCAGCAGACCTAGTGAGTGAAAGAAAGCTAAACCCTGCTCTTCCTTAACAAAGACAGATAAAAATTCTCAAATTTTAAAATCAAGAAAGCAGCAAAAGCATAGTAATCAAAAATACAGAGAAAACACCTGAAACTCAGAGCCAAGAGCTGGAAGTGGCTGCTTTCCCAAAAAAGAACTCAGGTGGGGATAAACGGGCCCCTGGTGAGGACGGTGCGGAACCGACTCCAACACCACACGCCAGGGTGAACAAGTGCTTGTCAGCTATGAAATGTGTATTTCTGGTCACCCTGGCTTTTGCGGCCACGTGTTTTGTGTTCCAAATGTGTGATGAAAGGCAGTGCCTTTGAAGGGCTTATTCCCTTGCGAGAGATGAACACAGTGGAAAGGCAACGCCCCATTTTAACCTTTCAGGTGATACAATTCACAAACAACTTGGAAGGATGTTCTTCTTGTTCCACTACGCCAGCAAGGAGCTCTCATCTCTCCTGCCAAGGACAACAGTCTCCTGTTTCTAGTGAGTTAACTGCACACAAGCCACACCACATCACACACACACCAACAATTTCTGGAGAGCAAGGGCTGTTAGAAACCTTATGCACTCATTCCAGTAACTGCTGGATTCAGTCACTGTACCCAGAAGGGGGAATGGGAATGGAGGCAGGAGGAAGCACAGAGTCTCTGCATGGCTGTGGACGTGAGCACCACTGTGGGAGCGTTCCACTCTGACCATGACGAAGTCATGAGGAATAATGCAAATATAATCACTTTTTTACAAGCCATACTTCCCTTACTGTTTATGCAATTACTTTGGGGGCCCTTAATTTTTCTTCGATTCATTTTACTTTAGCCTGGCTTCTTAACACTTAAGCATTTCATTTCTGTTCCATAATTACAAGAAAGGCACAGAAGTGCTGAACTGCATGAGAATGGTCTCCGGAGTTCAAAATCTTGATTCCTGCCACACTGCATCCTCTATGACAGTAGAGACTGTGCCCCATTCCCAAGCAAGAAGCATACAGGAAATATGCAAATATTTGTGGGGAGGGGAAAAGAAGGGGAAAGTTGCTGTGCTATTCTGTTACTGCTGCTAAGTCACTTCAGTCGTGTCCGCCTCTGTGCGACCCCATAGACGGCAGCCCACCAGGCTCCCCCGTCCCTGGGATTCTCCAGGCAAGGACACTGGAGTGGGTTGCCATTTCCTTCTCCAATGCATGAAAGTGAAAAGTGAAAGTGAAGTCGCTCAGTCGTGTCTGACCCTCAGCGACCCCATGGACTGCAGCCCACCAGGCTCCTCTGTCCATGGGATTTTCCAGGCAAGAGTACTGGAGTGGGTTGCCATTGCCTTTCTAGGTTCCTTGTAATAAACAAGACCAAACCACTGCCCTAAAGAACCTCAAAGGCACAGAAACAAAAAATTATAATGTAATGTTAAAGCAAAAGTGAAAGTCACTCAGTCATCTCTGACTCTTTGCAACTTTATAGTCCATGGAATCCTCCAGGCCAGAATACTGAAGTAGGTAAGCCTTTCCCTTCTCCAGAGGATCTTCACAACCCAGGGTTCAAATCCAAGTCTCATGCATTGCAGGCAGATTCTTTACCAGCTGAGCCACGAGGGAAGCCTAACAATACTGGAGTGGGTAGCCTAGCCCTTCTCCAGTAGATCTTCCTGACCCAGGAATCGAACCAGAGTCTCCTGCATTGCAGACAGATTCTTTACCAACTGAGCTATGACAGAAGCCCATAATGCAATGTAGTTCATGCTATAAAAGAACTGTGCAGATGCTAAGGGAACACAGGGACCACCAGGATGAATGGCATCAGTTCTCAAGAAAAAAGGATGAAAAGGATTTGCAACTAGGGAGAAAGGTATGTGATCACACTGCAGCCAAGGTGACCTTTTAAGGGCAAACGCTTCCTAGAAGGCCATGCCCCCACCTCCTTCCTCCCCAAGCCCCCAGTCCATCCTGCCTCTTTAGCACCTCTGCAGCACTGAGCAAAGCTCTCAAGGAACTCCTCCTTTTTTTCCCTTAGCCAAGCAGGATTCCTCATGAGCTACTTGTAGAGCTCCTTGTACTCTGCCTTGATGACAGTAAGCTCAGTTCAGAGCTCTATGTTTGTCCCTATTTGACTGCCTTTCTTACTAGAACCCAAGCAACTTCCCGGCAGATCGGAGTATGTTATGTTTACCACCATATCTTCACTGCCAAGAAAGCACCACACCAGGCAGATGGGGAGCTCCAGCAGTAAGAGAAATTTACACATAAAGGCACGAGGGGCCCACCTCTTCCAAGACAGAGATGGTAAATTACTTTAGATCATGGAAACTATTTCCAAGAACTCATATTCTCTACCTAGTTATTTCTTGAGTAAAAAATACTACACAAATACCTCTAAAATATGTGCAGATTCATACTACTGTAAGGTAACATGTTACTCAGGCAGAAAAAGCAACGTTCCTTCTCCTGTTTAGAGTGGGTATGGGGGGTGAGGGGAGGAGAATGTGTGTGTGTGTGTGTGTGTACAGAAAAGCTTTTAAGAATGGTTTATTCCTTGGCTTGTCAAAGTCCACAGGCTGAACTGAGCTGGGTAGGAAGGCAAGATGCCTTTGTCCGTCACTTTTGGGAGCAAAGATTTCTCCAACTCAGGGAAGTCATAAATCCTGGCTTGTATTTGTTGTCCCAGCATAATTATTAACAGCATCCTGGCCTGGACAATAAATTATATGCTCACTTTACTCCATCCAGATTTTGAGACCCCTCTCTTGAAATTTTGAGTCTAAAAGGCCTGAAAGTAACAGGCAGTATTAAATGTTTACTATGAGCCAAGTATACTTTCAGTGAATTTAATAACTCACTATTTACTTCCTATTGGAACCATATAAATGAACCCAAGGAAACTGGCAGTATAGAGTGAATAATTTACCCACTGTCCCAGATCTGGAATGAGTGACACTGGGTTTAACCCTAAAATCTTAACACTGTGCTAGATACAACTTTTTGAAAACCACTCTCTTGGCTGTTTTTCTCATTCCTGAGTAAGACAAACTCCCCACAGTTCATACACTTTCATTTCCGCCCAGCTTTACATTGCCCAATCCTCATTCATTCTGCCTCTTTTTATTCTCTCTAGGGGTATAGGAAACCAATAAAGAGTGTTGAGAAAGGCACTATATCCTAGATAGGAACCAGATCCCAGGGGGGAATGATTAGAGGTAGTTAACCAAAAGACTCCCATTAACATTTCCAGAAATCCAATTAGCTGACAAACCTTGTTACTTAGGGGTAACTATTGAAAGCATCATTATAATGAGAGCTACAAGCTGACTGAATTCATTTATTCTTAAAATATTTAAGATGATGATTTTGTTGTTTTGAGGAAATTAAAATGACCAAAAAATTTCAATATAGAAATTAATAATGCAAAAGTGTACATCTAATGTATACCTCAAATGAAATTTATTATCAGATTCTAGGTCCTACATACACCACAAGTATTTCCTAAATGTACCAAGCACCACAACAGAAACAGTGTTCTGAATGTTCCTAATTTGTAGGCTGAATGTCAAAGGTCTAAATTCTTTTTGACACAAGCAACTTACCCATATGAGTGAATCCTGGACTTGATATGTTGGATTAGCTAAAGATCATCTAAACTTTATGTAAAACAGAGATGTCACTTGTTCTACCCCTACCCTGAGAGAGCCATTTTATGGAATAAACAGGATAATGCATATGAAAAAAAAAATTGTAACCCGGAATCTAAAATATAGTTTGGCATCAATATCTAAAGTGAAGCAAAACATTCTAAAGAATGAGACCAGTGTATATGTGCTGACGTGAAAAAACCTGTAAGATGTATGAAGTGGGAAACGCACCTGTGAAACAGTATGTAGAGTATGATGTCACTGCAGTAGAACCGTGCATTTTTCTATGCCTACACTAACATATGGAAGGCTATATACCAAATTGTTAAGACTGATTGGTTCTAGGGGTGAGGCCTAAACTACTTTTGTAATAACACACACAAAGACTCTCTCCTTGACCAAACTTTATTATGGTTCCTCTGAACATTTTTTTCAACTAGGCCTTGATTTTGGTTCCCATCCTATCTTTGACTTGCCCAGCCCAGTTTTAGCAAGAATTCTGTTAAGTAAGTTTATCAAGAGTTCTCCCACCTTTGATATCTGATGAAGTTCCCCATCCCTCCTCTTTGATGTCAAAGAAGTCCTGCACCTGCCTTTAGCAAGAATCCTGTTGGGTCAGTTTAGCAAGAAGCCCCCTACCCTTGATGTCTCCTCTGAATGATTTTCCATCCACTGACTCATTCATCCTTTTTGCCAAAAATGCTCCTTGCTATTTCTGAAGATGAGCCTCTCTCCCCTAAAGCAATATTCCTACTACAGTAGTCTCAAAGTCTTCCTTACTGTTTTACAAGTGTAAGAACAAATTTTTCTTTAACAACACACATACAAAACACACACACACACACACACACACACACACACACACACCCCACTTTTTCTTTTTTAAGTGAAGCCAGATCTAATCCAGAGAGATGGGCTTCCAGTTATAAGATTCTTACTTAAGAGAGTTCTTTTAAGAAGGGGTTCTGGAGTAAATTTATTTCTGGGCTTGGCCTCCTTTTTAAAAAACCTCCTGTGGTCTTTGATTTTCCCAGTCTCTGGAGGACGAAAATCAATTATTCCCATTTGCTTCTGAATGGAGCTCTTCAATCACAGAGGCTATGAATAAGCTTGCCAAACAACTGCAGTACCAGTCCCCAGGGGAGAGTACCAAATAGGTCAGTGATTTCAAAGGCTGGGGGATTTTAGAAGATGTTATTGGAAATGTACAAAATGGTAACGTGCTGCTGGTTTAGGTGATGGTGAGATTAGGGAGATGAAAGAGTCAACAGAGGGTTACCAAATCCCAGAGAGCCTACCTTCTAAACCAGCTTACAAATTCATCCCCATCTCCCCATTTCCAAGGAATTCCCTGACGGCTCAGACGGTAAAGAATCCACCTACAATGCAGGAGACCCAGATTTGATCCTGGATCAGGAAGATGCACTGGAAAAGAGAATGGCTACCCACTCCAGTATTCTTCCCTGGAGAATTCCATGGACAGAGGAGCCTGGAGGAGGGCTAGCAGGTAGCAAAGGGCAGGACACAACTGAAACTAACACTCCACTTTCCTCATTCCCAAAGTCACTGCCTTATGCCCGAAATAACTTCCCAAGAGATATTACTGCCTTAAGTCTCTCTATTGACATCAAACATACTCTTTCCGAAATGAAGCATCCCAACCTGTTCAGGGGTGAGTCTACGGCAACAGACTTCTGAGGCAAATATCATCACTTACTCTGAACCAAGAGAGCTATGATACAAGCTACCACCCCCTTCTCAGAATCACTGTATTAAGAATCTCTTCTTTGCTTTAGTTCTGTGTAGCCAAGGTGACTTCTGTAAGCTGATTATTTCCTTTATAACAATTACATCCTGTTCTTGAAAGAGATATGGCATTTATTTCTGAAAATAATACTTACAGTTTGCTGCCTTAAGCTTTTTTGCTTAAACTAAATTTTAAAGTTATTTTTCCATAATTTAGTAGTACTATAACCACTTCCGTTAGTGAAAATAGATGAACAAGGCATACTACTTTGGAAAATTAAAAACATACACAACAACAGGAAGTTGGTTTACTAAGTCCAGGTTTTCTCCCTTTCTTTGTCCCTATTTATAATGTTTAATTTAATTCCAGAGGCTGTCCCAGGGACTCTTCTGAAGTCTGTATTTTAATCAGCCTCCCAAATCTGCTCTATTTGCCAAATTCCTTTTCTAGCATTCCCAAAAGGCACTCAGTATCCTGTCGTTGGAGTCAATCCAAAAATAAGCACTCATTTTGGATGACTAAGAACGTTGGCAAACACCTGGCTAAAAAGCAAAGCCAAGCTATGTGTAGCATTTACCAACTGAGGAATACGAGACTTGATCATGAAGGTTACAAAGAAAACATTTTCCGAGACTGGAAGGCTTTCCCACAAATAGCTTTTTGCTTCTCAAATTTTATATGTAGCTAAGTCAAGAGGCAGCCAATTACAACAACCAAACCTCCATATGGGAAGAAATGCAGCTTCATATATCAAAGAACAAGAGGAAAGTCATATCATCTGCTGATGGCCAAGAAAGTGAAGAAGCCCAAGAAGTCTTCACTGAGTCTAACAGATGTTCTCTTTTAGTACAGCAGCTACACAGAGCGTCTACTATGAACTAAGTATTGTGCTAGACACCTAAAATGTATCCGCTCTACTTTTCATACTAAATAGTAAAATAAGAACTTGCATTTTATAAACTTTCACATGCTTGGAGAGATGAAGCTAAAGAGAGAGGCAAAGTCATTGCCCAAGGATGCGCGGGGAGCGCGAGCCACCACCACATGGCCTCGTCCTGCCTGGCCCTTAAACGCAGGTCACTCTACTCTGCTGTTGTTGTCGTTCAGTTGTTGTGTCCAAATCCTTGTTACCCCATGGACTGCAGCACGCCAGGCCTCCCTGTCCTTCACCATCTCCTGGAGCTTGCTCAAACTCATGAC
This sequence comes from Neotragus moschatus, assembly GCA_006410615.1. NCBI lineage: Eukaryota > Metazoa > Chordata > Mammalia > Artiodactyla > Bovidae > Neotragus > Neotragus moschatus. Next base: position 1,943,164 of record SJYA01002843.1, read on the forward strand.
CATTGAGTCAGTGATGCCATCCAGCCATCCCATCCTCTGCCGCCCTCTTGTCCTTTTGCCTTCAATCATTCCCTGCATCTGGGTCTTTTCCACCCAGCTCTTCACATCAGGTGGCCAAAGTATTGGAGCTCCCATTTCAACATCAGTGCTTTCAATGAATATTCAGGACTGATCTCCTTTGGTATTAACTAGTTTGATCTCNTCCAGCCATCCCATCCTCTGCCTCCCTCTTGTCCTTTTGCCTTCAATCATTCCCTGCATCTGGGTCTTTTCCACCCAGCTCTTCACATCAGGTGGCCAAAGTATTGGAGCTCCCATTTCAACATCAGTGCTTTCAATGAATATTCAGGACTGATCTCCTTTGGTATTAACTAGTTTGATCTCCTTGCTGTCCAAGGGACTCTCAACGGCCTTCTCCAGAACCACAGTTCAAAAGCATCAATTCTTGGGTGCTTGGCCTTCCTTATGCTCCAACTGTCACATTCATACATGACTACTGAAAAAACCATGGCTTTGACTACACAGACCTTAGTCAGCAAAGTAATGTCTCTACTTTTTAATATACTATCTAGGTTTTCTATGTCTAGGTTTAATATGCTGTCATAGCTTTTCTTCCAAGGAGTATCTTTTAATTTTATGGCTGCAGTCACCATCTGCAGTGATTTGGAGCCCAAAAAATAAAGCGTCACTGCTCCCACTTTCCCCCATCTATTTGCCATGATGTGATGGGACTGGATACCATGATCTTCATTTTCTGAATGGTGAGTTTTAAGCCAGCTTTATCAGTCTCCTCTTTTACCTTCATCAAGAAGCTCTTTAGTTCATCTTCACTTTCTGCCATTACAGTGGTATCATTTCTATAAGTGAGGTTGCTGATATTTCTCCCAGCAAAATAGATTCCAGTTTGTGATTCATCCAGCCCAGCGTTTCTCATGATGTACTCTGCATATAAGTTAAACAAGCAGGGTGACAATATACAGCCTTGATGTACTCCATTTCCAATTTTGAACCAGTCTGTTGTTTCATGTCTAGTTCTGTTGCTTCTTGACTTATACACAGATTTTTCAGGAGATGTGTAGGGTGGTCTGATATTTCCATTTCTTTAAGAATTTTCCACAATTTGCTGTGAGCCACACAAAGACTTTAGTGTAGTCAATGAAGCAGAAAGGTTTTTCTGGACTTCTCTTGCTTTTTCTATGATCCAATAGATGTTGGTAATTTGATCTCCGGTTCCTCTGCTTTGTCTAAACTCAGCTTTTACATCTGCAAGTTCTCTGTTCATGTACTGCTAAAGCCTAGCTTAAAGGATGAACATAACCTAACTAATATGTGAAATGAGGGCAACTGTATGGTAGTTTNATTTCCAATTTTGAACCAGTCTGTTGTTTCATGTCTAGTTCTGTTGCTTCTTGACTTATACACAGATTTTTCAGGAGATGTGTAGGGTGGTCTGATATTTCCATTTCTTTAAGAATTTTCCACAATTTGCTGTGAGCCACACAAAGACTTTAGTGTAGTCAATGAAGCAGAAAGGTTTTTCTGGACTTCTCTTGCTTTTTCTATGATCCAATAGATGTTGGTAATTTGATCTCCGGTTCCTCTGCTTTGTCTAAACTCAGCTTTTACATCTGCAAGTTCTCTGTTCATGTACTGCTAAAGCCTAGCTTAAAGGATGAACATAACCTAACTAATATGTGAAATGAGGGCAACTGTATGGTAGTTTGAACATTCTTTGGCATAGCCCTTCTTTGAAACTAGAATGAAAACAGACCTTTTTCAGTCCTGCTGAAAGCACTGATGAGCTTTCCAAATTTGCTAATACATTGAGTGTAGCACCTTCACAGCATCATCTTTTAGGATTTTAAATAGTTCAGCTAGAACTCCATCACCTTCAGTGGCTTTGTTCATAGCAATGCTTCTCCCTAAGGCCCACCTGATTTCATACGTGAGTGGCCACACTATCGTGGTTATTCTGGTCATTAAGACCTTTTTCAAATAGTTCTTCTGTGTGTTCTTGTCACCTCTTAACCTCTTCTGCCTCTCTTAGGTCCTTACCATTTCTGTCCTTTATTGTGCCCATTCTTGCATGAAATGTTCCCTTGATCTCTCAAATTTCCTTGAAGCTGAAGTTGACCAATGCTATGAAGATCTACAAGACCTTTCTAGAACTGACACCCAAAAAAGATGTCCTTTTCATCATAGGGGACTGGAATGCAGAAATAAAAAGTCAAGAGCTACCTGGAATAATAGGCAAGTTTGACCTTGGTGCACAAACAGAGCAAAGGCTAACAGAGTTTTGTCAAGAGAACACACTGGTCATGGCAAACACCCTCTTCCAACAACCCAAGAGATGACTCTACACATGGACATCACCATATGGTCAATAATGAAATCAGACTGATTATATTCTTTGCAGCTGAAGATGGAGAAGCTCAACACAGTCAGCAACAACAAGACCCAGAGAAGACTGTGACTCTGATCATTAGCTTCTTATTGCAAAATTCAGGCTTAAATAGAACAAAGTAGAGAAAACCACTAGGTCATTCAGGTATGACCTAAAACAAATCTCTTATGATTATATAGTGGAGGTAACGAATAGATTCAAGGGATAAATCTGGTAGACAGAGTACCTGAAGAACTATAGACAGAGGCTCATAACAGTGTACCAGAGGTGGTAACCAAAACCATACCAAAGAAAATGAAACGAAAGAAGGCAAAGTGGTTACTCTATTTACCACCTACAAAAATCAATAGTCTGATAGATTTAAACGTTTCATATAACCATTCTGTTAATAATGAGAGCCTTAGAAAGTCTATGGACTCCAAAATTTCTGACACTATCTCTGTGTTGACAGTCCTAATACGTATGCCTTTGTGCATACACATGCTTAGCAATTACTGACTCAAAGCCAAGACTAATATGGCTCTAAACTGTAATATGAACTAAAAATACCACACTCTAAGCTGGTTCTTTAGAAACTTCACCACAATTAATAAATGTCTAGCTGAGCTAACCAAGAAAAAGAGAGAGAGAAGATACAAATTACTACTACTAAAAATGAAAGAGGGGCCATCACTACAAACCCCATGGACTTTAAAAGGATAAAAGAATATTATGAACAACTCTATGCCCACAAATTTGGAAAATTACATGAACTAACTTCTACCAAAATTCACATAAGAAGAAATAGTGCATCTGAATGGGACCATATTCATTAAAGAAACTGAATCAATAATTAATAACCTTACAAAACACAAAGCACCCAGCCCAAACGGTCATACTGGTGAGCTCTACCACACATTGAAGAAAAGAAACCAATTCTCTACAATCTACTCCAGAAAACAGAACCAGCAGGAACAACTCCTAATTCATCCCATGAGGCCAAAGTTAATACTATACACTAATAACAAACTATCAGAAAGAGAAATTAAGAAAACAATCTCATTTCTAATTGCACCAAAGAGAATAAAACATCTAGGAATAAATTTAACCAAGGTAGTGAAAGATCCGTACACTGAAGGCTATTTTAAAACTCCATAGCAAAACCCCCGAACAATCCAATTTAAAAACAAACAGACTTTCCTGGTGGTCCAGGGGCTAAAACGATGCACTTTCACTGGGGGGCTGGGGTGGGGGGGAGGATGCAGGTGGTGCCGAGGGGTGGCGTAGACCAAAAAGAAAAAAAAGAAGCTCTGAACAGACATTTTTTCCAAAGACATACAGATGGCCAACAGACAAACGGAAAGATGCTCAAATTACGAATCATGAGGGAAATGCAAATCAAAACCACAATGATATATCACCTCGTATCTGTCAGAATGGGTATTACCAACAAGACAAAAATATCAAATGCTGGCAAGGATGCAGTGAAAAGGGAGCCCTGTGTATTGCCGGCGAGAATGGAAACTGATGCAGCCACCATGGAAAACAGTACAGAGGTTCCTCAAAATTCACTATGGTGATTATTTCACAATGTATACAAATATTGAATTATCATGTGTACATATAATACTAATACAGTATTGAATATAAATTATATCTCAATTTAAAAACAAAGAAAGATGGACTTTTCTGCTGGAATATTGGCTAAGATTCCTCACTCCCAATGCAGGGGAGTGGAGTTCAATCCCTAGTCAGGGAACTGGATCCCACATGTTGCAACTAAAGACGGAGGAGCCTGAGTGCTGCAGCTAAGACCTGTGCGGCCAAATAAGTAACATTAAAAGAGAAACAAAACAAAAAGTCAGCAACTTACAAATGGGCAAAAGATTTGAACAGACACCTTACCAACGATTTTCAGACAACAAAGAAGCATATGAAAAGTTGTCCAACATCATGTGTCATTCAGTTTAGTTCAGTTGCTCAGTCGTGTCCGACTCTTTGCGACCCCATGAATCGCAGCACACCAGGCCTCTCTGTCCATCACCATCTCTCGGAGTTCACTCAGACTTACGTCCATCGAGTCGGTAATGCCATCCANCAATATACAGCCTTGACGTACTCCTTTTCCTATTTGGAACCAGTCTGTTGTTCCATGTCCAGTTGTAACGGTTGCTTCCTGACCTGCATACAGATTTCTCAAGAGGCAGGCAGGTCAGAGATTCCCATCTCTTTCAGAATTTTCCACAGTTTGTGGTGATCCACACAATCCAAGGCTTTGGCATAGTCAATAAAGCACAAGTAGATGTTTTTCTGGAACTCTTTTACTTTTTTGATGATCCAGCAGAAGTTGACAATTTGACCTCTGGTTCCTCTGCCTTTTCTAAAACCAGATTGAACATCTGAAAGTTCACGGTTCATATACTGTTGAAGCCTGGCTTGGAGAATTTTGAGCATTATTTGAATGATTACCTATCAGGAACACTGAATTGGTCATTTTGCATTGTTACGTGCACAGATGAAGTGGCTGCCATGACCGGATGACTTTCTGGTTTCACTTCTCAGGTCAAAGAATTCCCTTCTGAATATGAATCTATGCACTGTGTCATCCATAGAGAAATACTGGCTAGCTGAAAAAAAGTCACCTGAATTTAACAACGCTTTGCAGGATGCGATTAAAATTATCAACCACATTAAAGTACACACCCTTAACTCAGATCTCTTGCATCTATGAGGAGATAGACGCAAAGCATCCGTTTGAACCCAGAGCATCTCATCTCATAAGAGAAGACATACAAAGAGATGAGATGTCTTTCTATAAATAAGTAGGTTGCTGGCCAGAGTTTTTGAGTTATGAGAGCAGTTATAGAGATTTCTTTTAGAAAAACAGTCACCATTGGCAACATATTTCAGTGACGCAGAATGAGTCAATAAACCCGTTCAACCTGTTTGAGGAACTCAGTCCATCATCTCAGGGGAGAACAACAACTGCGTTCAGTTGGCAGATAAAGTAGCTACATTCAAAGCCAAACTGGAATTATGAGGGTGATGAGTGAACATCAGGATTGTTGACATGCTTCAAACATTAGCAGAGATTTTGAAAGATACTGAGCCAGGGTCTTCTTTCTCCAAGCTGATGCATGATCATCTTTCTCAACCTTCAAAAGAATTTAAACGTTACTTCCCAACCACAAAAGACCTCCAAACTGGGAAGGAATGGATCCATGACCCATTCGTGAATAAGGCAGCTGAATCGACCTTGTTCATGCTATAAGAGGATCAATAGCTTGAGACAGCAAATGACAGTGGCCTTCAAAGTATGTTTGAGACAACTTGAAATGTCCATATATTCTGGATTAAAGTCGAGGAGGAATGCCCTGAGATTGCTGCAAAAGCACTGGAGAGTCTGCTTCCGTTTTCAATACCTCATCTTTGTGAAGCAGGCTTTTCTGCAGTGACAGCAATGAAAATGAGATTATGGAGTAGACTGGACGTACGTATCACACTTCGGGTGTCCCTGTCTCCCATCACCCCCAGATAGAACCGTATAGTTGCAAGAAAACAAGCTCAGGGCTCCCACCAGTTCTGCATTATGATGAGTTGTATAATTATTTCATTGTATGTCACAAAGTTATAATAGAAGTAAAGTGCACAATAAATGTAACGGGTTTGAATCACCCCAAAACCATCCCCTTCCTCCACTGTCCATGGAAAAATTCTCTCCCATGAAACCAGTCCCTGGTACAGAAAAGGCTGAGGACTACTGCTCTACACCTGTCTATGAGCAAGAAATAAAGGTCTATTATAATTAATCAGTCAAGTGCTGGCCCATTTGTTACAGCAGCTAGTGTTGCCCTAGCTAACACAGCACAGAATATGGAGGACTTGTAAACATCATGTGGTCCAAGTTCTTGATTTTAAGGATAAGAAGACATGGGCTTAAGGAAGGGAAGTACACTAACAGGACTGGCTAAGCCTCAGCAAGTCTGCTATGCCCACAGAGCTGTGCCAAGGGTGTGGGCATTCACGCTGGTGCTGTGAGACTCTGTGGCCCCCAGAGCACTGCTCATGGAACCAAGGCTGAGCACCTGACCCAAGAACAGCCAGTCATAAATCGCATCAATCTGTCATCTATGATGGACATCCTGTCCAGCAGGTCATCACTTTCAGGAGTCTGACCTTGAGACACAAAACAGGAGCCTAGCACTGGTCAGTGGGACCAAGAACCAAATGACACCCAGAGAGAGGCAGGAAGCTAACAAGTGATCAAATTCTGATCACGGCAGATCATGACTCTTGCTCCTAAGAAGTATTAAGATCTCCCAGCTTGGCCTATAGATTTTAAATGGCCACCCTGTTTCCCTGATGACCTTCCAGAGCCAAATGGGAACTAGACCCGAGGTGTCCTTGTGGTCCACTCACCACAGCCATTGGCTCCTAGGCCAGTTAATGGCACCTTCACACTCTCATCACCCACAAATTCTGGCTCCTCCCCTTCTCTCACCTCACTCATCCTGCCTCCTGGCTCTTATCCATCCCTTTACTTTTGTCACAGGGCTCGTTCCTCTTTTCCCTTCTGCCAGCTTGGATATCCGCTTGAGTTGCCTTGAATTAAAGGGGTTTCCAGTTGCTCCCCTGCAGGAGGTAGGGCCCAACCTGGGAAGATGGTGGAAACGGAAGTAGTCTTGGACAAGGTTCCTTCCCTTCTTGATATCTTGATAAGTGGTCTCTCTATCGTGTCTCTCTCCTTTCTGGACTTTTCTTGAATCTTTCTTCTCTCTGGCTTAGTCCCCTTTGCTTCTTAGGGTTTCTCGGGGCTCTCTTGGGGCTTCAACTCACACCATTCTGATTCTAGTTCCTGGTATCCTTTCAATCTCTATCCCTGCTCCTTCCCCAGACCTGCTAAGAGAAAAGCTCTTCTCCCGTTTATCTTCCACTCAGTGCGTCATAGCCAGTCTATGCCTTCCTGTCTTTGGCTCAGTCCTACACCCCTTGTATCAGTTCCCCGCCCAACTCCCCCCCCACCACAACAAAAATAAAAAAACCAGAACTCTTATTTTCTCACAGTTCCAGAAGGCAGAAATCCAAGATCAAAGTTTCAGCGGTGTGCTTTCTCCTGAGGCCTCTCCTTGGCTTGCAGAGAGCTCCCCTCTCCCTCTGTCCTCACGGGGCCTTTCTTCTGCACCTGCATCCTAGTGTCTCTATGTCTTTAGCTCCTTTTCTTAAGGAGACTCCAGTCAGATTGCATCAGGCCCACCTCTTAAATGTCCCGTCTCCCAATAAAGTCACATTCTAGAAAGCTGGATGCTAGGGCTTCAACATATGAATTTGGGGCAGGGGGACAATTCAGTCATAAACAGCCCTGGTCTAATCCGTTCTGATGGAGCAGAAGGGGGTCCTGGAAGCACTGAATAGGCACCATAACTGACAGTTCAGACCACCCGTGTTTACCCACTTGCTCCCTCTACTCATGCCTAGAATGACACCTCCTACCTCTTCTTACCACCATTGCTTGTTTATCAAGTCCTACCATGAGCTTCCCAGGTGGCTCAGTGGTAAAGAATCTGCCTTCAATGCAGGAGGTGTGAGCTCGATCCCTGGGTCGGGGAGATCTTCTGGAGAAGGAAATGGCAACCCACTCCAGTATTCTTGCCTGGAGAATTCCATGGACAGAGGAGCCTGGTGGGCTACAGTAAATGGGGTCACTCAAGAGTTGGACATGACTGAGTGATTGAACCTCAAACATAATACCTGGCATAATATTCTGATGACTATGGCATAATCTTGTTTTTCTTGGCTTGGTTGACGTCTCTTTTATGGCATGTATTTACGTCTTCTTTATTTGTCCATTTAGCACATATTTATGGAGAAACAGCCTGGGGCAATGGTTCAGAGTGTGGACTTTGAGGACAACTCAACAATTTACCAGCTGTAATTTTGGCCATGTTACGTTGTAATCCCCTCTGATCTCCAGTATTATCTGAGACAAGCTGCCCCTACTCTATGACAGATGAGGCTGAAGTGAACTCACATAAGATGCTCAGGAGGGTGCCTGACATGCAACAAGCCCTCAGTGAACATGAGTGATTAGAGGGTGTGCCCAGACTGGGATGTGGAGTACATGGTCATGTCCAAGATCTCAGATCCTCAATTAGATCACGGTGGCTTGGAAGCTGTGACTTGATCCAATTCAACATGACATCTGGGATATAGGGGAGGCCTCATAAATGCTTGTTTCCTGAAATTGGGTCATTTGGAGTGATGTGGATGGACCTAGAGTCTGTCATACAGAGTGAAATAAGTCAGGAAGAGAAAAACAAGTATCATATGTTAATACTCATATGTGGAGTCTAGAAAAATGGTACAGATGGACTTATTTGCAGGACAGGAATAGAAACCCAGACATAAAGGGGGACATGTGGACACAGGGGAGAAAGGGGGGGTTGGAGGGACAAATTGGGAGACTGGCACTGACATGCGCATTACTCTCTACAAAATGGGTAACTAGCGGGAGCTGCTGCACAGCACAGGGCGCTCAGCCCAGTGTTGGGTGATGACCTAGAGGGGTGGAGACGGCACTGGCACCCCACTCCAGTGCTCTTGCCTGGGAAATCCCAGGGGTGGAGGAGCCTGGTGGGCTGCAGTCCATGGGGTCACTGAGGGTCGGACACGACTGAGCGACTTCACTTTCGCTTTTCACTTTCATGCACTGGAGAAGGAAATGGCAATCCACTCCAGTGTTCTTGCCTGGAGAATCCCAGGGATGAGAGCCTAGTGGGCTATCGTCTACGGGGTCGCACAGAGTTGGACACAACTGACGTGGCAGCAGCAGAGCGCTGGGGTGGGGAGGTGGGAGGGAGGTCCGGGAGGGACATATAGCTGATTCACTTTGTTTTACAGCGGAAACTGACACAACATCATAAAGCAATTGTGTGCATGTCAAGTCGCTTTTACTTGTGTCCGGCTCTGTGTGATCCTATGGGCTGTAGCCCGCCAGGCTCCTCTGTCCATGCCCTCCTCCAGGGGATCTTCCCGACCAAGGGATTGAACCAGCGTCTCTTATGTCTCCTGCATTGGCAGGCGGGTTCTTTACTGCTAGTGCCACATGCTAACATACTTCCCTTTTTCAAATTTATATGAGGATATATTTTCCAAAAATAATGGATCTTCCCAACCCAGAGATCAAACCTCTTGTCTCTTAAGTCTCCTGCATTGGCAGCTGGGTTCTTTACCACTAGCGCCACCTGGGAAGCCCTGTAAAGCAATTACACTCCAATTAAAAAAAAAAAAAAAAATTGAAAGAGAAATTCCTCTGTTAGAAAATCCAATAAATAAACAAATGCTTGTTCTCAAAATTTTAAATGATAAAAGAAAAATAAAAAGACAGAAATACAAGGATCAGTCAAATGTAACTCTCTTTCTGGTCGCCTGGAAACAAAAAAACCCTATAAATGTGTTTCCTCTGACGCCAGGTCCTCTCTTTCCCAGAAACAGCAGTGCATCCATGCCACGCCGTTCAGAGAAAGGAATTGCAAAGCTCTTCATCAGGCACATGCAGATGCTGTCTCTCCTGGGAGTGCGACCTGCTAGGTGCTTCCTGGCTCCATTGCCCAGTCTTCAAATGGATATTTTACATTCTTGGATTCGCATGGTGGTATCCTTCACAATTCGATAACTGCTCTCTCCACAGCATCAAGGAAGAGTCATTACTGAATTGCCACCAACTGTCCTGGGGAGTTGGGAATGCAACCACAATAAAGTGGGGGGAAAGCTTCAGCATAATTTCATCCTCAGTAATAAGGACCCATTTCTAAGCGACCACCATGCTCCAGACATGACCCCTTTGAACCTAGAGATAACCCTGTGTGAGATATATTTCACTCCCCCTCCCCACCATACTTTCTCATTTTAGTGTTGAATCTAAATGGATAACTAGACAAATATCTGTGGGACATTTCAACATTCGATTTACCTCTAATCAACATTTGATTTACCATTCTAACCTCTGCAAGACTTTGGAAGATTGCTTCTTTAAAAAAGAAAAATTATTTATTTGGCTGCACTGGTTTCAGTTGTGACACATGAGACCTTTGATGTTCAGTTGAGCCATGTGGCATCTTTCAGTTGCGACATGTGGGATCTGGTTCCCTGAGAAGGGATAGAATCCAGGTCCCTGCATTGGGATCATGGAGTCTTAGCCACTGGACCACCAGGGAAGTCCCGAACATTGCACACTCTATCCAACGTACACGGATTTCTTTTGGAAACTTTGGAGCATTTGAATACTTTTGATGAGTTCATCCAGGTTATTAACAAAACACGTTGAATAGAACAGAGCCCTCCCCCTCCACTACAGACTTCTTTCCAGGAGCTGTGTTTAACAGCGCTGCAGTTGACAGAACGTGAGGAAAGAAATGGCCAACTACACCAGAACCCAGGCAAGGAAGACACACTTTGCTTGAGGCCTGTGTTTGGAAGGGTCCAGAGTTCTGGAGACACAACAGAAGGAAACTCAGCAGTGCATCACAAAGACCATGCTTATTTCCAGAGTGTTGGAAGGTTATCACAGGACAGCATTTATTTATAAACATATGGCTTAATTATTTAATTTAAAAACAAAGAATCTAAAGATATCTGGAAGACCTAGTGCAATTTCTTCCTCAAGTAATACCAATGGCTTTCTGGAACGGATATGACCCTTGACTAGGGACAGTATTTCTCAAAACTTCAGAAAAGAGTGAAACTATCTTATACTTGGGTCCTAGCCCTTCTCTGGCTCCCCCTGCTGGCAGAAGAAAAACAAACTCCTTGGCTGAGCTAAATCTAGTGACCTTTTTGACGTGGCCCTAATTATATTCTCAGACTAGAGTCAAATCTGGAAAAGTCCACAAGACAGGACTGATCTCTCCAGTGCCACCCAACCCCTCTNCCTATCCCTTCTCTGGCTCCCCCTGCTGGCAGAAGAAAAACAAACTCCTTGGCTGAGCTAAATCTAGTGACCTTTTTGACGTGGCCCTAATTATATTCTCAGACTAGAGTCAAATCTGGAAAAGTCCACAAGACAGGACTGATCTCTCCAGTGCCACCCAACCCCTCTCCTCTGCCCTTACCCATCTATCCAGGTTACAGAATTTACAAAGTAGCCTGTGTACTAGGAAGTACGGTGGTCCCTGATGGTAGAGGCCCTAGAGATGCACTCTGCCCTCCTCCCAGGTCGGCCAAGATCCTGGCCTAAGGACAGTGTCCTCCCTGGGGAGGGTTTCAGTGCTTTGCTGTTGATCACAGGTGGAGTGCAGACAAAGAGGGAAGCAATTGCTGCAGCAGGAGGCAGGCTGGACGAACTGCTGGGATGGGACTGCCCGGGCACAGAGAGGAGCAGCAGATTAGACCCAGAGTGGGGGGCTCTTTTTAATCGTAGGCCAACCATGCCCAGGTAAGGGGGACCTGGCCTGGAACACCCACCTGAAAGACTCTGTGACTTTGAGCAAGTCCCTTCCTGCTCTGGGCTGCAGTCACCCTCTCTGCAAAGTGAGGATATTAGAGGTGGTCTCTAAAGACCCTTGTTTCCCACCTGACCTAGCTCAGGTGTCACCGCTGTGACACTTTCTCTGATCAACTCACTGACCCGACTGCTTTAGGAAGACTCGCATATTGGAGCACTCGGTGATCATCTGTGTTTATTTCTGTTCTCCCCTCCAAACCAAAGGTGCCTTATCCCAGCATTCTGGCTCATTTGAATTTTTCAGTTCAGCTCAGTCCCTCAGTCATATCCGACTCTTTGCGACCCCATGAATTGCAGCACGCCAGGCCTCCCTGTCCATCACCAACCCCCAGAGTTCACTCAAACTCATGTCCATCGAGTCGGTAATGCCATCCAGCCATCTCATCCTCTGTCGTCCCCTTCTCCTCCTGCCCCCAATCCCTCCCAGCATCACAGTCTTTTCCAATGAGTCAACTCTTCGCAAGAGGTGGCCAAAGTACTGGAGTTTCAGCTTTAGCATCATTCCTTCCAAAGAACACGCAGGACTGATCTCCTTTAGAATGGACAGTCCAAGGGACTCTTCAAGAGTCTTCTCCAACACCACAGTTCAAAAGTATCAATTCTTCGGCGCTCAGCTTTCTTTANCTCCTCCTGCCCCCAATCCCTCCCAGCATCACAGTCTTTTCCAATGAGTCAACTCTTCTCATGAGGTGGCCAAAGTACTGGAGTTTCAGCTTTAGCATCATTCCTTCCAAAGTACACCCAGGGCTGATCTTCAGAATGGATTGGCTGGATCTCCTTGCAGTTCAAGGGACTCTCAAGAGTGTTCTCCAACACCACAATTTAAAAGCATCAATTAGGGAAGTGCAAATTAAAACAACAAGGAGTTCATGTCTTTCATGCACGATCGGCCCATTCTCCTCGAGGGGACCTTGGAATAAACTTTTCTCTGCTCCAAGTAAATAAAATAAAATAATAAAATAAAACAACAATGCAACACAAGTATGGATCTATTAGAATGGCTAAAATCCAAAACACAACACCAAGTGCTGGCAAGCATAAAGTGCAATGAGACTCCCTGTCAGTAGAAACACAAAGTGAAAACAGCCAGTTTGAAATCTGCCAGTTTGGCAGCTTCCTTCAAAGCTAAATATAGGTAATTTATCATGTGATCCAGTAAACAGTCCCAGGAATTTACTCATGAGCTGAAAATTGATGTCCATACAAACACCTGCATGTGAATGTCTATAGCAGCTTTACTCATAACTGCCAAAACTTGGAAGCAATCAAGATAACCTTTAGTAGGTGAATGAATAAACTGTGGTATACCTAGATAACAAAACATTCCTCAACAAGAGGAAATGAGCTAACAAGACAAAAAAAGACATGGAGGAACCTTAAACACGTATTACTAAATTAAATAAAACAATTTGAAAAGGCTACATACTGAATGATTCTAACTATATGACATTTCGTTAAAGTAGAGATAGTAGAAAGCTCAGTTCCCAGGGGTTTAGGAAGTTTCCAGAAAAGATGAACAGATGAAATACAGGCCATTTTTAGGTCAGTGAAATTATCCTGTATGATAACTGTAATGGTAGATGCATAACACTATGTATTTGTCAAAACTCACAGAACTGTACAATACAAAGAGTGAACCCTAACAGATTTTCAGTTCAGTTCAGTTCAGTCACTCAGTCGTGTCCGACTCTTTGCGACCCCATGAACCACAGCACACCAGGCCTCCCTGTCCATCACCCATCACCAACTGCCGGAGCTTACTCAAACTCAGGTCCACTGAGTCCGTGATGCCACCCAACTATCTCATCCTCTATCGTCCCCTTCTCCTCTCGCCTTCAATCATTCCCAGCATCAGTGTCTTTTCAAATGAGTCAGTTCTTCCATCAGGTGGCCACAGTATTGGAGTTTCAGCTTTAGCATCAGCATCAGTCCTTCTGGTGAATATTCAGGACTGATTTCCTTTAGGATGGACTGGTTAGATCTCCTTGCTGCCCAGGGGACTCTCAAGAGCCTTCTCCAGCACCACAGTTCAAAAGCATCAATTCTTCAGCGCTCAGCTTTCTTTATAGTCCAACTCTCACATCTATACATGACTACTGGAAAAAACAAAGCTTTGACTAGATGGACCTTTGCTGGCAAAGTAATGTCTCTGTTTTTTAATATGCTGTCTAGGTTGGTCATAACTTTTGTTCCAAGGAGCAAGTGTTTTTTAATTTCATGGCTGCAGTAACCATCTGCAGTAATTTTGGAGCCCAAGAAAATAAAAGTCTGTCCCTATTTCCACTGTTTCCCCATCTATTAGCCATGAAGTGATGGGACCGGATGCCATGATCTTAGTTCTAACAGATTTCAGTTAACAATAACACATCGATATTGGTTCCACTGGGGCTTCCCAGGCAGCGCTAATGGTAAAGAACACACCTGCCAGTGCAGGTAGATGTAAGGGACACAGGTTTGATCCCTGGGTTGGGAAGATCTCCTGGAGGAGGGCACACAACCCATTCCAATAATCTTGCCTAGAGAATCCCATGGAGAGAGGAGCCTAGTGGGCTATGGTCCACAGGTTCATGAAGAGTTGGACACGACTGAAGAGACTTATTAGCACACACACACGCATTGGTTCCATTACAACAAATGTACCACACAGTAAAGATGTTAATACCACATACACACACAGTAACTGGGGAAACTGGGGGGGAGGGGTGAGAGAAAGAGGAGCATAGAGCTGTCTGTACCTTCTGAGCATTTTTTTTTTCCCTATAAACCTAAACCTGCTCTAAAAAGTGAAGTTTATTAAAATATCCCCCACTCTCTAAAAATGAACACTCATGTCGGAAGTAATGATGTACAATGTATAATCCAAAACATGGGAAGAAAAGAATCAGTATCAAGAGGAATCAACAAGAGTGGCATAATTTAAAAGCAAGTCAGGATCCTAACTTTCCTTCAGCTACCTGCAGGTTTCAGTTCTTAACTGAGGCATCAGTCTAAAAAACATAGATGCAATTACACAAAATCAAAATATTACAGAGAAACCATAGAGATCCCCTACCCGATTCACTTACTCTTTAGACTGAGAGCATGGAACCTAAATGTTCAAGTTCCTGTCTCAGCCCCCAGAAGCCAGCAGACCTCATCACTGCTAAGTGACTAACCTCAGATCTAGACCATAAACCCAGAAAGAGTATCTGAGCTCCGGCCCTTCTAATGACTGTTCACAGCAAATCTCTAATCACTGTGTCATGTGCTGCTAAGTCACAAGTGGTTCTAGACAAAGCTGGTAGAGAAATAAAAAAATCTCCTTTGGAATTTAGTTCCTCAAAGTAACGAAAGATGGCCAAGTGTGGCCTAGAAGACAAGTATGGCTCAGAAGACACCAAAATATCTTCACTGGAGGATGACTTGAAGAATTCCACCTGACTACTAAACTACTGCCAAAGGAATATGAAGAGAAATGAAACATAACAAGTTCCAAAAACTGAAGGCAACCAAAGTGCTTAAAACCCCTCTGTATGCAAATTCTCAAGGTTACAACTAGGACAGTGTTACTTAGAAACTAATATAATACTTTGTAGGCTAAGGACATTATGAAGTTCTAACGTGCTGTATCTCTCCTAACACCCACAACAGCTACACTGAGAATAGTTCCTGGCAGAGCCAGCTCTCAAGGCCCTCACTCTGGACAGTGCGCTGTCAGTCCACTCCCAGCACAAGCTGGCCACAGCCCCCTGAGCTGTCCTAGCGCAAGTGACACACTCTGCAGCTCCGTGACATCTCTGAAATGTCTTTAAAGAATGAGCAGCTGCCAACATTAAAGACTGACTAAAGTTGTACTAGGACTGTCAGGAGTATTGAACTTCAGAGAATCTGATATAGCCTTAACACATTAAAGAAGAAAAATCATACATTTGTTCCTCTCACTAGATTAAAAATATTTTACAATTCAACCCTCACTAATGATAAGAAAAAAACTCCAAATTAACTAATGTCAGTAATATATTAAATGGAAAAAAACTAGTTGCAGATTATGTATCATCATTAAAACAAAATGGAATCAATTTATCTAAGCATGTTAAAAAAATTTGGAAAAATATACATAAAACTGCTGGAAGGATTGAAGGAAGGAAGAGAAACAATGGGTTGTTATAGCATTTGACTTTTTCTATCATAAAGATGTATTAGTCTAACAAATTTAAAATGGTATTTTCATTTTAGAAAAGTCAGAATCAACAGCACTCCTAATCACGGCCCATTTAACTTTATATCACACATACAAAAAAGGCCATCTGCTAAGAATCATCAGGAAAAAAAAGTATTTCTCAATTATACAGATCAGTGTAAATTAAATTCTCTCTCATTTCCATTTTTCCTCCAAATCCTTGTCATGTGTGTCATATGCAGACTCCCACAGGTGATTCAAGGACAAAGTTCATACAATATCAAGTACATTGCCCTGAACACTGTGCAGACTGATTCAACACATTTTTCAAGCGAAACAGTACATTCCAGACTTCTTAGATTTGTGTTCAGATCTGAGAACTACACTGGACAACTCAGAGTGCTCGCTGAGGCTGCTGCTGCTGCTGCTGCTAAGTCGCTTCAGTTGTATCTGATTCTATGCAACCCCATAAACGGCAGCCCACCAGGCTCCTCCATCCCTGGGATTCTCCAGGCAAGAACCCTGGAATGGGTTGCCATTTCTTTCTCCAATCCAGGAAACTGAAAAGTGAAAGTGAAGTTGCTCAGTCGTGCCTGACTCTTCGCAGCCTTCCAGGCTCCTCCATCCATGGGGTTTTCCAGGCAAGAGTACTGGAGTGGGGTGCCATCGCCTTCTCCGACAAATGGTGGCCAAGTTTCCGAATGAGTCCATTAAAAGGGGGCTGATCACCAACTCCAATGTAGGGGAGAAGGTTGCCTCACACGCAGGANAGGCTCCTCCATCCATGGGGTTTTCCAGGCAAGAGTACTGGAGTGGGGTGCCATCGCCTTCTCCGACAAATGGTGGCCAAGTTTCCGAATGAGTCCATTAAAAGGGGGCTGATCACCAACTCCAATGTAGGGGAGAAGGTTGCCTCACACGCAGGAGCCAGTGTATAATAAAGCAGTGTACTGTAGATCAGAGCAGACACACAGAACACACAGCTGGGTGTTCACAGCTCAATGCAATTCTGACACTATGTACCAGAGACAACACAGATCCCACAGGCAAAGGGCTCAGTCCGACAATACCATCACCACTTCAGACCAGCTGCAAGCCAAGATTGTTACCTGTAGCACATGTGACCCACCACCTACAGACTGCAAGTTCTCCTGACCCCCTTCTTGTGTTCAACTAATTTGCTCAAGCAGCTCACAGAACTCAAAAAACCCGTTAATTTCCTAGATCACCAGTTATTCTAAAACGTAATCTTTCCATTATCTTCCAAACTTATGGGAAGTTGTTTTCCAGAACTCACTATGTAGGATGGCAATTTGAGAGACACAACATACTCATCAGACTGTGCAAAACACACTCTGTCCTTAAAAACCACACAGCTGCTTATCTTACGACTATTCCTGGCTCAAAAGACCAGTGGAAAGTGCCTACAACGTCAAGTCTGGAAATGAGAGCATCAGTCCCCATCTAACCAGGACCCAGATGACTAACACTCATGAAGCTGCACCACTGAATTTCCTCCGAGTTCAAGTGGCCTCAGCCACTGCCCACAAGGGCTGGGAGTAGCAGTCATGTATCTTAGACGAGCAAGATGTGACAAGACCACAGAAACAGAAAATGCTCCTGACTCTTCAAGCTTGCTGTGCCTCATTTTTGCACTATCATCTACTTTGCAGAGACTTCTAAGCAGACTGGGTAAGCCAGTAACAAACACATGAAATGAAAAGCATTCAGTATTCTTAGCATACTCCCCAATCTTTTTTTATTTCTGATTACTTGAAAGCAAATAGAAGCAGGCAACTAAATATTTCACCACAGTGTATAATACTGTTGAGACAAAATGGACTAATTCTTTTTTTTAATTGTCTTTACCTTTATTAGTGAAACAAAAGTCAGAGGAGAAATTTAAGTTTAAATTAAAACTTTAGATTTCCCCCCAAATTTAATAAGAAAACTACTCTGCCTTTTAAAAAGTATGTAGTGGAATCAAGGGTATCTTAAATTTAACTCAAATGATTACTAAATGGCCCTGGGAAATTCATTTTTTTTCCTCTGCAAACTGGACTAAATCTTTTTTAATTTATCATTTTATTTTATTTTTAATTGGAGGATAATTGCTTTACAGTTTTGTTCTTCCATATATCAACATGAATAAGCCATATGTATACACATGTCCCCCCTCCCTTTTGAACCTCCCTCCCACTCCATCCCACCCCTCTAGGTTCCTGGACTAATCCTTGATGAAAATGTTTATCAAATGCAACCTACAGGTCCACTGAATCAACAAGACTGGCAGGCAAATTCCACAAACATAATGAAATACATACTAGGATTATTTGTGGAGCAGATGTGTGAAATCACTCCACAAAGCTGCTGAAGAGACACCCATTCCCTTGCCTGCAGGAGGCATCATGCATTTTGATCTGTTCCACCCCAAGAAGCAAAGGGTTTGCCCTGCAGGAAAAGGCTCCTGCGACCGCTCCTACTGAGTAGGCTCTGAACCTGTCTGCTCCAGATGTGAAAGTGTGGGAGCTTACTTGGCTGCAGATCAAGGCCACAATCTTCAAGCACCAATAAAAGTGATATTTCTATCCACCTGTCTGACTGTGAATGTCACTCTTTTTTCAGTTGTTTCAGAAACTATATTGTACTTTGCTGTATTATGCTTCACAGACAGAATTTTTTCAAATTTTATTGAAGTATAGTTGATTTACAATGTTGCGGAGAGGTATTTTTTAATTGGCTCTATTACACCTCATTGGGGTTCCCAGATAGCTCAGTGGTAAAGAATTCGCCTGCAATGCAGGAGACACAGGCTCAATCCCTGGGTTAGGAAGATCCCCTGAAGGAAGAAATTGCAACCATCTCCAGTATTCTTGTCTGGAGAATCCCATGGACAGAGGAGCCTGGCTACATATAGTCCATAGGGTTACACAGAGTCAGCCACGACTGAGCACACAGCATACCTCCTAAGACCTGCCTCCAAAAGGCCCTAAAATCAGTGCTCCTAGCCCTTATGTGGTCCATGATCAAATGTTTATAGAACAGTAATTTTTAGGAGATCCAGTTATGAGATGAGTTTCAAAGACACACTGGTTTNATAGGGTTACACAGAGTCAGCCACGACTGAGCACACAGCATACCTCCTAAGACCTGCCTCCAAAAGGCCCTAAAATCAGTGCTCCTAGCCCTTATGTGGTCCATGATCAAATGTTTATAGAACAGTAATTTTTAGGAGATCCAGTTATGAGATGAGTTTCAAAGACACACTGGTTTGTCAGGCTCTTAAAAATTCAGAGGGGAAAAAAGAAACACAGCAATACAGGAATAAGTCAGAAAACAAATAAAACTGAGTAAAAATTAAAATTCAAATATGATAAACATCTGTCCACTGAAGGACAGGTGTCTGTGCGCAGGTGGAACAAGACAATTTGTGTCAGAGCAGGCCTTCACCACAGAACTATTTCACACCATTCCTCAAGGGAGAGGACAGCTCTCTTTGGGGAGGATCCTAGAGACCTCCCCTGCCCCTAACTCTAAAAAAGCCTACCGCCACTGATTTTTTTTTTCCCAAGGCTCAGTTGAACAGGCCTAAAAGCATTGCTCCCAAACTGCTTGATGCCTGAAATCCTTCCAAGAAAAAGAAAAGCCTTTTAAACTGCAATTAGAAATAAATGGCTTAAAATGTGCTTTAAAATGGTTAAGTAATGCTTTTGCTATGACTATATTTTGTCTAATTATGAATAAATGACACCAGAGCCTTCCTGACTTAGATAGAGGGAAGGAGAAGAGAACACAAGGTCAATAGGCGCCTTTAATGAAAGAGAGGTCACTGCAGAGGGAGGTGCAGGTTGGTGGGAAAGAAGGACCGTAGAACCATTATTTAAAATAATAATGTGCTAGAAAATTCAACAAGAGAGGTAAGTGTCTGTGACACATACTGGACCAAGTCATAGAACAGGAAGAGCTCTAAGGTAACGGATTTAGTTCAAGCCCTAGGGCTTTGTCCTAAGTTTCCCGACAATGGACATCATAAAGACTGTCACCAGATTAATCTTCCTAAAGCTGGAGTCTGATCATGCCTAGTCCACTCCAGAACCTTCAGTAGGAACCCTCATCCTTCAAACTGAGGTCAAAATGACTGAGGGAAGGACTGATGGCTTGTGTGATCCAGCCACAACTTATTAATACTTTTCCAATCTTATTTTCTTCTTCACTACATTATACCCCATTACTTCAGCAAAACTTAGCTTTTCTCCAAATATGCACGTCTCTTCCACTTCAATGCTTCCCTCTCCACCTCTCTCCCAGCCTGCCCTGTGCCTCAATTCTCCTCTTTTGAAGCTTATAGCCCCAACTCTAGCTTCTCTCATCCTTCATCCACAAACTGTACTGTTCGAGCTTCACAAATACCCTGTGAAGAACTGTAGGTACTTACTAACCCTGAATAGCAGAAGAAGAAACTGAGTCTTAGTGAAACGAAGCACTGCAGTCTCTCCTTAGTTATGAGGGATTCTTTTGAAGACCCCAGTGAACGCTTCCTGAAAGCTCAGATCGTACGGAACCTCACATGTACTATGTTTGTTCCTATACACACATACCTATGGTAGAGATTCATTTACAAATCAGGCACAGTAAGAGAACAGCCAAATTGATAGCATCACTACTCCTGCACTTTGGAGCCATCATTAAGTAAATAGGATTTGTTGCACAAGCACAGTGATGCTGCAACACTAGATCTGACAAACCAGACGGCTTCTAAGTGACTAACAGGCAGGTAGCGTATACGGCATGGATACGTTGACGAAGAGGCGGCTCACTTTCCAGGCAGGACAGAGCAGGAAGGGGCAAGATTTCCTCACACCACCCAGAACAGTTTGCTACTTAAAACTTGGGAATTATTTACTTCTAGAATTTTCTATTTAACATTTTTGGATAGCAGGCAACCGTGGGTAACAAAAATCATAGAAAGCTTAATTGCAGATGAAGGGGGACCACATAACTTGTCCAGGGCTCCCACGATAATAAGCACTAAACCAGGATGTGAAATCAGGCACTCTGACTCCAGAGCCCAAAGCCATAACCACTGTGTCTTTCAGCACTACATATCCAGAAGGACTTTCTTTTCTCCTCTCAACTTCCATCGTACTTTATCTGTTTATATCAGTTAATGATAAGAGAATAAAAAAGTGATGCGATATTATGTATCCATATGCATTTTGCACATGTATGTGCATAACATGTAGTATATTCACATCTTTCAAGACTTTAAGGCACATGAGATCAAGGTCCATCTGTGTGAGATCCATTTTCATATCTGCCTGGCATCCAGAAGAGTGCCCTGTTCATACTGGTAGGTGCTGGGTATAATGATGAATAAATGAAGCTATATCATCAGTCCTATGCTTTGTTTTCCAAATGAGTAGTTTCTTACAAAAGTTTGGCTTCCAAGGAATTTATTCATCTAGCTGTTGGGAGGGATATGTGTGCTGTGCTGTGCTCAGTCCTGTCTGACTCTGTGTGACCCCACGGACTGTAGCCCACCAGGCTCCTCTGTCTATGGGATTCTCCAGGCAAGAATACTGGAGTGGGTTGCCATTCCCTTCTCCAGGATCCTGTGGAGGAGGGAGGGATATATTTCACATCAATTGATAGCAACGAGCCCATTAGTCCTATACAAGTTGGGGATGGGGTGAATGAATAGGGAAGAAACTAAATCTCCTTAAGAGCTATCGCCTCTATTAAAATATATTAGAGACTTATCATATGAATTAGAAAACCTAAGTTGGTTTGAAATTACGGTAATGCTTTGATCAGGAAGGAAACATATTCTTGGCACTGGGACAGTCTGACAATGGAAGCAAATGCACAGTTTAAGGTGAATTTGAATTTTTGTTCTCCTTGGCCTGGAAAGACTATAGAGAACTGGGTGTCAAGGTAATGACCTCAATTACTATATCCCAAACCATCAACAGCTGGAGGCCCTTCACCAGCCTCCACCAACAATCAGACCTGTGTGCTCCCATCTGCTGCAGAAGCAACAGGGGCTCTTCAGAGGACAGGCACAGTCAATGTCTTATATTCTTCAGAATCTCTGCCTCAATGGCAGCCTGCAGATGCCCTGGCCTGAATTCTCTCCCTGGAGATAAGGATGACGTGTGCTCTTTCAATGCACCCTATAGGTCACGGGTGCTGAGCACTCTAAAATAAGCTCCTGAAGCCCCCTCACCAATTGCTAGGGACATGCTAATCCCATCACCATTTCACCAGGGTGCATTTTATTTTTATTTTTTTATTTTTTTCTATTTTATTTTATTTTTATTTATTTATTTTTTTTTTTCATCTCAGGTGTACATGAGTTCCCAATCTTGAACCCCACCCCCCACCTCCCACTCCACATCAACTCTCTGGATCATCCCCGTGCACCAGTCCCAAGCATCCTATATCCTGAACCGAATGTAGACCAACGATTCGTTTCCCACACGACAGCACACGTTTCAGTGCCATTCTCCCAAACCTTCCCCCCTCCCTCTCCCTCAAAGTCCAAAAGTCCATTCCATGCATCTGTGTCTCTTTTGCTGTCTCGTATACAGGGTTATCATCACCATGTTTCTAGATTCCATATATATGAGTTAGTATACTGTATTGGTGCTTTACTTTCTGGCTTACTTCACTCTCACCAGGGTGCATTTTAAATAAACACCTTGCACCTTCTTTCTTTCAAGTTTCCCCATATGCCGCTGGTGCCCAGAGACATTTAAGAAGTATCAATGATGCTTTTAATATTGAAATGCTGGTGTTGTGTTTAACCCAGCAGGGTTTTTAACAACATATATTAATTTAAATGTTTTCAGGATTTACTTTAAAGATAGCTGACAACTAAAGGCACAGGAAAGAGGAGTCCAAATAATAAAGAGTTCTCTTTCTCACGTTCACTGTTGGACGACAAAGCCCAACAATGTCAGCAGGTGCTGGTTTACCTCTAATAGTCACAATTTTTAATACAAAGCAACACGAAGGTAGTCTTGCTTCTGATTCAGAAGATGGGGCATTAAAAATGTAAACCAGCCCATCCCTATGCAGAGAAGCATGAAAATGGAGTCACGACCAAAGGACAGAACCCCAAAGCTTTTCGTACATTAGAGCAAATGGGAACAGCCTCACATGGCCAATCTTCTAAGAAGGAAAATAGATAAAAGAAGAAATATGAGCAGCCTGATGTTTGAAATACCTAGAAAAAGACTGATTCACAGAAGTCTTATCAAATAAGGTGGGGAGAAAGAAGAGGTGATGAGGCTGGGAGAAGAGAGGGGAAGAAGACTGTTTTAGCCGAGATGTGAACAGTATTTTCTTTAAATGACTTAGCCAAGAGAAACAGGTTTCACATGTGTAACAGCAAGGGAAGCTTGGTTCAGAGCCAACTTGTCATGAAGCCCAGTTTCCAACACTTACTAAGAGGCCGAATCACAAGGACGTTTTTTCTTGCATGAGGTTCCAGGGGAAGGGATGTAGTGAAGCCCCTTAAGCTACATGCAAATGCAAATGAGAAAATGAACAATAACTAGACAGAGTCCTTGAGTAAGGCCAAAATAATGTACAGCTAGCCAAGCTCTAGGCAAGCTCCAAAGACCTGAGTGAACTTAAAAAAAAAAGCAATTTCACTCAGTGTTATAAGTATCCTGGGAGCTAAAATGAGGGCTTCTTTCCTCATCAACTCTGAAAAATGCTTCAATTTATAAGGAGAGTAAAAGAAAAATCAAAGTTTTCAACTCTCTAATATAATTAATTAGGGAGGTTCTTCGATTCTTTTCCCTTTCTTCAAGTCAGTTCCCTGAACACCATGGTATACTAGTCTAAGACCACAATTTCTGGACTAACAGTCATAAAACATCAACTATTGGGTGCCTTAAAAAAACAATCTCCTAAGTGAAACTAACGTTTAATGGCATTAATTTCCATCTATTAATAATGTGTTAGTGTTTTCAAAAAGCATTAGCCATGAAAGCTCTTTTGGAAGATGTCAAAGCCATAAATGAGAAGGAAGAAACAGGACATTGGTGACACAAAAGGAAGTCAAGTGCTTGGAGGGTCAGCTGTTTCCAGAACACTTATACTGTTTGCCGTGTATGAATGCAAAATAGCTTTCTTCCCATCACTCTATGCATGACCCCTCTGCCAACTTTTGCATCTAAAATCTTTTTAAGCCTCCATTTCCAATAGCTGACTTCAAAAAAATCCATTTAACCAATGACCTTTAGTCTGCAAAAGCAGTGATGGAATGATCAGTGACATAAATTTAAATTCCAGACAGTCAAACAAAATTTTCAAACAGGAGCCACTCTTTTAACTCAATAATAAAAAAGATAAACAATGCAACTCAAATATGGCCAAAGGACCTGGAAAGAGAGCTCTCCAAAAAGATATACAAATGGCTAATAAGTAACATGAAATTTAGTCAATAACATTAGTCATGCTGCTGCTGCTGCTGCTAAGTCACTTTATTCATGTACAACTCTGTGTGACCCCATAGACGGCAGCCCACCAGGCTCCCCCATCCCTGGGATTCTCCAGGCAAGAACACTGCAGTGGGTTGCCATTTCCTTCTCCAATGCAGGAAAGTGAAAACTGAAAGTGAAGTTGCTCAGTCATGTCTGACTCTTCGCAACCCCATGGAATGCAGCCTTCCAGGCACCTCCGTCCATGGGATTTTCCAGGCAAGAGTACTGGAGTGGGTTGCCATTGCCTTCTCCAAACATTAGTCATGAGGAAAACACAAATAAAAAAATCACTTTATACTCAGTACGATGCCTAAAATAAAACAGGCAAGAACAAGTGTTAGCAAGGATGTGGAAAAATTGGCACCCTTATCCACTGCTGGTGGGACTCCAAAATGGTTCAGCCATGGAAAATAATTTGGCAGGTCCTGAAAAAGTTAAATTGAGTCAGCACATAACTCAGCAATTCACTCTAAGAGAAATGAAGGTATATCTCCACACAAAAAACTCGTATGCAAATGTTCAATATATCACTATTCATAATAGCCAAAACATGATAACGATCTAACTTTTCACCAACTGAGGAATGAATGAATAAAATGTGTCATACCATGCAGTGGAATATTATTTAGCAATAAAAAAGAAGGAAGTACTGATGGTTGCTACAACAGGTGAACCTTGAAAACATTATGCAAAGAACCCAGTCACAAACGGCCACATAATGTATGTTTCCACTTATGTGAAATGTCCATAATAGGCAAATCCATACAGATAGAAAGGAGATTAGTTTAGCTTAATTGGGGAGATCAAAGGAAAGTGAGAAATGAATTCTGATGTATATGGAGTTTCTTTTTGCAGTGATGAAAATGTTCTGAAATTAGATTGCAGTGATGTTTGTACAAACTACTAAACTATACACTCTAAATAGGTGAATTTTGTAGCATTTGAAATATATCTCAAAAAAAACTTTAAAAAGAAAAAAAAAAGAACCTATTATTTAACTGGTAATTTTGATCAGGTTAAAGACAAGAAGAAAACACACACACATCATGCCTTATGAATCTCTGTCTTGTCTGCTAAATCAGCACAATGCCAGGAACCAGGAGTCAGAACCTCTGGAGCTAGAAGAGATCTGACAGAGCCTCATCTTATTTGTGGGAAAAAAACTAAGGTCAAAAGGGTGGAAATGACTCTCTTTAAGGCAGACTTGAGGTTAGAACTGAAGGCAAGTGCCAGACCCTCCAGTTTCTCTCTGTAAAGTTTGTCAGAACAACCCCAAGGTCACCCAGCTGGCTTCTGGAGGCCTCGCCTCTACAGCAGCCCAGCCTTTTTCCAGAGTCCAGTAACTGCTTTAAGGAAACCCTCCTTTGTATCTGCAAAATATTTTCATTAAACTTTGTATATGGAAAAGGCCAGATACACATTTATCAATCTTTTACTATTCTGTGCTTCTTACTTATTTTCCTGTCCTGTATCTCTCTGGAAGTGTTCATAAAAGAAAGAGATGTTATTTATTAAGACACCTGAGTGTGGACTTTTCCCAGGCTTCAGCACAGGTTACAGGGGACGGTCTTGGAAGAAAGAAAGGGGATTCAGCAAGCTGGCTTCATCTTTTGCCCTACACTGATGGAAAGAAAAGGCACAGCTAGGACTCTTGCTGGCTCAGTGTTAGGGCTCCATGCTTCCACTGTAGGGGGCACAGTTTTGATCCCTGATTAGGGAACTAAGATCCCACATGTCCTGTGGCAAAAAAGGAAAGAAAAGGTACAGCACTTTCCTCCTCTAACCATTCNTGATGGAAAGAAAAGGCACAGCTAGGACTCTTGCTGGCTCAGTGTTAGGGCTCCATGCTTCCACTGTAGGGGGCACAGTTTTGATCCCTGATTAGGGAACTAAGATCCCACATGTCCTGTGGCAAAAAAGGAAAGAAAAGGTACAGCACTTTCCTCCTCTAACCATTCTGAGTCACTCAGGTTTTTATAAGATTTTAAATGTCCCTTAAGACTTGGTGGCTCCTCGAAATGATGCCATTTGTAGGGAGTTTAAAAAGTAGAAGGGGGCACTCAGCGCAAGCAGCTGCGATGGCCAGGCCCGGTGCACTCAGCGCAGCCGAGAGGAGCTACCTCACGTCGGAGGACAGAGACAGCAGCCGAGAGTGCGAAGCTGTGACGGCACAGGAACAGCTGAGAGGAGCCAACCCACTTCCGAGGTCAGGGCCAGCGGCCGAGAGTGCCAGGCTGCGACAGCACTGGAACAGCCAAGAGGAGCCACCCTACGTCCGAAGTCAGAGACAGCGGCCGAGAGTGCCAAGCTGTGACGGCACAGGAACAACTGAGAGGAGATACCCCGTGTCCGAGGTCAGGGTTGGGGGTCGGGAAGAGCCACCCCGCGTCCGAGGTCAGGGGCGGCGGCCAGGAGGAGCCACCCTGTGCCCGAGGCCAGGGTTGGGGGCCGGGAAGAGCCACCCCACATCCGAGGCCAGGGTCGGAGGCCGGGAGGAGCCACCCCACATCCGAGGCCAGGGTCGGGGGCTGGGAAGAGCCACTGATTAATAAACATTCAGCACAAGTGGCTGAGACGGCTGGCGCACTCGGTGCAAGCGGCTGCAACGAGCAGCGCACTCAGCGCGGCTGAGAGGAGTTACCCCATGTCCGAGGTCAGGGGCAGCAGCCAAGAGTGCAAGGCAGCGACGGCACAGGAACAGCCGAGAGGAGCCACCCCACGTCCGAGGCCAGGGTTGAGGGCTGGGAAGATCAACCTGCGTCCAAGGAGCGGTGGCTGCGCTGGCGCAGGAGGGCCTAGAGGAGCTATCCCACATTGAAGGTCAGGAAGGGCTATGGTGAGGAGACACCCTTCATCCAAGGTAAGGATCAGAGGCTGCACTTTGCTGGAGTAGCCATGAAGAGATACNAAAAAAAAAAAGTAGAAGGGGAGCTCTTCTATACCAAGATAAAACTTCCTTCTGAGAGCCCTCGAAACTAAGGCGTGATGGTCTGAGACTGAAAATAGTCTTTGAGATTATCATAAAACCCTTCCCTCAATCAAAGTAATAAGGAAAAAGGGTCACTGCTGATGGGCAACTGATCAACTAGGAAGGGGACTCAGCTATATCTGGGACCACGATCAAGGGAATGAGGCAAAATGATACTCTGCAGGAGATACAACAGTTCTAAATTTGCAAATCTGTGGCTGATTTCCAAAAGAGGAAACTGCGCAACGGTAGAGAAACTGCCTTCCTCAGAGACTAGCAGAGCAGGGAAGAAAACCAAAGAAGTGGGAGAAACAAGTTCTAGCCCTCGCCCAACCCCATCATCTCTAACCATCCCCAGGCAACTAGGTACGGAAAAGTCAGCATCCCCATTTTACAAAAGGAGTCTGGGGTTTAGAAGAATGCAGCAGTCTGTGCAAAGGTCAATATTATGAATATTCCAACAGGTTGGGAGAGTTCAGGATCCTTGGGAAACGATCCCTTCAGATGTGGAAACCAACCTGCTGTACCAGAAACTACCCCCTGCCAGGCATGATAAGAAGACCAATACCTTTCCTTCAGTTAAAATTAGTCTGAAATCCAAAGTGGGCAAGGAGGGTGGGGAGACAGCTATCGATGACAGATAACTAAAAAGAAACATCTCATTCATGAACTTCAAGAAGTCTTCCAGCAGGAACATGGAGATTAAGTCAGAACCACAGGGGAAATAACAGAATAAAAGAGACAAAGCAGTTTTAGGGTTTGGGTCTCATAACTAAAAGGAATGGCTAACCACCATGATCTTTACAATAAAAAGAGAGATTACATATTCCAAAAAGATAAAGAAATAAGACAAAAAATTTAAATCAAAGTGTGCATGCTCAGTCACTCAGTCATGGCCAATTCTTTGTGACCCCATGGACTGTAGCCCGCCGGGCTCCTCTGTCCAAGGGATTCTCCAGGCAAGAATACTGGAGTGGGTTGTCATGTCCTCCTCTAGGGAATGTTTCCCACCCAGGGACCAAATTCTCCATTACAGGCAGATTCTTTATCGCTGAGCCACTAGGGATGCCCTAAAGCAAAGCAGATGGCAAATACAATGATGAAAGACTGCCTAATGACAAGGATGAAAACAGAACTGCCCCACCAGGATAGATAATCTGCATGGTAAGGCAAATCCAAAATCACTGTGGACAGTGACTGCAGCCATGAAATTAAAAGACGCTTGCTCCTTGGAAGAAAAGCTATAACAAACCTAGACAGAGTATTAAAAAGCAGAGACATTACTTTGCCAACAAAGGTCTGTATAGTCAGAGCTATTGTTATTCCAGCAGTCTTGTATGGATGTATATACTGAAGGCTGAGTGCTGAAGAATCGATGCTTTCCAACTGTGGTGTTGGAGAAGACTCTTGAGAGCCCCTTGGACTGTAAGGAGATCAAACCAATCAATCCTAAAGGAAATCAACCTTGAATACTCATTGGAGGGACTGATGCTGAAGCTGAAGCTCCAATACTTTGGCCACCTGATGTGAACAGCCAACTCATTTTAAAAGACATTAGGAACAGAGAAGGCAATGGCACCCCACTCCAGTACTCTTGCCTGGAAAATCTCATGGATGGAGAAGCCTGGTAGGCTGCAGTCCATGGGGTTGCTAAGAGTCGGACACGACTGAGCGACTTCACTTTCACTTTTCACTTTCATGCGCTGGAGAAGGAAATGGCAACTGACTTCAGTGTTCTTGCCTGAAGAACCCCAGGACAGGGGAGCCTGGTGGGCTGCCATCTATGGGGTCACACAGAATCAAGACACGACTAAAGCGACTTAGCAGCAGCAGCAGCAGTGCTAGGAAAGATTGAAGGCAGGAGGAGAAGGGGACCACAGAGGTTGGATGGCATCACCAACTCAATGAACATGAGTTTGAGCAAACTCCAGGAGATGGTGAAGCACAGGGAAGGCTGGTGTGCTGCCGTCCATGGGGCTGCAAAGAGTCAGACAAGACTGAGAGACTCAACAACACGGCAAGGCAAGTCACTCACAAATATATACATGTATGAACAAAAACTAGAGAAAAACAGGACCTTTTCCCAGACAGCTGTTACACAAGAAAATCAAACATGTGCAGAATACATTCACTCATCTATTATAACACTATCAAATCCCTACCATACAAGGTTCTTTTGCTTGGGAGAGTCAAAAGTACATGAAATTAGGCCAAAGAGGCCTAAATGAGACCACCACCACTGTAACAACAGAAAGAGTACTGGCTATACACAGGTGTTACAAAATGTACTGAAGCATAAAAAATGCTGAAAGCTGGATAGTACTAATGGTATTGAGTACTATACTCCAGATATTATTTTAAACGATGAACTATAGAATCTTTACAGAGAAAGGAATTATTATCTTCATTTTACAGAGGAGGCTTAATAACTAGTTCCAGACCCAACAGCTACTAAATTCTGGTAGCTGCTCTAACCTGCTCCTCCTCCCTACTTTCCTCTCTCCCACCACTTTTTGCAGAGCCATTCAGACAGGACTGAATGGACAGGTCAGCTTGTGCCATCTCTGCTGTGTCTCCATCAGCCGTCGAATCCTGAGTGTCGCAGTGAGCGCTCCCTCGCTACCTGCGCCACTCACTCCTCCATTCCCACGGCCAGCACTTTACAAAAATCTCTCACTTCTTCATGATGAGTCTAATCTTCATTACAGACAATCAGAAACTGAGGCTCAAAGAGGTTAAGTGACTAACCCCAGGTTACATAGCTAATAAGTGGGTATAGCCACTGTTCAGATCAGGTCTGTAAGACTCAAAAAAGCATCTGTTCACTCTGATGTTACCATGTGACTTTCCTAAAACAAATTCTTGAACTAAAAAAAGAGAACAGAAAACGCCATCTTCAAAATGGTGGCTCCAGCCAAACAAAGCGAGACAGTGAAACAAGGTGATTAGGAGCAGGGGCCTAGAGCCAGCCTGCTGGGACTCAAGCTCCAGCTGTAAAACTCAGTGTGCAACTCTGGGCAAGCGGCCTCACCCTGCTGTCCCTCAGCTTCCTCACTTACAACATAAAGTTAACAACTGCATCTCCTCAGAGGGATTGTTGTAAAGATTAAATGAGCCAGTATTTGGAAACTTGGAAAATACTGAACAGTGTCTGACACAAAGCAGTGGGGGTAGGTCAGGAAGGGTGGTAGGGGAGAAGGAAAGAAGGGGGAAAAAAACCTGCTCAGAATAACTGAAACAAAGCAAACACGGGTAAGGGCTCCAGCCCAATCCACCCTGCTGAGATAATGCTTCTACTTGAGCTTCTGGATTAAAATGTGGCCAAGGGGAAGCCAGGGCTCCTCCTTACCATAACACTGTAGCTGCCCTGTGACACAGTGCTCCTGACAGAGTGATTCCAAGCATGAAAACTTGAGACCTTTCAGATGATCCTGGGACACCTGGGGCCCTAAAACACTACTCTCTTCTTCCACGGTGCC
>SJYA01002843.1:1977732-2139171 GCA_006410615.1 Neotragus moschatus
AAGAGTCGGACACGACTGAGCGACTTCACTTTCACTTTTCACTTTCATGCGCTGGAGAAGGAAATGGCAACTGACTTCAGTGTTCTTGCCTGAAGAACCCCAGGACAGGGGAGCCTGGTGGGCTGCCATCTATGGGGTCACACAGAATCAAGACACGACTAAAGCGACTTAGCAGCAGCAGCAGCAGTGCTAGGAAAGATTGAAGGCAGGAGGAGAAGGGGACCACAGAGGTTGGATGGCATCACCAACTCAATGAACATGAGTTTGAGCAAACTCCAGGAGATGGTGAAGCACAGGGAAGGCTGGTGTGCTGCCGTCCATGGGGCTGCAAAGAGTCAGACAAGACTGAGAGACTCAACAACACGGCAAGGCAAGTCACTCACAAATATATACATGTATGAACAAAAACTAGAGAAAAACAGGACCTTTTCCCAGACAGCTGTTACACAAGAAAATCAAACATGTGCAGAATACATTCACTCATCTATTATAACACTATCAAATCCCTACCATACAAGGTTCTTTTGCTTGGGAGAGTCAAAAGTACATGAAATTAGGCCAAAGAGGCCTAAATGAGACCACCACCACTGTAACAACAGAAAGAGTACTGGCTATACACAGGTGTTACAAAATGTACTGAAGCATAAAAAATGCTGAAAGCTGGATAGTACTAATGGTATTGAGTACTATACTCCAGATATTATTTTAAACGATGAACTATAGAATCTTTACAGAGAAAGGAATTATTATCTTCATTTTACAGAGGAGGCTTAATAACTAGTTCCAGACCCAACAGCTACTAAATTCTGGTAGCTGCTCTAACCTGCTCCTCCTCCCTACTTTCCTCTCTCCCACCACTTTTTGCAGAGCCATTCAGACAGGACTGAATGGACAGGTCAGCTTGTGCCATCTCTGCTGTGTCTCCATCAGCCGTCGAATCCTGAGTGTCGCAGTGAGCGCTCCCTCGCTACCTGCGCCACTCACTCCTCCATTCCCACGGCCAGCACTTTACAAAAATCTCTCACTTCTTCATGATGAGTCTAATCTTCATTACAGACAATCAGAAACTGAGGCTCAAAGAGGTTAAGTGACTAACCCCAGGTTACATAGCTAATAAGTGGGTATAGCCACTGTTCAGATCAGGTCTGTAAGACTCAAAAAAGCATCTGTTCACTCTGATGTTACCATGTGACTTTCCTAAAACAAATTCTTGAACTAAAAAAAGAGAACAGAAAACGCCATCTTCAAAATGGTGGCTCCAGCCAAACAAAGCGAGACAGTGAAACAAGGTGATTAGGAGCAGGGGCCTAGAGCCAGCCTGCTGGGACTCAAGCTCCACCTGTAAAACTCAGTGTGCAACTCTGGGCAAGCGGCCTCACCCTGCTGTCCCTCAGCTTCCTCACTTACAACATAAAGTTAACAACTGCATCTCCTCAGAGGGATTGTTGTAAAGATTAAATGAGCCAGTATTTGGAAACTTGGAAAATACTGAACAGTGTCTGACACAAAGCAGTGGGGGTAGGTCAGGAAGGGTGGTANCTCACCCTGCTGTCCCTCAGCTTCCTCACTTACAACATAAAGTTAACAACTGCATCTCCTCAGAGGGATTGTTGTAAAGATTAAATGAGCCAGTATTTGGAAACTTGGAAAATACTGAACAGTGTCTGACACAAAGCAGTGGGGGTAGGTCAGGAAGGGTGGTAGGGGAGAAGGAAAGAAGGGGGAAAAAAACCTGCTCAGAATAACTGAAACAAAGCAAACACGGGTAAGGGCTCCAGCCCAATCCACCCTGCTGAGATAATGCTTCTACTTGAGCTTCTGGATTAAAATGTGGCCAAGGGGAAGCCAGGGCTCCTCCTTACCATAACACTGTAGCTGCCCTGTGACACAGTGCTCCTGACAGAGTGATTCCAAGCATGAAAACTTGAGACCTTTCAGATGATCCTGGGACACCTGGGGCCCTAAAACACTACTCTCTTCTTCCACGGTGCCGCTTCCTATGCAATCTCGAAAGCAATCACATTGCTGGCAGTGCCTAACCGTGGTAGCTGAAAACTTTACAGGGATTTGGAATAGCAGAAATATGTGGTTTGTGAATGGGAAGACAATATCCCCAACCTCCTTCCAAGTTCAGAGGGTTGTTAAAGGAAACCACCACCTGATGCTCCGAGAAGCCTGTGACTCAAGAGGGTCCGGGGAAACTGGCAGTACAGTTGAGCAGGAGCCTCTAAGAAGCATGGAATCTGGGCCCTGCCTGCACACTGGATGCTCAGAGAATGAATAGGGAACACGACAGCCTCCCCTCTGGCTCCCGCATTCAAACTGCAGCCCAAGGGAAGCCACCGCAGCCTGGGGACCAGGCTGCTCTTGAAGCTCCTCTTGGGTGGAAGGGGTCATTACTTTCTTGCTTGTCAGCAAACCAATCTCTAACCTGCTCCTCCTCCCCACTCTCCTCTCTCCCACCACTTTTTGCAGAGCCATTCAGACAGGACTGGACAGGTCACCTTGCGCCGTCTCTGCTATGTCTCCATCAGCCGTCGAATCCTGAGTGTTGCAGCGAGCGCTCACTCACTACCTGCGCCACCCGCTCCTCCATTCCCACAGCCGGCACTCAGCCCCCACCCTAGAGCAGGGACCCAGAGCAGCTTCCCAGCAGGCCCTCCACCTCCTGGCACTCTCCTCACCGCAACCCATGCTGTCCGGCCCCTGCTGACTCACTGGCCTGAGTTCCCAGTCGGGTCATCTCACAGCTCTGTCATCCCCTGGTGGCCTAAATGACCCTGGTGCCCCTCTACAAAAACCAACCCTTAGATCTATGCCAAACTTAGTAATCACTCCCACCTCCCATGCCCCAAATCACATACCCCAGCTGACTTCCCCTCACCCTAACTAGTTTCCTTATAGCTTCAAGAACATATCAAGTCCCTTCCTACTTCTGTAGTTACACACATTTCTTTCCCTGACTTAAGCCATCAGCCCATTTCAAGCCCCACCAAGGATGTCTCTCCTGACCACACCTCCTCCGACTTGCCCCCTCCTTCCCTGAATGTCTCCAGCCCAGACGTTCTGCACCACATCACATGCACACCAACGCTGTTGGACACTGTGTGCCAGGCACCCTTCCAAACATTCTACGTTCACTTCATCTTCAAAACTCGTCGATGGAATCAATGTCATTTTACAAATGGACAAACTGAGGCACAGAATGTGGGCCCTGGGCCAACAGCAGAAGTCCTACAGTGAGGATTCAACCTGGCGTTAAATCCCACCCCCCTCACCATAATCATCAGAGACTGCCTGGCAGAGCGCCGTGGTGACGGTCACACAGCAGCGCGGAGCCACGCCTCTGCCCCCAGCACGCCCTCAGAGCGCACGTGAGCCCATGCCATGTGACTGAGGACAGGCAACAAGGCTGAGCCCTGAGCAGGGACCAGTTCTGCTGCCTCGCAGGACCTTAGAGAGATGTATTCTCCTTCGAGGCTGGGGGCACCTGGGTAAGGAAGTGGCAAGGGAGCTGAGTGTCCTTTAAACCACCACCCAGTATTCACCAGAGTGCTGTTTCAATACGAAATTCACCTCTAGTACTGAGATGGGACATACCCTGTCTGCCTCTGCCTGCACACTGCACCTCAAAGTCTACATCTTTGGGGTCTAGGATTCCATAGTGAACAACACCTACTTTAAGGAATTCAAATAAGTTACATGACACAAATTAGAAGGGGTCACAGAACAATTCAAAAGGTTCCATTTTGGAAACTATGAACAAAATGATGATGCTTCCTTAGAAAAAGGGTCTTTGAATTCATCAACACCCCTCCATCCCCCTACTCAGCACGTCCAGAGACAGAGATAATTTCTCTCAAGTATTATTGGCTCCAAGGGAAATGACTTAAGAGGCTGGGAACATCATGTTTTCAGAGGGCTCTAGAAGGTTCTCAGTGTCTTTCTCCCTGACTGTTAGTTGCTCAGTTGTGTCCAATTCTTTGCGATTCCATGGACTGCAGCCCACCAAGCTCATCTGTCTGTGGAACTCTCCAGGCAAGAACACTGGAGTGGGTTGCCATTTCCTTCTCCAATGCATGAAAGTGAAAAGTGAAAGGGAAGTCGCTCAGTCATGTCCGACCCTCAGTGACCCCATGGATTGTAGCCATCCAGGCTCCTCCGTCCATGGGATTTTCCAGGCAAGAGTACTGGAGTGGGAGGGCATGTTAGTATAATTATCTGTCAGTATCCACAAGGAACTGGCTCCAGGACCCCTGGATAGCAAAATCCATGGATGCTCAAGTCCTTTATAAAACGGTGATGTGCTTACACAGCCTAAGGAAATCCTCCTGTAGACTTAAATCATCTCTAGATTACTTATAATAACTAATACAATGTAAATACTATGTGAATAGCTGCTGGAGTGTAGCAAATTCCTGTTTTGCTTTTTAAGACCATTCTGGAATTTCTTCTCCCTAACATTTCCAGTGTGCGGTTGGTTGAAAAGCAGACGCAGAACCTGCAGATCTGTACCGTCTCACAGCCTCCTCTAGTTTCACTTTCTACTTCTAATCCGCTCCTGGTGAAAATCCCACAAGGTTCTCCCTAAAGCAGGGCCTCTCATAGCACTACTGACATCTGGGGCCAGACGATCCCAGGCTTGGGGAGGCCGTCTCATGCACTGGATGAGGTTTACAGCCTCCCTGGGCTGAGGCTGGCAGCACGACCCCCGCCAAGCTGTGACAACAGACTCACCGACACAAGGGAGCCAGGAGGATGGTCCGTGGCTGATCATCACTGCTCTAAAGAAGCCCAATTTGGTCTGAATCTCAGACAGCACTCTCACCCACCCAGTTTCAAGTTGAAATTACTTTTCCCCCAGTTGCCCAAACCCCCAGACATTGCTCCCCAGAATTCTACTGATGAAAGTAACCCTGAGTAAGATTCTTCACCTCTTTGCAAGAAGAATCTTTCTCCCCGTCTGTCACTTAAGCCTCCTTCAAGGTTTCTCAGCTATTAGTGTTTCTCTTGAAAGGCTGTAGAGTTCCTTCTCAGCCACCCTTGGGCCCACCAGCTTACCCTTCTGTCACAGAGCGTGTGAAGGCCTTTGCCCCAAGGCCCAATTACACGCTCATTGTCTGGTTGCAGCCAGGGGCAAACAAGCCTCTTTCTTGGCACCCTCAAAGTCATTTGTCATACAGGACTTCAGGGAAGCCATTCTGTGAGCAGAAACTAGAGGGAGAAAAATGTACTAAAAGAGGGTTTGTGAAAGGCCTCAAACAAATGGGTTCTATTAAAAAATAATCATTTACAGAAGACAGGAAAGAAATCAGGAGTCTGCTAAGACAGTCAAGGCTTCTGAGAAAAAGAAAAGGATAATGTGAAACTATAACTGATACAGACTCCACCCTCCCAAAAAAAAGAGAGACAAATATATAGACCAGAAAGAGCCAAAGAGTTAAGTCTCCTTGCAAATACATCTAAGAGAAAAAACATGAGGACCTGAAAGTCCAAAAGAAGTAAACATAATATAGGAACTACTGAGTTGCCAATTTTAAAAATGTTTTCAGCAACAAAAAGGCAAAATATATAATTAGGTAGAAAAAATAAAAATGATAGTAGAGGCAATTAAGACTTCTAAGATCAAATAATATTAATAAATGTACTAACAGATTCATATGCATTTGTCTCTCTAAACATTTGGCCTCCTCCACCTCCTTCATTATTTTAGACAGATATTCTTCAAATGGCAGGAACCACCCATTTGGAAATTCAAAAGTCACAGTGCCAATGGCTGCCAAACCACATATAGAAGCAGCAGTGCTGCAGAGAAACATGAAACTTAACAAAATATCCCCAAAGATTATCTCCTTTTAGAAAGGGTTAAAGGCTGAGAAAAATAGGAAATGGCACTTGAAGTTTTTTTGGAAGGTAACCCTGCTCACCACTGTAGCAGCTTTTTGGAGTACAAAATGTGTACAAATCTTAAAACGCTTCTTTGAGGACTGCACAGAGGACTGAGGGCACAGGTCTCCAGGACCATAAATAAGAACAGGAACCTGAAGCTTGAGGAAAGGAAAGCGAGAGAAAAGCGTATCTAAACACTAAACCCTGACCAGCTTCTATCAGACTTTATAGACCTGGCTGAATGGTTTATCTTAACACTCATAAAAACAGGAGAAAAGAAAAACATACACACCAAAACCCCCCTCCATTCAATGCCAAGTACAAACAGATCCCTGGAGGCTGTGGGGCTAGGCCAACATTCCCAGTGCATTCACTGTCCACTGAGTTGCCTTTTTAAAAAATTTCCTCAAGAAGCCGCCCCTGCCTCTGCTAAAGAACTTAGGAGTAATTAAAAAAAAAAGTTTAAACACACACAAATTCAAAAACAAACAGCATCCTTCAAAGAGCTTGACCGAGTTGTAAGGAGAAGTATGGAGTCCAACCCTGGGCACAACACAGGCACTTAAACAGGGTCAAAGAGCTGATCCGCTCCCTCTCCATCTGAATTCAAGAATCCTTTCCTAGGGTCTCAGTGGAAGAAAGGCACCTCTCCTCAGACTGTGTCCCCCCTATAATCTGTTCACTCCATTGTACCCACGATGTAGCCTGACAGTTTAAAAGTATGTAACTTGGTAGCTGTCTAAGCTTGGCCAAGTGGCTTAAACTCTTATTTCCTCATCTATAGAAGAGGAACTGACTATCTTTCACGGTTGCTGAGTGAGTAAGACGTAACAAGAAATGTGCTTCCCCCAGTACCTGGACACAGGTAGCATTCAACCTGTGCTTAACATCATGCCAGTATCTTTGGTTGCTTCCTCTCTATCAGGTTCTTCCACGGCCTTCAGATACGGTCAGAACACAAGAAAAAGGCTTCAGTGGGTCCCATTTCTCCCAAAGCCATCCGATTTCAGCTCTTCCTGGCCTTGCCAAACTCTGAAAAGTCAGTGATCTACACCCATCGGCCTCACTACAGATTCCCGACTGATTAACTACACAGTTCCTCAAGGCAGCCATCAGCTTTTCATCTCCTTAATGGAGCAGCAATGCCCACAGTCCCCAAATCCAATTTCTGTGTTCATTTTCCGTGATCTCTGAAACACTCGACAGTTGACCAGTTTTAAACTCTCCCTTACATTTTCTGTTCCCTTGATCATCATATCAGGCTTTCCAGTCTTTCCTTCAGCTCCTGCTGGCTCCTCTGGCTCCTCTCCTTGGTCCCAGGTATGGAAACCCTGGGGTCTCAGGGCTCTGTGCTCTCTATCTCTGCACATGCTTGGCCTCATCACCTTCTATCAGGATGAACCCCAGGGCTCCCAGGGAGCCTAGGCAGAGCCTTGCAAGGATGTGAAGGAAATCTTGCCAAGACAGATTTGACCCCCGCAATATGCTGAAACACAAAGCTAGAAGTGCTGATCAAGGTGAGAAGGCAATGTTTGTGGCCAAAATAATGTGTGAAAAAACAGCTTGAATTCACAGGCTGACAAAATGTCTACATGTCTCACGACACCTTCAGCCCTGACAGGTAGGTATAGTGTGGCGGTTAGGAATGTGGGCTCTGGAAGCACACCAAATCCTGACTCATCCACTAACTAGCTCTCTAACCTTGGTCATATTATGGTCTCTCTGTATGTCAGTTTCCTCATCTGTAAAATGGGGATAACAGTATCTATTCACGTGGCTTTGTGAGGATTCAATGTAAAGCATTAGCATTTACAATA
Organism: Neotragus moschatus; assembly: GCA_006410615.1. Taxonomy (NCBI): domain Eukaryota; kingdom Metazoa; phylum Chordata; class Mammalia; order Artiodactyla; family Bovidae; genus Neotragus; species Neotragus moschatus. The sequence goes on from SJYA01002843.1 coordinate 1,985,439, forward strand.
TAGGAAGTACTCGGGAAATTTTAGCTGATCTTGCCCTCTACTTTCTCTGTTCAATCTCAGTCTGAAAAAATGCCAGTTAGGATGTTCTGGGACTTTCCTGGCAGCCCAGTGGTTAGGAATTCACACTTTCAGTGCAGGGGGCACAGGTTCAATCCAAGGACAGGGAACAAAGTTCCCACTTGCCAAAAAAAAAAAGGATGTTCCATCACTGACAAGGGGGAATAATCCACACAGGAAATAGAGTATGGAACGATGCTTTGAATTATTTGCATATAATAACCCAAAGGGGGTATCGATTTATTCAGAGTCTCCCCCAAAACCTCTAATGTTCTTAACATTTGTTTAACAAAATAAAGTCTCCGCTAGCCACCAGCTGTTAACACTGAGTCTGCAAGTTTGACTGGACAGACCCGCTGCCAAAAAGAACTTCAATTCTTTGTGGCTCAGGTTACTGTGAACTCCAAACATCTGCTGCTTCAATGAAGAAGTCATTACCTATACCATCTTCTGATCAGAAAGCTTCAAGTACTTTCTTGAATATAAGTCATCAAACTGGTGCCTACATTAGGAAAAAAAATTTTAATAACAACATTTTTTTAATGTTAGCATTTCTAAAAGAGTCTCTCTCCCTTCTGTTTCTTCACAGTTTTTACAGAATTTCAGAGCTGGAAGGAGCCTGTGATATTTTCAAAGCCAAGGCTTTCATCGGCAGCTAGGTTTGGAAACTCCTCTGAATCCTCAGCTCAGGTGAGGTGCTGATGACAAACCAGGAGAGAAGGCTCCTCTGGGGCCGCACAAATCGCCAGGCCAGTTGCACCGGAAGCGGCTCAGCAGGTGGGTGATGATTAATCATATGAGAACATGCCAGTCCTTGGCTGACTTTTTTTTTAAAATACACAAACAGAACATTTAAAGGTGATTTTGTTACAAAAGGCTGTACACCCTAATGATTCTCAGAGTGAAAAGCAGATGTTTTATTATTCTGATTCATTAGCTTTTCTTACTACTTTCAAGGCCAGTTCTAGTCCCAATAAAACTTAGTTTCCAAGACCACCTGTGTCTTGTTTAAAAAGCCATATCCAGAAGAGAGGTGGAACCTATTCTTTGACAAACAGTTCTGATAGAGTCTCTACAAAGACTATCCTTTAGATATGCTGTGTTAAGTTTTCTGTACCAATCACAGATCTAGGTGGCCTAGAGGTCATGACTAGTTCTATTTTTAACTTTAGGACAAACTCAGAAATGAAACTATAGAAATAGATGTTTCTCTGCACTCTCCTCCCCAGTGTTTCCAAGCTTGTTTTTATCCATAATCCTTATCTGCCTGCATGACAGTCTTATTGTTTTGTGCCATTAAAATATTATAGTTGCACAATATGAGATCACATCCAACGCAGCATCTTCCCAACAGAAAGAATCAACCCTTTTAATGACCACTTTTGAGGTCTAATTGTACTACTCCCCAGAAAACAATGCAATATGGCCCTGGGACGGCAGACGTAGGCAGGAAACCAGCCAACAAGTCCCCAGCAAGGCAGTGAACACAGGACAAAGCTGGCAGGCGCCATGAAGCCAGGCAGGCCCAGGTTTAGAGTCCAGTGCTGACATCTACGAAGCTGAATGACTTTGAACACCTCACACAACTCTTAAATGGGTCTGTTTCCCACCCGACTCGGAGCTCAGGGTGAATTCAACCATAACATATCTAAAGAGCCAACTGCAGTGCCTGGCCCAAGGAGACTTTTAAAGAGTGTCTTTTTTCATCTCTAAATGATAGTGCATTTATAACAACTGTCCTAGTGAGGGGAAAGGGAAACATTTGAAACTCTTGGCTCATGACAAAACAGGCAAGCAGATCCATTTATCAAAAAAATCAACAGCAGGGACTTTGCTCGTGGTCCAGTGGTTAAGAATTCACCTGCCAATGCTGGGGGCATGGGTTTGATCCCCTGGTCCAGGAACTAAGATCCCGCATGTCTCAGGGCAATCAAGCTATGCGCCACAACTACTGAAGCCCACGCGCCCTGGAACCCCTGAGCAGCAACCAGAAGCCTACAAGAATATGCTAAGTGCACTAGTGGACTATCTCCCATAATTCTCAGAACAAAACTGCAAGATAGCTCCTATTATTACTGCCATTTTAAAGGTGAAACAGAGATGTTGAGAAACTTCCCCAAAGACTGGAAAGTGGAAGAGCTGGGATCTGAACCCACTGAGCCTGAACCCAGAGCCCAGGCACTTTACCACCACAGACTGCCTCTTCTAAGATGAGGCCAGGGGCTGTCCATCGTCAGAGCCTGGGAAGTTCTGTAGATGCGGAGGAGGTGTGTGGCATAGCTCCAGATACAAGTCAGAGCAAGGCCGAGGCTCCAGGGAGTTGCAAATGGGCACTTCATACTTGTTAAATTAAGTAATTCTGAAGCTTCCCATGCAAAGCAAACAGTGGTGAGCAATGAGGAAAGAGGAATAAGCCAGCCTGCAAAGCTTCAAACACACATCAGTGAGTTTGGGCCTAAGGACGAACCATGATCCTACCAAGGTGCTCCAAGCCAATATTCAGTTTTCTCTTAGAAATAGCAGTTTCCTGGGGGAACCCTCCCACGAGACTAACTTCCAACTTTTCCCATAAAGAACCAGGAAGATTTTAGTTCACTAATCATAACTGATACTCATTCATGACTAAGGTTTTTAAGGAGCATATAAAGTTCAAAGTGTAACAGTAACTTGTCCAATTCACATTTAATGTTATAGTTACTCTGTTCCATTTAAAAAAAAAAAGGTGCTTTTTCATGCTTGCAGTCAACTTTTTCCTTGAACAAATCAGAAGGCAACAGAATACTTTCAATGACACTATAAAATTCAGTCAACAGATTTAGTGGCCCACTTTAAGGAGACCTTGAGACGATGAGCTAATAAGGCGATGGCTTATTGTAAAACTGGCCCAGAGCTGCCTTTGTCTCCCTCTTCTCCTCACTGCGGTTCCCACACAGAAGCACAGAGGTGCGCTAAGGAGGAACTTGCTGGCGGCCACGTCATCAGCCCCACAGCTCCATCTGATACGACAGATACAAGGCTCTTGTTTCATAAGCAGTACCATGTGCTGGGTGCTGTGCAAAACAAGTTATCCTCACAAAGGTCCCTGAGCTACGAGGTACTATTGTTATTATTCCCATTTTGGAATTAAGAACACGGAGGCACAGAGAGTTTAAATAAATTATGGCCCAGCAAGTAAAAAATCCACCTGCAGTGCAGGAGACACAGGATATGTGAGTTTGATCCCTGAGTCGGGAAGTTCCCCTGGAGGAGGGCATGGCAACCCACTCCAGTATTCTGCCTGGAGAATCCCATGGACAGAGGAGCCTGGTGGGCTACAGTCCGAAGAGTCGCAAAGAGTCAGATATGATTGAGCGACTAACCACACACTACTCAGGTGAAAGCTGGCATCTGGACTTAGGCCAACTGGCTCCAAAATCCATGTTCCTAAGCACCATGCACCCTGCTTCCCCCAAGTCCCTCCTGCCTTCAAATGGCATCACCAAACCTGGTCCACACTGGCACAGAATTCAATACCCTTTGACTCTCAACCAGAAGGTGTTCCCACACCCACAAACTCAAGGCTTTGATTTCAAGGATGGCTAAACTCAGCCTCTGGAAGGAACAAGTGGGGCAGGTTCTAGGGGCAGGGCAGAGGGTGGAATGAAAAACAGGGAAATCATTTCTGGAGTGAGCCTGAGGCAGCAAAACCAAGGCGGGGTGGGGCGGGGGCGGGGGCGCTATGTTGTGGGAGGGAGTTGATAGCAAGAAGACAGCCTCTTCCTCTCCCCTGGGACTGTCCCGTCTGGGAGTTCTGGAAGCTGCTTATCAGTGCCCACCCACAGCTGCCCCCTCATGAGCTGCTGTGAGCCTGGCCAGAGCAGGAACACCTGGAATTCCCTAAGCAGGGTGGCCATGGAGTGGGGAGATGGGGCCCACGTGAGGTGTGGAGAAGGGGGAGGATAGAGCAGCAGTGGTGGCTTCTGCAGGGACACAAGGGCCCAGGCTCTAGCAAGCTGGGAGGAGACAGACCCTCGACTCAGAAAAAGATCTTTACCTACAAGAAGATACCATCGCATTTGATGGTTGAAGAGATAGGAGTGAGCCAGGACAGAAGGCCACTTCATTTGCATTTCTTACAAAAACTGACTTTCTAACATCAGGCTGAAACTAGCTACACAGTGGTTACAGGATTTCTGGTAGATACTTTGGAAAACTGGGGGGTGGGGTGGGGGGGAAGAAAGGGAACTTGGTTGGATGTGAAGAGAAGTCACGGAAATGAAAAGGTGCAAAAAAAAAAAAAAAGACCATCACTGACATCTCACTGTACCTCAAAGGAAACCCTCCTCTCCACAAACCAGACAGGAAGTGCCTTTTAGCCCCACCGGCTCCCAGTCCTCCATCCCCAGCAGCTCTGGCCAGCAGCCGGGAAGGCGGCTGGCAGGGCAGCAGGTGCCCCCGGGCCCTTACGTGCTGCCCCCGCCACGTCTCCCCCTGCTCCCCCTCTGCCAGGGCATACAGGACCCTGGAGGGCCCGCTGGGGCCAAATAAAGGAGGGCTTTAGGCTGCCCTGCCCCCACCAAAAGACACTCACAAGAGGGACCTGCATGTCTGGTTGTAATTATCAGCAATCTGACCTGTTGCTGCGATGGCACAGGAGGGCAGGGGGCACACCTCTAATGAGGGACGGGCACGCTGCAGGCAACAGGGAGGGTGCCCCCGCCTGACCCGACAGGGAGCAGCAGGTGCTTAATAAATGCTGAGTCAAAGACCAAGATGGAGTATACTTGATAACTTACAAACGTTTTCCCAAATGCTGCCGTCCAATAATATGGGGGGGTTACTGCCTTTATTTTTATGCAGTGAATTCCCAGCTGAACCACGCAGAATTACAAGCCCTACACAGAGGGGATGTGTGGAACACACTGAAACTTTTTTATTTTTAAGTTACTTGAGGGCAGAGCATATTTACAGAGTCAGAAGGAAGATTTTTACAAGAGACCAAATGAGGAAAATTTTCTTTAAAATGAGACATCTGGCAAACCTGGCAATTCCGTTTTTATTTGTTGATGAAAATTTCTTGGACCTGTGTTCCTCTCTGAATCATTCTTCTTAAAATAGAGGCTTTAATAGAGAGCACTTTGTCTGATTTTTCTTCCCTAGCAGGCTCCACTGAGCACACAGAGGAAGCAGCAGCTTCAATCCACAGTAACTGCATTTTCATATTAATTAACATTTTACTCCAATTCGGTAATATTTGTTGAAAAGTGAACTGTGGTGGAGATGCTGGTCTCTCATCCTTTTGTGAAGCTCCACATTTAGATTTTCCTCAATGTGTTAACCAGTAAGAAGCAGACACGATGCTCTCAAAGGCTTTATACTGGATGCAAGGAAAACAGCGTTGACCTGGAACCAAATACTTTCTCTGAGAAGATGGGAACAAAGAAAACTAGCTCTGCCATAAGCAAGGAGCAGACCCCAGAACAAAACAGAACAGCTTGGAGACTCAGGGCTTCAGGAACGTGTCAGCCCACCACAGAGCAAAAACCAGCCAGCCTTTCCTTTCACTTCATTATTACATTCTCATCAATCAAGCTGAAGTAAAAAGGAAACCCTCTGGAAGGAAATCTTGGGACTATAAAAACCCAAACTGCACTTTATTAACAACAACCAAAAAAACATGCCCAGGCCTGAAGTTCCAAGATGCTAACCAATACCAGATCTATGCTTATAGGAAGGGTGTCTGCATTTTCCCCGCTGCCTGCAGCACTAACTATGGAGACCCCGTCAGCCATCAGGTGTCTGAATACTTAGTAAGCTCCAGCACTGCCACAAGGGCGGGGACACACATGAGCAGAAAGACAGACGTGGCCTTGGCCTCCCAGTAGGTGAGACAGACCTTGATGATCCCAGGAGTTATTTTTACACAAATGTACCGAAAGACGGCATCATCGACGCAATGGACATGAACTTGGGCAAACCTCGGGAGATGCCGACGGACAAAGAGGCCTGGCGTGCTGCAGTCTATGGGGCTGCAAAGAGTCGGACACGACTGGGTGACAGAACACCAACCACCTACAGAACTTGTTAATGCTTCCCACTACACAACATGAGAGCCCCAAATTTCCTTCTAGAGTAAAACATCACTCCACTTAACAGCTGAAAAAATGAGCTACATGAAACCACGTGCCCAAGATCATACAACCTACAACCGCAGTCTGACGAGGCCTCGGGTCCACAGCCTCCTATCACGCCAGGTCACCTCTGCCCTCCTCCTGCTGCTTCCAGAAGCCCCCAGCAGGACCCCCAGGGAGAAACTACTCTCCAAGCCGTCCTGCTCCCACACTCAGAGCCCTCGGAAAGTCCCGTGTTCAGTAAACACTGTTTGGGGCCCGTGGTGCAGTATTTCAGTGCTCTCCTCACTTCACTCATGGAGAAATTTTCTTTCTTCAGAAATGGAAGAGTCAATAACACAGGGAGCCCAAAGGCCTTTTTCACAGAATAAACCTAAAATGACTACGAGGCCCTGGAAGATTTCTGGCTGCCCAAGAAAATGGGCCAGTATATAACCTGAACTCTGTTTCCCATCCTGGCCAACTCAATATTGTGTAACAGAATTTTCATAACCATTTCCTCCCCAATCTTAGAAAAATTTTACTACCTCCCAAACCGACTTAAATACATATTGAACAGTGTTTTCCTGAAAACACTGTATAAATCAAATGGTGATGACTAAATCATTCTGAACCCACTACAGCGATTTACTAAATGACAAAATACTTTTGGTAAGCAAACTATGAGTTCTTAATTAATCCTGTTTAAACTCTGATGTTTTTAATTACCAGATTTTCATAAAGTAGCACAGTCTCAGAGACAATTGTACGAATTTTGTTAAGTGTCCATTTAAATTTCTTTGGGAAGATGCCATCCTTCCTCATTGATGAGTTTTAGATTCAAAGACTATTTTATGTAGCCTTTCCTAACTAGTGAATAGCTAGAGGCTCAGAAACCAAGGCTCAGTTCAGCCTCTATTTTGACAGTTCCTCTCTCTATGGCTACTTACTGTATTGCTAGTATATGAACAGTCCTTCTCATTTTACAGGGGTGTTGAGGCCAGATGAAATGAAACAGGTAAATGCAAAAAGCATTATTTAAAGTTGAGATGTCTGATCGTCTTTCTGTACCTGGCTCCTAGCGCCGGGCCTACCACAGAGCAGAAACTCAGGAAATGTTTGAGGAAAGAACAAAGTTCGCTTCTGCAGAAACTGACAGCATTCATCGAGTACAGGAAAGGAAACCTAATCTTAGGGAACCAAACGGTGGGCCAGGTTAACCACAACAAAAATAGGCAATACACTCTCAGCCAGCAGGACCACAATAAGGTTCTGCATCTCATCGTCAAAAACAGAACCAGCTACCCCTGCATGACAAAAGCAGGTCAAACACGTTACTCAGAGCGAATCTCTTTCTTAATTCATCCAAAAATGTATTGTTTTCAATGATCCTTAACCAAGATATCAAAGTATTCTTACTAGTATACCTCTTTCTAATCCAATCAACTTTGTAGTAGAATTAGGTATTAATCGTTCAAATGTCTATTAAATCCTTACCATGTGTCAGGTCAGAGAGTCTCAGTTATTTCAATCCCTACTCTTTAATAAAATGTGTTGCCAACTTCTCTCAGAGGTAAAGGGGGCTCCCGTAGCCCTGGGCAAATACCCAGTTTCAGGGTCTGAAGCCTCACCTACCTGAAGACCCCAGACTCCCAGAACACCTGGGATCAGGAAGAACCCACAGGAGCCACTCTGAAGTTGAGATCGGTTGGAGAGAGAAAATAAGGCTGAGGACCATCCTCGCCCTCCAAAGGGCTCTGTGTTTACACACAAGGGAACCAGAGCACGCCAGACTACATGAGCATCACCGGAAAACACTGACACTGATGCTGATCACAGATGCTGGGGAGCCACAAATCAATACACAAGAAACTGGAAATCTGATTTGGCCACGCAAAAATTAATGCAAACTGTAGTCCCTTAGCATGAATAGCTTATTAATTACCACGCAGCACAGTACTGATCATGCACACCAATAAAGGTGTCAGATCAGCCCGAATGTCTGACTTCATCATGACACTGAAGTGAGGTCACACCTGGCTGACTTTCAGAAACTGTTCCTCAGGCAGCACGCTTTTTTACTCACAAATCAAAGCTGAACTGACCATCCTTGGGTGAACAAGAACTTGCATTGCTATAAAAGCATTAACAGTCCCTGGGCACAACCTGAAAACTGGAACAGCAGAGACTCTGTGGTGACTCAGAGCACTACACAGATTCCAGGGGCGAGAAATGGATCCTGCATTTTATTATATACGACTCCGCAGCCAAACTGCCCCTTCTCTTCTGCTCACTTGAATGAAGATCCTTCATTCCACATACCACCATCCTTCATTCCAAACTGTCAAGGGTTATTATAAAAGTAACAGGAAATGGGAGCTGGGGCCTGGCGGCTGACTGAATTTTGGCTGACTGGGGAGAAAAGCTTCCTCTGCGTGTAAAGGGTGTGGGTTTCTTAGTGACCATCCAGGGTTAGGACTCCAGACACTGCCAATCACAAAGCCCAAGGAGCGTGTTTGGCCACATCTGGAAGTTTCCACGTCTGAGCACAAGTCCTCAAACTTTACAAGATGCACTCTCACAGCTAAGGACCAGGACTGTGAGTGAGGAAAGGCTGGGCCCTAGACAACAGCCCTGAGGGCTAAGCATCCTCGTTGGTATCCGGTGCACACTGAAGGAGCTTATTTCAGCATCTCGCAGGTCAAAGCAAAGATAGTGGTTAACTTGCACCTTTTAAAAAACCTCAGAATCAAATCTATACAGCATTCCGCAAGATACATGGGTGGGGCTTTCTGTACACATCTCAGTAAATAAACACCGTGAAAGGAGTAAGAAGTCTTTTTCTGCTTTTCGTATCACTAGTTTCCCCTCAGTTCAAGGTTCTTGGGCCTTTTCTGTGGAAATACCCATGTGGAGTTTTAGATTCTACCGCAACAAAGGACGATTAAAACAAACCAAAACGCTGATTTATCTGCGGAGTTTTAAAAACTTTCAATACAAAGCCTTCATCTACAAATGCCTGTGCACACAGAAACAAGTAACGGGGCCGTTCTAAAGCTAACATTCCCCTTCTGCTGAAAGGAAAAAAGTATTCCACTTTGGTTATGACTCAGGACATCCAGTTCTTCTAAAAAAATCTCACTCTCACTTTCCATTGTGAAAATCCTATTCAGTCACAAGAAATTTCAACCTCTTGCTTATAAATCAACCAAGCCACTGCACCTCCTGAATGCCTTTCCAATCTGGCCCAACCCTCAGCAACCCCATGGACCATAGCCTTCCAGGCTCCTCCATCCATGGGACTTTCCAGGCAAGAGTACTGGAGAGGGGTGCCATTGCTACACGAGGCCTGCTGCTATTGCTGCTAAGTCGCTTCAGTCGTGTCCGACTCTGTGCGACCCCATAGACGGCAGCCCACCAGGCTCCACCATCCCGGGGATTCTCCAGGCAAGAATACTGGAGTGGGTTGCCATTTCCTTCTCCAACGCATGAAAGAGAAAAGTGAAAGTGAAGTCGCTCAGTCATGTCCGACTCTTAGCGACACCATGGACTGCAGCCTACCAGGCTCCTCCATCCATGGGATTTTCCAGGCAAGAGTACTGGAGTGGGGTGCCATTGCCTAGTACTCATTAAATGAAGAAACTGCCTCATCCTTTGATTTCAAATCAATACAACTTCCTCTACTAGAGAGTTACACATGTAATCTACTGGGAAAAATCTACTAAGGTGACTTTTCATTAATGATGGAGATACTGATTAGGGTGGGCTTCCCTGGGGGTAAAGAAATCTGCCTGCCAATGCAGGAGACATGGGTTTGATCCCTGGGTCAGGAAGATCCCCTGGAGAAAGTAATGGCAACCCACCCCAATATTCTTATCTGGAATATTCCAATGACAGAAGGGCCTGGCGGGCTACAGTCCATGGGGTCTCAAAGAGTCGGACACAAGCTGGTGACTAAACAACAACAGTTATTACGGTAAATGCCAGCTGAAGGCACAGAGTGTGGTGCGATGGGAAAAACACTGGGCAGCCAGTGAGGCACGAGGCTGAATTTATGCAAGAGGCACCATAAGCCCAGGTCTGTGGTTTCACAGGAGAATTTGGGTAAGTCTGGGAATGTGTCAAGTGCAGTGTTTGGCACATGTAGACGCATCCCTGCTCCCAACCCACTGTACTTCATGGGCCTGGGTGCGTACAGTGGAGAAAAAGAAACACATCCCCAGCAAAAACCTATGGTGATAAAGGTCAAAACAGTGGTTATCTCAAGGAGGGGCATTTTTGGCTGGGCGGGAACACAAGAGCCTTCTGGAGTGCTGGCAATGGTCTATGTCTTGATCTTGGTGATGACTACACAGATGTGTACATGAGGAAAACACTTTGCTCTTTACACTTAATATCCATGTATTCACTGGATGTAAATTGTACTTCAAAAGATTTTGTAAGAGAATAAAGGAAGAACACTCTTCCCTATAAAGGAACACAGCCCTAGCAGTGAGGTTTGACGTCAAAGCATTTTGCACACTGAATGCTCCTGGTCATCCACAGCTTATTCCTAGCCCCGGGCTGCAATATTATCATAAAGGGTCAGCAAATGCACTTGTACACCAGGCATGGGCAGCAGGCAGAATACATGTCTCATGTGCATGCATCATGATGTCCCAAAGGTACAGAGAAGCTATCCTACTTTATAGAAACATTTATTTCAGAATGATACTAACTTCAGAGTCACTCTGTTATAACAATGTCTCAGTCAACAAATACCCAAAGTACAGCCACAGTCCAGCTGGAGCTACAACAGTTTTCTGAAGCATTTTCTCCCACTCTCACGCTTCCTCGGTCTCTCATCCTTTCTCTCAGGTCTCAAGTCTAAAGTTCATCAAGCCAGCATCCAGGCTGCTGCCCACTCACCTGATTAGCCTCCTCTTCACTGACTCCGCATGTAGCCCCCACTCCACCTGGACAGCTCAGCAGGCAGGGGTTCCCACTGCAGCTTCTCTGCCTTTGTCCCTGGCTGAGCCCTCTCCTCCCTACTCCCGTCTCCTAGAGGCTTTCTTCAAGAGCAGAGCTCATGCTCCACCTCCTAGAGGTATACACAGTTGGGAGAAGGGTCTTCAGAAAACCCTAGTCCATTACCATCTTCTCTCAACCTCCTTTAGCTCAGACTGTCTACATCCATGGCTAAAGGTCCAAGCACCTAAAAGATGGCTGGACTTCCTTTGTATAAATATTACTATTGGCAGCTGCCATTTCTATGTTCCAGCCACTGTTCTAAGTACTTTACATGCATGACTTCATTTAATCTTCAGTCTTATTATATGGAAGATACTATTATTACAGATGAGAAGACTGAGGCAAAGAAATTAAAGCTGTCTATTATCTCTGAATAGGTAGGTGGCAAAGGTAAGACTTGAAACCAGAGAACTTGACTCCAGAGCCACTATCTAATATAGTGCTTGTGTGTTTCCTTTTTATTTTGAAATAATTTTAGGCTCACAGAAGAGCTCCAAAGATGGGACAGAGCTCCTGTGTATCTTTCACCCAGCTTCTTTATGTTATCATCTAATATAACCCTGGTACATCGATCCAAACTTAAGTAACACTGGTATAATACTATTAACTAAACTACAAGACTTCTCTGGTGGCACAGTGGATAAAAATCCACCTGCCAATCCAGGGGACACAGGTTTGATCCCTGGTCCGGGAAGATTCCACATGCCGCGGAGCCACTAAGTCCATAAGCCACAACTACTGAAGCCTGGGCACCTAGACGCAGTGCTCCACAACAAGAGAGCTGCCGCAGTGAGAAGGGCGCACACCACAACTACAGAGGAGCCCCGTTCTCCAAAACTAGAGAAAGCCCATGCAACAGCCAAGATCCAGCACAACCAATAAAGAAAGAAAACGAAACCTCAGGCTTTACTCCAATTTCCCCAGGTTTTTTTTTTTTTTTTTAGTTGAAATATAGTTGATTTACAATGTTTTTAAACTTGTGGCCTTTCCTGGCCCACTTTACATTTAGTGGATGTAATTCCTTAGTCTCCGGTCTATGACGGTTCCTCGGTCTTTCCTTATCTTTCACAACCCTGTCATTCTTAAAAAATACTAGTCAGGTATCTTCTAATTATTCTTCAGTTTAAATTTGTCTTGTTTTCCCATTGTTACACGGAGTGATGGATTTGGGGGAAAGAACGCAGGAGGTGAAGTGCCCTTCTCATCCCATCCTATGAGGGGGTAAGTGATATCAGTGTGACTGGTAATGTTAACATCGACCTCTTGGTTAAGGTGGTATATCCCAATCTTCCACTGTAAAATCACTGTTTCCCCTCTCCACACTATTATTTGGAAACCAGTCTCTAAGTCCAGCCCAAATCCAAGAGGAGCAGAATTAAACTCCCTCTTCAGGAAACAAGACTTTCAAAGAATATGTAGACATGGGTTGAAATCATCACAGTAATTAATAAATATTTTGGAAGATGCTTTAGGGTCATGCACATATTCTGTTTCTCCCTAAACTTTCACCCACTAATGTTAACTTCACTGGTAGATCTTGCCTACAGAAATTATTACTGTGGTGTGCTAATGGTGATTTTCTATTCCTCTCATTACTTCTACATTTATTAACTGGAATTCTTCTGAAAAGAAGAACTCTGTCCCATTTATTTATTTATTCAATCATTTGTATCATAACTCATAGATGTCTATTTTATTCTTTGGCTCATAATCTGTTACTACGGCTTTTGATTTTGTTATTCAAATTATGCCATCTTTGGTCATTGACAGCTCTTTCAGGTTGGCCTCTGTGTTCTCTTGACATACCAGTCTTTTTTGTTTTCCCTGCCCCAGTCCTGGAATCAACCATTTCTCCAAGGAGATCACAGGACCATTTTGTTATCACTCTAATCAAGTCAATTTCTTAGAAGAATTTGACAAATTTTGTATTTCTAACGATCTTCTACAGCAGCATGCCTGACATACAGGAATGAATCTGTTTATGAAAGCTTCAAGGACAGAAAGAGCAGCAGCCCACTGGCACATTCACACAGATGAGGCGACCGGCTTCCTCTTCTCCTGACTCCCCCGTGGGGCGTGGTACAGAAAAGGCTGCCCGTATCTAAAACAGAAATTATACAGATGAACTTTATCTACGCAACAGAAACAGACTCATAGACTTAGAGAACAAACTTATGGCTGCCAAAGGGGAAGGATGGGGGGAAGGGATAGTTAGGGAGTTTGGTAAGGACATGCACACACTGCTATATTTACAATGGACAGCCAACAAGGCCCTACCATATAGCACACGGAACCCTGCTCAATGTTAGGTGGCAGCCTGGACGGGAGAGGAGTTTGGAGGACAATGGACATGTGTATATACATATGGCTTAAGTCCCTTTGCTGTTCACCTGAAACTATCAAAACATTGTTTGTCAATCAGCTATACTTCAATACAAAATTTAAAGTTTAAAAATTAAAAAAAAAAAAAAAAAAGGCTGCCCAGTTCCTGGCACACAGTAAGAGTACAGTAAGGCAGTAGGTCGTTTCCCCAGTCTGTCTCTGCAGCTGCTCTAAGATGTACTGACACACCTTCCTTGGGACCTCTGCCAGGAAGCACTACAAACACTGCCTTCTCCCCTCACCCCACGGATAGGAAACTGAGGTGTAAGAGAAGTAGAAAACGTTCCCAAGAGCATACAGCAAGAGAATGGCTGAGGTGACCCGAGGCAGAAGGTTCCTGAGAGGCCTGCTCTCCCATGCCCCTCCCCAGAGGCAGCGTGCACTCTGCAGGAGGAAGGCTCCTGGTGACGACATGCCCTGAAGACTGATTTCTCTGTCTAACCTGTGTCCCCTTCCCTGCAGAGTTCAAGCATGGAGAGACTGACTAAAGGATAAAACTAAGAGAGCTCCGTGCTTTCCAGACCCCAGGATTCTAGACAGACCTAGACAAGAACATAAGGCTTAATGTAAAGATTTTGTCTGGGTATCTACAGATCAAATACAAGGCTAACATCAAAATCAGTGGAGGAGGGAAAGATAAGGCTTAGATTTTGTTCCACTCAAACTCAGATGGCCACATTGAACCCAAAGACCAATCCTAGCTTATTAGTATAAATATAAAGTGAGCAATGAAAAACAAATTAAACACACTAAAACTAATGGGAATTGCAATCAAAATAATGTTAAAAAGCAGTAGGTTAAGCCCATGGGTATCAAAATCTTACAAGTTCAAGTATCTGATAATAAGGAAACCTGATGCCAACCAGATGCATGTGAAGTCAAGATACTGACTTCATTATTTTGTCACCAGAAAGAAATGAGATAATACCTTGGGCATAGAAAGTGTTTAGAAAAGGTCAGTTTTTATTCCAATCCCAAAGAAAGGCAATGCCAAAGAATGCTCAAACTACCGCACAATTGCACTCATCTCACATGCTAGTAAAGTAATGCTCAAAATTCTCCGAGCCAGGCTTCAGCAATACATGAACCGTGAACTCCCTGATGTTTAAGCNTGGGAGTTGGTGATGGACAGGGAGGCCTGGCATGCTGCAATTTATGGGGTCGCAAAGAGTCAGACACGATTGAGTGACTGAACTGAACTGATAGAAAGTGTTAAAAAAAAAAATACACACACACACATATATGTGGCAATAATGGTGATTATTATATTATTATACAATATTCACATTTTTTAAGATATATAGTTGACTAAAGAATAAATATTAAAGAGAGAAGTAAACAGAAATGATGGTCACTAAAGACAATGAGTCTAACATATCATGATGGTTAAAGAAAAGATATCTGAAAAAAGACAGCACTATCTGTCTGAAAACACTTAAGATGGTTAAAAAAACTTAAGTAAAAGTACTGGATTCTGATTTTGTATACACTCGTTCTTCAAGAAAGAAAAAGCTGTTAAATTTTAAAAGGAAACACTGAACCCTTGATCATTCACTTTAAAACCTTTCTGAAAGTCTGCTTTGGGTCTGTTAAAGATGGTGTAAGGGCTGCTGATAAGAGTGACTAGTAAGACAAAAAGGAAAAAAAAGTGACTAGCAAGAAAACTATTCTCCAGCAGAGGTCTTAAACATATAATTATGGAAAGAGCAAGAGATTAAAAAGTAACTAATCTGGAATCTCTGCCAATTTCAACACCTGAGGCATTTTCATTTGTAACAGATAAAAAGCAATCGAGTATTCTATTTACTTCTAAGCCCACAGGAACCATAGTTGTTTTCAGAACTACTTAGCTAGAAATACTATCTTTTCCTTCTACCTCTACAACCTGGAGACTCAGACCTGTACTTGGCAGCCATGATCTCCACATAAAATAGAGGCCTTGAAAATGGAAAATCTTGGCCTTAGGCAAGTCACTTAAAACTTTCTTATCAGAAAAATCACCACTGATACCAATATCACAGGATTGTGAAGATTAAAGCATCAAGGATTATGTAAGTAATATTACCTACCCCATAACCCCAGGCTTCAAGCTACTATCAAAAATCATTTGACCCAGCCAGATAACACTCTGAAAATCATTTTATGGACAAACTAATTATTGTTTGGGAATGTAAAATCTAGTCATCAACCGCTAATAAGGGAGGGGAAAGGGAAAGAATTGTTGGGAAAAAAAAAAAAAGCAGAACAGGTAACCACAGTTAAAAATTTCAAACACACAGGCCTCTAGTTTCTTGCCAACTGTTTAGATTTACTTCTCTTGCACACACTGTGGACTCAGTGGTACATCAGATACTCAGCGGTACTGATGTGTCCAAAACAATTCTTTATCACTTTAAAATTTGGTGGGGAAAGGGAGGGTCCTGAATTTTCTGAGGGGAAATTCAGGGATGTATTAACCTGCTTGAGAGGAAGATGAGAATTTTCCAGAAGCAAAGTTTGAGGAAAGCAATATAGGAGGTTTTTTCCTTCTTCATGAGTTGCAGGGCTTCCCCTATATCTTCTAAACTAATATATTATTTGGTGTAAGTCCGAAGACATTCCCTTCATCTAACTTTCTTACATTCCAAGGAAACTGCCAATGACTTTATAATAACCATCTCACTTTATGTAGTCAAAGTGTTCAAAGGATTTTGTGTTACACGCTTACTAAAAGGAAGAAATTGCCCCAACTGCACGAAGGCCAAAACTAAGGACTCCGCAGTCAGTCTGCAACTAAGGACTCCGCAGCCAGTCTGCCCGGGCTGGGAACCAAGCCCCAGCACCTCCCAGTCACTATCGTGGGCAAGTTACTTGATGGCTCCCTACTTTGGTTTCCTCATCAGTAAAATGGCAATATTTCTAGTGCCTTCCCCAAAGTGTTGTTTTGAGGATGAAATGAGTTAATATTTGTAAAGTGCTTAAGAACTGAGGATGACAAAAGCAACTACTAAATTAAAATAAATAAATCCTTAATTAATCTTCTTTGGTAAAACTTTACCTAAAGAGAGTAAGGGATGGTGTGAATCATATCCAAAGACATTCAAATTCTCCAAGGGGTCAAACTCAGTGCTTTATCAGCAATAGTCTGGGGAGTCAGACTCCTGGCTCTGCCCTCCTCCGTGTGGCCTTGAGTGGGTCACTTTAACGTCTCCCTGAATCTCCGCTACTTCATCTGTAACAGGGGGATAATGACAATTATCCAGCAGATACGATGTGAAGATAGACTGAGAAAATAGAGATGTGAAGCTCTAGGCACAGGCCAAGCAAAGTATTAAGGGCTCAAGAAACGAAACTCTCTCCCCGCATCATGTACAACCCGCCAGCCCAGAGTCTACAGCTACAGTTCTGAATTAACCTGTGAGTGAACTACCTCAAATCCTGCAATCTGGACTGGGCTTTCACTGGAGTTTTATCAGGGCTGTGGGGCAACCTGAAAAAGCAAGAATCAGACCACTGGATGGAACCAGGATCCAAAATCAAGCTGGATCAGAAGACAAGTAGGGAACATGACACTAACAGGAATCAACAAAGCCAGGGCTGGGCTCCAGCAAACAGCTGAAGACAAACCCACACAAGTCTAGGAAGCTTCCAGGTCAACAGTCCTAAAATGATCTGTTTTGCAACATCCTCTGGCCATCGACTCCTCCGAAGTAGGTCTATAATTCAAAAGGAAAAGTAATTTGAGAAATGGACTGTTTAAGGAGACTGAAAAGAAATCAGAATGAAGGGTTATTTCAGGTGAAAGGAAAACAAAGTCAACAAGCTGGTTCACTCAGACAAGAGCTGGGATATAGACAGAAACTCCCTTCAAGATGGGTCTTTCTGGAAACTCCCTGATGGTCAATGGTTAGGATTTGGCAGTCTCACTGCTGGGGCCTGGGTTCAATCCCTGGGCAAGGAATTAAGAGTCTATGTAAGCTGTGAGGAGCAGCCAAAAAAGAAGCATCCTCCCAAGGTTACATAAAGCACCATCTCCAAATAAACTCACTTCTGTTTTCTAAATATCTGATATCTTAAGTAAAAGCACCACTGTTTCTATTTTTTCACAGGTGAGAAGACAGAGTTTCCAATTTTTTTTTAATTAATAAAATTTAAACCTCTGAGATTTTTAAGCTTTTGCTGTGGCTGAAAAGAATCCCAATTAGAAGATCTAACTTCACACATGCAAAGCTGAAAGGTACAAGATGAACAAAAGGAGGGACAATATTAAAAAATTTTACTTTCTTAATCTTAGTAGGGACAAGCACTTATTAATGCCCTCCAAATTAATGTTACTAATCCAGTATCAGTGAATGTTCAATCAGTGCTGATACTGGCATTATTATTCACGGGACATACCTGGCCTGTTGACACCACATCAAGTCCTCACTCAGCCCCAACAGAGGACGGACCCCATCCACGGAGGCAGAGCCACAGCTTCAGTCTTGTGAGAATCACACACTGCCTGACTCAAGTGTTAAACTCCTTGGCGCTACGAAGCTCAAGTGTTTTAAGATAGATTTTCCTTTCTCAGTAAATGAAGTCCAATATATTTCTTCTGTTACTTCTGTTTCCATTTTTCATCTTCACTCATGACAATGCTCTTTAAACAATCTGAAAGCCCAACATGAAAATGCTGTGAAGCCATTGTGAAGGAGCTGGACGCTGTCACTGCCTAATAGAAGCCAAGATCTCTTTGAAGCAGAACCCTGACTGTCCTAGCGACTGTCAAAAAGAGAAACAAATAAGTGGTTCTCTGTGCTGCTTTTATCACTTTCAAATTGAGGCTACACATGTAGCATTTGCATGGCTGGTCAAAGGGGGAATCTGTGCCAAAGCAGAAGGATCCTGACCCAGACCACCCACCCCCATCCAAACACATAAAACCAAGGGATAAAATAAAGAAAGGCTTACATCTACAGCTGAGCTCCAAACCAAAAAAAAATATATATATATATATATATACAGATGGCAGTACAGGAACTCAAAATCAGACCTGAGTGGGAGCTCTAAATGCAATAACTAAAAAATCAAAGACAAGACCTGATTATTCAATGCTTATACTAAAAAAGTGTGACACCATGAAATATATTCAGAGTAACATGAGACTGAATAAGCAACAACTCACCCGGACACAGATTCTTATCTAGAGTCACACCAGAAAGCTGGTGGGAAAACACCACTCTTAGTGGGTCTTCCATAATTACAATCTAAAGAAATCTGGTTATTCAAGTCCCTAGAGTATCTTTTCACCGTTTTCTAACTTATAGGGCCAAGTATGGCCCGTGGAAAACTTAAAAAAAATTAAAAGTCAGATGATCTAATCCAGACTCGAAGATTCTAATGCTTGATTTGCAAGTGACCAGCACAACGCGGGGACGGTGAGTAGACATAGCACTCAACTAAAATACACCAACACACACAACAAACACACCACTTCATTACAAACCAATTCAAGGGCTTTACTTGGTAAAATTGTCAAAATAAAGTCTCAGAGCACATTTTAGAAAGGTTATTACTGAAGCACAAATATGCTTAAGTCTGTGCATTCATAATGGTTATTCACAAGAAACTCATTGGACACCTCTGAAGACTACTCAGAACGCAACCTGATTTGAAAACAGGTAAACAAGGGGAAAGAATCAGCATTTAATCCATCTTTCCTGCACAAACTGTACCTCAGGGTAACAAAGCAGTTAATAACATGAGGTTAGTCTATAAAGTTTCTCTCTAGAAAGTATTTCAGTCAATAAATGAAGATAGTAACACAAAAATGAAAACACCACCATTTTGCAAATTCTAAATCAGGGCTATAAGACCATGATTGTCAATGGCTGCCAACACTGCAAAAAAAGAAGCCTAAACAGAGGGACATACATGAAACCCAGTAAGAAGAAATCCTGCCAGAAAATCTGAACCTTAATGAGACTAAACCAGGATCTGGCTTCCAGCTCATAGGAAACACAGGGAACAGATGAACACACTGAATGATACCTCAGAGATGCAATCGGCAAAACCCAGGCTCTGGTAAACAGACAAATGAATTTTTTGTCAAAAACTGATAAAAACAATTTTTTTCTTCAACAAGTAAACTGGAATGAAAAAAATGACAGAGATGAAATCCAAAGGTTTAAAGACAGTAATGAGACGTTCTAACCAAATGCAATGCATAGACCTTGTTTGAACATAGATTTGAACAAACCAACAATATAAAATAAAATATTTTCAAGAATTCCCTGGCAGTCCACTAGTTAGCACTTTGCACTCACTGCCAAGGGCCTACGTTCAATCCCTGGATGGGGAACTAAGATCCCATAAGCTTCAAGTGAAAATAAATAAATAAGTCTCTGGACTTCTGTATGTCTGAAATGTCCCACAGTAAAAGCTAGAACAACAAATGGCAGAAACAAAATGGATCTTGTCCATTCTGCTTGGAGCGTATTAATGGCCCTCTTCTAAACATTTTGCCTCTGAGAAAGGACCCAAGAGGCCTCAATCTGACTATTAAAAATTCTCTGTCTGCACAAAGGTTACTTTCTAACATAACTAGCATTTAGAAGCCATAGATCAGTACATTACTTTCCAATCACAAGGACCCAGAAGATGTAAGGAGCCTAAGAATTATTATGAGGCCTCAAATTCAACTGCACATATGTGCTTTTTGCAGTGGTTAAATACTCAAATTACATCTACTATCCTACTGAGAATATAAAATGTCATAAGCATGAGCGTGCACAAAAACTTATCTGCAAGTATGTACATCACAGTGTTATTCCAACAGCAGAAAACTAATAGCAAACTCTTACCTAATGGCAGGGAAGGGATTAAATAAATTACAGTTCACACACACTATGGAATACCACTTACCCATTTCAACTGAGGTTGAGGGGACGAGAAAATGATGGTAAATGTTCACAATATATTAAGGAGAAATCTGAGACAAAGTACATAGAGAACAATGTCTGTTTGGAGAGGGAAAAAAAAAGGGTGCATAGAAAAAAAACCAAAGCATGTTCATCAAAATTACAAGAGCTAATTTCTCTAGGTAGCAGAACTAAAGAGGATTTTCTTCTTTGTGCTTTTACTGTGGCTAGCAATTTTTCTGCAATAAAGGCAGAGATCCATAATTCCTCGTTTACAATTCAGAAAACCAAAAAGTTTTGAAAAGACACTTTCAAAAATCAGTGGCAAATTTGTTTAGATACAAAACTGACATGGAGCAGCTTCACAGTTTTCCCATTTAGTGTGAATATTAACAAGTTTCACTGCAAAAATATAATGTTTCAGAGTGCTGCCCCAGATTCCAGTAGGGGGTCAGTATCTTCCACAACCCCAAAATTCTGGATTCTAAGCCCCAAGATTTCAGACAAGTAATTGTGAGTCTATATCAGTTTGTAACTTTGCTACCATTACCTCATATGTGAAAATGCTGGGAGCCTCTGCTATCAATTACTATAAATCTTTAAATGGAAACATTAAAAAAAAAAAAAAAAAACAGGATTACCATTTCAGATCTTTCAAAGGTGGCAGGCATTGGGCTCCCATCAAATGACTGTAGCAGCCCAGGTTTACCAAGCCCTTGGCAAAAGCCAGGCACTATGTGTCTTAATATCTTAGCTCATGAGATGCTGCTTCAGAAAGTAGCTACTATCCTGGGCCCATTGTACTAGGTTGGCCAAAAGGTTCATTTGAGTGTTTCAGTAACATCTTACAGAAAAACCCAAAGGAATCTTTTGGCCAACCCAGTAAACATGGAGACACAGATGCTCAGAGAGGTTAATNAAATGACTGTAGCAGCCCAGGTTTACCAAGCCCTTGGCAAAAGCCAGGCACTATGTGTCTTAATATCTTAGCTCATGAGATGCTGCTTCAGAAAGTAGCTACTATCCTGGGCCCATTGTACTAGGTTGGCCAAAAGGTTCATTTGAGTGTTTCAGTAACATCTTACAGAAAAACCCAAAGGAATCTTTTGGCCAACCCAGTAAACATGGAGACACAGATGCTCAGAGAGGTTAATTTGCCTACCTCACAAGGCAGAGCTCGGTCTGAGCCTGACCCCACTGCTACCATGCTGATGAAACTCTCACCAGTTAAGTAAGTCAGAAGGCAGCTCTACTTCTTGGAACATCTTCACTGTTTTTACAGTGTTTTACAGTGTTTCAGTGGTAATAACATCACAAGTAAAGCAGAGACAACCGTTTTAAAAACTTTTTTGATTTGTAAACTAAACAAACGATCTACAAATTACTGAGAAAGGATAAATATGAAGCCATACCATATAATTTCTAGTATTACTACCACTAACTCTAACCTCACCAAAGTTATGTGAAGATGTTCTATGAATACAATATAATTTTCTATACCACAAAAACTCTCCCAGTAATCCTTTGGAAATCAGTGTGGGGAACATTTTCTGCGGGCTCTCCAAGACAGACCCAGTTCCTGCCCACAGGAGAGCCTGACATTTCCAAGAACAAACTCTCCACCATCTACTTTTGGGGTTTCCTTGGTGTCTCTGGGCTATAAAACCTAGTAATTTACTTTCCCTACTGAAGACTAGGGTAGAAATAGCTTAACTTCCTTTTGAAAACCAAAAGTCACAGCTGCTTGAGTGGACAAACCAAGGAGGGTGGGGTCTGGGGAAGAATCTTCTGAAGGGATTTTTCTGGCCAAAGATACAACTTTCACTGGGACCATAACCTCCCAGGACAAGTGAATATGCTGAAGCTGACTGGATACAAACCAAATTCTTCACAAGACTGACCTGTTTCTGGTCTCTAATTTTTATAACTAAGACACTCAAAACTGAATTTCAACCAGAGAAGTAAGGAAAAGGGAGATCTCTGACTTATTAGCCTTCTGTTAAATCTCTTTTTTACTACCAGGAGACGGCTTACTCAGTTTAAGAATTAGGCATGCTTGAGATGTTCATAACCACATGACAGTCATTCCCAGGCATGCCACCTTTTTCGTTTTGTTTTTTAACAGGGGAACCACATTCTGCTTTAGAGAAAGCAAAAATGTACAGTAATTTCAAAGGAAAGGAAAAAGGGCTGCCATGTGGATAAAATTATACTTAAATAAGTATTTTAAGAAGTTCCTTAAAAAACTTTTTTTTTTCCATTTATGTTTAATTGGAGGATAACTGCTTTACAATGTTGTATTGGTTTCTGCCGCATGACAATGTGAATCAGCCGTAAGCATACATATGTCCCCTCCCTCTTGAACCTCGCTCCTACCTACTCCCATCCTGCCCCTCAAGGTGGTCACAGAGCACTGGGCTGAGCTCCCTGTGTAAAAAGTACATGCTCAGTTGCTAAGTCATGTCTGACTCTTTTGCAACCCCATGGAATGTAGCCCACTAGGATGCTCTGTCCATAGGATTTCCCAAGCAAGAAAACTGGAGCGGGTTGCCATTTCCTTCTCCAGGGGATCTTCCTGACCCAGGGATGGAAACTATGTTTCCTGTGTCTCCTCCATTGACAGCTGGATTCTTTACTGGCTGAGCCACCTGGAAAGTCCCCACTGTGTAAAAGCCATTTTTTAATTAATAAAGAGGTTTAGTAGAATATCCAGAAAACTGCTATAGCAGTAAACAGTTGTGGGGTTTTTGTTATTTTGTTTGTGCATTCTCTTAGAAGAGCAGGAACTTAGACCACACAAATCCATGAGTTCCTGCTTCTAAGCCCGCCCTTTCGACATCCTTACATGGTCAGCACTGCTCTCCTCCTCAGGATGTAAGAATCATCTAGCTCAAAATAGGCATATTCAAAAGCAATCTGGCACAGAGGAAGGCAAAAGTAAAAGAGTCAGCACGAAAAAAAACTGTCATGTCACTGCAACTTCCAAGTTACAAATCCATTTTCTGGTTGAAAAGGCCATTTCAATAGAACAGTTAGGGGAGCCATTCCTTTTTTTCAGTCTGAATTCCTTAAATAAATATCAAGAATCCTTTCTTAAAAGCAATAACTCTGTCATATCTTCTGACATTGGGGGAAAACCAAATCCCGGGCAAGAATGCTGGAGTGGGTTGCCATTTCTTTCTCCGGGGGGTCTTCCTGACCCAGGGATTGAACCTGCATCTCCTGCTTAGCAGGCAGATTCTTAACTGCTGAGCCACCAGGGAAGCCCGAGGGTTACAATATGTAAAGCAATAAACTGTGAAATCCAGACAAGGAAAGTATGAGTGGATGCACTACCAGTCACTGCAGATAAGGGGTTCCAAAGAGGAAGCCTGAGAGATCCGCGTGTATTAGGGTCATTAGGGAGGGCTTTGAGAAGTTAAGACCTAAGCCCAAGCAGTATAAGAGAATAGGGATGGGGTGAGAGAAGAGGCATTCTGCAGCTTAAGAATAAGCACAGAGCCTTCGTGGAATGGGGGTGGGGATGGGACTGCATCATAAACAGATGAGACAAACTTATGTGTGACCTGGAACATTTCTATCCACTGCAGCTGTGAGCTCCTCTTCCCGCCAGCTTTCCTTGGTCCCTAAAACAGCTGGACAAATGGAGGTTGCAACTGACAGTACTGGTGGGGTAGGCTACAGCAGCTAATGCAAGGGCCAGATTTGAAGCTATGACTCCAGGGCTCTCATTAAATAACCCAGGGTCCTTGAGGTGGGGTGTGTAGGCACAGGAGATCTACCCTCTGCTATTTCAAAACCTAAAAAGGGAGGACATGCTTACCTAGGGATTATCTAAATGCATGGTTTCATTTTCTCAGAAATCCTTCACTAGGCTGAACCAGAGTCACGTCTAATTAATGGCACACCTAGTGTAACTAGTGCCTGCAGGTCCTCCCTGCCCATAGGAGTCACAGGGACAAGACGCCAGGGCAGCTCTAAGGCCATCTACCACCTGGATAACAGATACCAGAGCAGGTCAGAAGGAGCAAGCTCTCTTACACAAGCCATCCACCCTTTACTATAGAAACTGGACATATTAGCATGAAACCCAAAGTAAAAAAAAAAAAAAATCAACAAAAATTTTCTAGTCTTGCTTAACTACAGGGCGCTAAATGCTCAGCAAAATGTCAACAGTCCCTGAGTGAGAAAGCTAAGAGTAACCTGACCTATACTTGAAGACAGGAGATATGTGAAAGTTTCTCACTTCAGCAGGATATACTAGGGAATAAGGTATCTCTGACACACAAATGCTGTAGCCTTCAATGCATAAGAGACAGGCACCTCCAAACCGGTATGGCCTTTCTCTCATCTCACAGACATCAGAAGTGCAGAAATATCTAAGTAATCCAGGTAAAATTCCAAACCCAAATCATGCCTTCAAAGTACATTTACTGAACACCTGTGTCAGGCACTAATACAAAAATCAGAAAAATAAAGACAGACTAAATCAGTCTGAAAGATGGCAGTACATCTGAAAGATGGATAGCTGTGGTTGGGTTTTTGCCCAACCACTTGAAGCTCTTGGCAGAAAGCTCTTCTAGTGGCCCACTAGCACAAAGGAAACCGCTGTGTCCCTGACAATGGCAGCCCACCTGGAATGTTCTCACCTACCCAAATCCTCACATCCCTCACATCAGCTGAAGTCCCCCTCCTCATCTCCACCTCATCCCATCCCAAAGTAACGTCTCATTTTTTTGAACTTCTAACAGTGAGTACCACCATCAGTTTATGTAGAAATGTGTCATTCCCTAATTAATACTTGTATTTAATTCAACAAATCTTGAGTACTAATTACGTGACAGCATTGTCCTAGGGAGCCGTAGAAATTGCCACAAATGGCACTGATTTTTGCCTCCCCTAAAGAACTCCCTGGGAGTGTTCTTCTCTTAGACTGCTTTTTAGTATCTTCCTGTATAGGCCTGGCTTTGTACTCTGTGCTGAATACCTAACAATTTAATACAGCCTTAGGCTTCTCTGGTCCAAGCTCACTCAAACTGAAGTTACATAAACTAATGGGGAACAAAAGCAAACGAAGCCATTTCTAAGTGAACTTCCACTTCTTAAAAACCTCAAAAGAACAAGGAAGGAAAAGAAAACCGGCTATGAAAGTGCTGCTGAAACATCACATTTTACTCACACTGACAAAGCACCTCCAATTCCCCCTCCAAGCCACACAAAAAACGACCTTTTCCTCTCAATCCTTACAGCTCTAGATTCAAGTGTTTAACAACAGACCTTGGAAAAGTTTAAAGCACTCCTCAGTGTCCTAGACAAGTCTTTCTAACGCTTTATTTTTTGATGAATAAACCCCCTGATTGATGAACCCTTCATCTGCCACTTAACAGACTAATCCAGTGAGGTTCACTACAAGGAACTGGAATTTAAGCTTCAAGCACAAGAGAGGCTCAAAGAACACTTTGAACGTGATAAACCTAGAGACGATTTTAATATAAACAACAAAAGCCACATCCTGCAGAGCCTGGTGGAAGGTTCCAAGTTCCCCAAAGAATGGAATCGAGAGAATTTCTTCCAGGGAAACCGCGAGATTCTGCAAGGCGTGAGAGTTTCTGCAGGAGATGAGGGAGATTCAAAATATACATATTTTCCCCCCTAAAGTGGCTTGTGAGATACAACAGCTGGTACCCGACGGTGAAGCCCGGGCTATGCCATGCGGCGGAGACTGCCACCTGGGCACTCCCACCATTCTTCGCAGCCCGATCAGGACGGGAGACGAGGACAGCCCGACGCCGCGCGGACCCGCACCGACGCCCCTCGTCCCTCTGGCCGCCTGCCCTCGCCCCGGGAAACCTAGCAAACCCAGCCCGCCAGGGTCTCCGGAGCCCCGATTTCTCCGGGGACCCAGGCGACGGGCGGGGGCANGCCAAAAAACCAAAACATTAAACAGAAGCAGTAATGTAACAAATGCAATGAAGACTTTAAAAAGCCACTGCCAAGGGAATTTCAAATAGCTTCTTGGTTTTCCTGGTGAGGAAATTGGGGTCGATGCCAATCGACATTGAAACGGAGGGCAAAAGCTAGAATCCAGGATTCCTAGTATCCCTTTCACCTCAGTACTATTTCTGAGATATTGCTTAAGCATAACTTTGTCATTAGAAGCTGAGTCGTTTAAAGGGAGACTTTGAGGTAGTAATTTAGTCATGTTCTCCTCCTCTTGGGACATTTAACTGCTACCAGTGATCTGGGTGCTAATGTCCAAGAGTTTCTATAGCACCAAACTGCTATCCCAAGTGTTCAGCAGTGTTGCTTCTCTGAGTATCAGTCAAAAGACCAGAATCTTAGAGCCTTCAGTTCAGTTCAGTTCAGTGATCAGTTGTGTCCGACTCTGCGACCCCTTCAATCACAGCACGCCAGGCCTCCCTGTCCATCACCATTTCCCAGAGTTCACTCAAACTAACGTCCATCGAGTCGGTGACGCCATCCAGCCATCTCATCCTCTGTTGCTCCCTTCTCTTCCTGCCCCCAATCCCTCCCAGCATCAGAGTCTTTTCCAATGAGTCAACTCTTCGCATGACGTGGACAAAGTACTGGAGTTTCAGCTTTAGCATCATTCCTTCCAAAGAACACTCAGGGCTGATCTCCTCTAGAATGGACTGGTTGGTTCTCCTTACAGTCCAAGGAACTCTCAAGAGTCTTCTCCAACACCACGGTTCAAAAGCATCAATTCTTCGGCGCTCAGCCTTCTTCACACTCCAACTCTAGCATCCATACGTGACTACTGGAAAAACCATAGCCTTGACTAGACAGACCTTTGTTGGCAAAGTAATGTCTCTGCTTTTGAATATGCTATCTAGGTTGGTCATAACTTTTCTTCCAAGGAGTAAGCATCTTTTAATTTCATGGCTGCAGTCACCATCTGCAGTGATTTTGGAGCCCAAAAAAAGAGTCTTAGGTAGGTTCCATTTCTGAAAATAGAGTCTTAAGTTCTTGGAACTGTAATTCCTGTTTGAATTTAAGTGTGAGCTCATGGGAGAAGACATTGGATTAAATGGAAACTGCCTTTCAGAGCATAAAGTTGCATCAAAAAATATAAAATTAAGAACTTTAAGAAAAATGTGGTCCTGGGCTGCGGTTCGGCGCTCGGAGCTGGGCTGGCCTGTGCCTGGTAGCCGCGGCTGTGCCCTGTCCTCAGCCGGGCCCCAGGCGTCACAGCGTCCCGCGGGAGGAAGCGGAAGGCCGCTGCAGCAGAGAAGGGGAAAAGCCGGCCCGCGGCCAGGAGGAGGGAGCGGAGGGGCCGAGCACTGGCGCAGAGCTCTGGACGGGTCCTAAGAAGGGGCCCCCACGCAAACTCAAGTTTCCGGAGCCTCACGTGGTGGGACAGAAGGCGTCTCGCTGAGCCTCTGTCCCCGGTGATATTGGAGCATTCATGACAGGACATGGCCAAACTTCAGTCATGTCCCCGAAGCTGTGGTTTCCTCCCCTCCAGAAACATTGGTTCAGTTGTGAGGCAGTCCTCTAGTAAGACATTGAAAAGTTCTGGATTTGGTTTAATAAAAATTAAAACATTTGAGCTGAAAAAAAAGAAAAATGTGACAAAACTACTTTAAGAAGGAACTTTAAAAACAGATCGCAAGGACAGAAAGGATTCGAGTAATAATTAGTTCAGTAAAGAGCTCACTGTATAAAGAAATGTGCACCTAGAAGATAAAATTTTGATGCTTCTGAAACTTTTTTAAATGAATCGTATACCAAAATACAAAGAAAACATAAATTCTTAAAAGTAAAAATCATAACATCATATTCTGTTAGTACAGTGCAATAGAACCTGAAATTAACAACACAGAGTTTCTCCCACTCCCTCCAAAATACTAACACCTGGACATTTTAAACTAATTTCTAAATAGCTTTGGATTAAATAAATTAACATCAAATCTTATTGGATTTGACCAAAATTTTATTTAAAGAAAAAGTCATTGTCTTACATGTTTTTACAAAGAGAAACTGAAAATAAGCACTCACCTCAAGAAACCAGAAAAAGAACAAGATAAACCAGAAAAATGTAAAAGCAAGAAGTTAATAGGGATTAAAAATAGATATTAATGAGTTAGTTCTTTAAAACTGTAAGAAACAATAAAATTAAGACCTGCTTATTTGCAGTTTTTATAGGCACTGATTTGGAGATCTTTTTGCTTTAAGAAAATATAATGTTCAAGTTTAGAATAATTTTGAAAATTCAAGATAGATGGCTCATTTTTCAGGATACTGTATAAATCATCAAAATTGAAACACAGAAAGGTTAGGAAATTCATATATATCAATAACCAGAGAAGTTGAAAAAGTTGTTAAAAGATTTACTGCCTTCACTTTCACCTACTTCTCATATTCCCATATGAATTTAAATGTGAGTTCCTCTTTAAGGAAAACAGAAGTTAAATCTCATTAATGAGGTTTGTCATATCCTTAGATTCTTTGTTAAGTTGGAGGGGATGAAGTTTGGATTTTGAGGGTTTTTTGCTGTCTTAAACAGATCATGTGAATAAAACAATGTTAAATATATATGCAAAGAGGGATAAATAATAAGAGACAAACCTTCAAAAAATTTTCAGTCTAGGGAATTCCAATGGTTAGGACTCTACACTCACTGCAAGGGGCCCAGGTTCAATCCCAGGTCAGGGAACTAAGATCCCACAAGCCACACAGCAAGGCCAAAAAAAAAAGTTCTTAGTCTAGTAATCGGAAATAAATATTTGCTTGGTACAGTAGAATTGGAAAGAAGAAAAGAGCACTACATGTGGGAGAAGCTCACTTAAAAGTTCCAAATTCAAAGAAACACTGCTTTGATGAGAATGTGCCCTTTTAAAAATATTCTTTCCACATGGACTTATCATCGGTAAAGAAATCCATAGGTTTAGATTAAAAAGAGCTGGCTGTATGGAGAGAAGTTTTCTTACATCCCCTCTAAAGATTGAGGTCAGTGACTTCCCTGGTGGTCCAGTGGTTGAAAATCTTCCTTGCTCACCCAGGGGATGTGGGTTCCATCCCTGGTTGGGCAGTTAAGATCCCACATGTGTGGGAGCAACCAAGCCCACGTGCCCTGGAGCCCTTGCTCCACAACTAGGGAGTTCGCACCATGTGAAAGATTCCACAAGCTGCAACTAAGACCCGAGGCAGCCAAATAAAGAATGAGGTCAGAAAAGTGGGCTCAAGGGGAGTGTGGTTTTCATGATCCTTGGCATTACTGTGCCTGTGTAAACAGATACTGAAACTAGGATCATAGGTCACCTGGAAAACTGGATTATTTAGCAGCTTTTCTTTCCCCTGCTGGGCTGTAAACTCCTTTAGTAGAGATAGGATATCTTATCTTTGATGGTACAGCCAATGCCTGGAACCAAAACACTACGGAAATAAGAGAATTTGTTGTGTTGTAATGAGAACAATGTCTTTTTACCTTACTCAAGTCTCGTAAAGTAGGCCGTATATGTAAAGGGTTTCTTTTGTCTTCTTAGCTCAAGAGTCAGGATATTGCAGATTTAACAGCAGTTGAAAGGGAAGACTCATTACTTACTCCTGCAGCCAAAAAACTGAAAATAGATACCAAAGAGAAGAAAGAGAAGAAGCAGAAAGTGGATGAAGATGAGATTCAAAAGATGCAGTAAGTCAGTTTTCTGATCTCTCCCTTTCAAGGCTCTAAACTGACCACGTAGTTAATACATTTTTCTTGGCCTTAAAATTTACTTTTTTAAATTCAAACTAAGATAATTAATATGTCAATATTATGTTATGGTTAAGTAAAAAGAAAAATATCACTTTCAGTTCAGTCGCTCAGTCATGTCCGATTCTTTGCAACCCCAAGGACTGCAGCATGCCAGGCCTCCCCATCCACCACCAATTCCTGGAGTTTACTCAAACTCTTGTCCATTGAGTCAGTGATGCCATCCATCCATCTCAGCCTCTGTCATCCCCTTCTCCTGCCTTCAGTCTTTCCCAGAATCAGGGTCTTTTCAGATGAGACAGTTCTTCACATCAGGTGGCAAAGGTATTGGAGTTTCAGCTTCAGTATCAGTCCTTCCAATGAATATTCAGGACTGGTTGCATCTCCTTGCAGTCCAAGGGACTCTCAAGAGTCTTCTCCAACACCACAGTTCAAAAGGATCAATTCTTCGGCACTCAGCTCTCCTTACAGTCCAACTCTCACATCCATACATGACTACTGGAAAAACCATAACATTGACTGATGGACCTTTGTTGACAAAGTAATCTCTGGCTTTTGAATATGCTGTCTAGGTTGGTCATAACTTTTCTTCTAAGGAGTAAGCGTCTTTTAATTTCATGACTGCAGTCACCATCTGCAGTGATTTTGAAGCCCAGGAAAATAAAGTCTGTCACTATTTCCATTGTTTATCTATTTGCCATGAAGTGATGGGACCAGATGCCATGATCCTCGTTTTCTGAATGTTGAGCTTTAAGCCAACTTTTTCACTCTTTTCCACTTTCATCAAGAGGGTCTTTAGTTCTTCTTTGCTTTCTGCCATAAGGGTGGTGATATATGCATATCTGAGGTTATTGATGTTTCTCCCATCAATCTTGATTTCAGCTTCTGCTTCATCCAACCCAGCGTTTCTCATGATGTACTCTGCATATAAGTTAAATAAGCAGGGTGACAATAAACAGCCTTGACGTACTCCTTTCCCTATTTGGAACCAGTCTGTTCTATGTCAAGTTCTAACTGTTGCTTCCTGACCTGCATAGAGATATCTCAAGAGGCAGGTCAGGTGGTCTGGTATTCCCATCTCTTGAAGAATTTTGCACAATTTGTGGTGATCCACACAGTCAAAGGCTTTGGCATAGTGAATAAAGCAGAAATAGATGTTTTCCCGGAACTCTCTTGCTTTTTCAATAATCCACCAGATGTTGGCAATTTGATCTCTGGTTTCTCTGCCTTTTCTAAAACCATCTTGAACATCTTGAAGTTCAGAGTACTGTTGAAGCCTGACTTGGAGAATTTTGAGCATTACTTTTCTATCATGTGAGATGAGTGCAATTGTGCAGNAGAAATAGATGTTTTCCCGGAACTCTCTTGCTTTTTCAATAATCCACCAGATGTTGGCAATTTGATCTCTGGTTTCTCTGCCTTTTCTAAAACCATCTTGAACATCTTGAAGTTCAGAGTACTGTTGAAGCCTGACTTGGAGAATTTTGAGCATTACTTTTCTATCATGTGAGATGAGTGCAATTGTGCAGTAGTTTAAGCATTCTTTGGCATTGCCTTTCTTAGGGACTGGAATGAAAACTGACTTTTTCCAGTCCTACGGCCACTGCTGAGTTTTCCAAATTTGCTGGCATATTGAGTGCAGCACTTTCACAGCATCATCTT
The DNA here is from genome assembly GCA_006410615.1 of Neotragus moschatus. NCBI lineage: Eukaryota > Metazoa > Chordata > Mammalia > Artiodactyla > Bovidae > Neotragus > Neotragus moschatus. Next base: position 2,017,232 of record SJYA01002843.1, read on the forward strand.
TTAGGATTTGAAAGTATCACAGTTAACATTTTGATGTATATTCACCAAGATATTTTCTTTACATATATTTGTCTGTAAATAAAATTAATTTCAAAGATGTTAAATACTGTTTGTAACCTGTTTTCTTTATGTTTTCTGATTGTAAAAATAGTATGAATTTGTTGCAAATAATGCAGAAAATACAGAAAAATAGAAAAAATAATTACTTATAATCCCACCACCTAGAGTTTACGCACGGCATATATTTGTATATATACCTTTTCAGATATAGTTTAATGTTTGATATATATAAATATTTTCATGTCAGTAAGTGTGTCTGTAAATTGTCATTTTTAATGGCCACATTGTATTCTATTATGTGAATGAACCATAATATAATGTAATCTACCTCTGCAGTTGTTTTGTTTTTCTTTTGACATTATGATCAACATCTTTGAGCATGTCTTTGCATACTTGTCCGTATACTTTCTAAAATAAACCCCCGGAAGTGTAATTGGTAGTTTAAACAATATGAACATTTTCAAAGGATTTTCATTTGTGTTTTCAGATTCCCCAAAAAGGTTGTTCCACCCACACTCTACAGCATATATGAATTTGTGTCTTCCCACCGTCACTAACACCATGCTTTTTAATACTTCTTTATCTGTATCATGTGAAATGTAGTGAGGTAGCATTATGGGAAGAGAGAGCCTACTGCTGAAAACATAATCTATATACTGTGATTCAGTAACCCAACATTGTTTTTGTTCTTAGTGAAGTAAGAAAGGAACTTATGTTTCACCTGTTGTCAAGTAATAGAAATACTTTCTCTTCATTCCTCATAAATACTAATACTATTGGTCCCTTGAAAAATTAATTTTTTTAATGTCTGAGACTTGGTTTTATTGACATAATATGATGTATATCTTAAGTATTCATTGTTATAAGTGAACTTAATTACCTGAATCTTTGTCTAGAATCCTGGTTTCTTCTTTTTCTGAGGAGCAGCTGAACCGTTATGAAATGTATCGCCGGTCAGCTTTCCCTAAGGCAGCCATTAAAAGGGTAAGGATGGACTGTCACACTCATTTCCATGAGCCATGAGAACTGAACAGGGCTCAAGAGCTGTATCCACTGACATTTTGCAGTGAAGTGTTAGACAAGTTGGTGGAACATTTAGGCAGGAAAATAAAAATACATGCCCCTCAATAGTCTGACCAGTTGTAGTTTTCTATTCTCGACAAATAGGCCATTATACACCTGAAACCTTGTTTTACTGGTGTCAATTTCAGCATCAAGCCCTTAGTGAACTCTTAGTGCAGAGCTCTTGTGGGTGTTATGTTCCAAAGCCAGTCCTTGACTACCTTAATCACAGTCTTTTGTCCTTCTTTCAAGCTGATCCAGTCCATCACAGGCACCTCTGTGTCTCAGAATGTTGTTATTGCTATGTCTGGTATTTCCAAAGTTTTCGTCGGAGAGGTGGTAGAAGAAGGTGAGTGGTATTGGTCTAAATACTGGATTGAGCCTGTGGTGGTCTTATTTCCAAGGATATATATATTGAGGAACTTATGAGGTCCCAGTGGTAGTTTCCATTTACACTAGAAGTTGACCAAGGCAAGAGCCTTATATTCAGGAGAGCATGTATTAAATACATTATTATTCCTTGAAAGTTTCAATACTAGGAGGTCTGGAATCACCTTGGAAGTCTCCCTTCCTGATTCTTGTCCTCAGCCCAGAGTGACAGAAGTAGACGGTATTTTTCTCCAATGGACTTTGTTCATTTCTGCTCCCAACAGTAGAGATACAAAGAAAGTCATCATTGGGGCTGATCAGTGTGGTATCGTGAGTAGTTGTCCCTGATGTTCTGATCCCCTGGGAACTGCTCTTTGTCCATCAAGTAAAGAACCTGGCTGCTACTCACTGCTAATTTCTAGCTGGTGAAATATTTATTCTTTCAAGGAGAAGCTGTGTTTTAAACTGTTTCCTGTGACAAAGCCTGATATGGAATATCATGGTAAAGCTAAATGATACATTTTAAAGCATTCTCTGAAGAAGGGAAAAGATCATGGTTTATTTCTTTAGTACCTTTAAGAGGAATTAATGAGAAGATTGTGATAAGCTCTTGTGTGATAATGAAACTCTTCTTGTCCTGTTTAGCACTGGATGTGTGTGAGAAGTGGGGAGAAATGCCACCGCTGCAACCCAAACACATGAGGGAGGCTGTTCGGAGGTTAAAGTCGAAGGGGCAAATTCCCAACTCAAAGCACAAAAAAATCATCTTCTTCTAGACCACAGTCTAGAAGAGCCTGGTACTGAAGAACGAAGTCCTGCTTCTGGACTTCCTATTGCAATGAGATTCTCTGCACTGGTGCTTTGGCATCTTAGTCCTCTAAGGATTCCATGATGATTTTAATGTCTTTCTCAAAACTGATAATTCATTACACCTAGAAGAAGGCACGCACCCTGTTTCATACTTGCCTTGACTAAATATCGGGACCTCTGAGGGCATCTGAGGCATTTAACTGTTACTGGCTAGTTGAAAGAAGAAAGGTTGGTGTGCCTTAAGAATCTTCTGGACAGAAATGCTGCTTTCAGAAAGAAAACCTCTTCAAGATGGTTTGATGGTTTCACATTGAAGCCTGAAGTTGCTGTGACTTAGGTTGTTTCTTTACATCTGGTTTTAAGTGAATGAAACAGTCAGAAGCTTGACCTGTGACACTCTACCATGAAGGACTCGGTGACAGCAGCAGCAGTGGAACACTGTCCCTGTAAACATTCTAAGATTCTTCTATGGATTTTGGTGAATGATTAATAAAGCTGTTTTCCAACTTGCCGTGTGTATATTTTCTTTTTCTGTCTAGCTGGTTGGGATGAGGAGAAGTTTGCTGGTGTCCAAATAAAACTTGTCTGGGATTTTTTTGTGAAAGTTGGAGCCTGCCTCATCCCTACTAAAACCATTAAGATTGTATCTCATAAAAGAATACTTAAAGCACTTAAAAACAATGTAAATGCCTATGTGTTTCAATTCCTATAAACAGATATACCAGAACCAATACTGTTTAATAAGTTTAATTTGCTTTTTTCAGGTGGTTCACAGAACCAGTACACTCAAGGTTTGATTAGATATTGCAACATTAAAATTTATCAATACTGACCAATATTCCAGTTCATTGGATACATTCTCATTGTTTTCCTCAAGAAGAGGGGAATGGAGTGACTTTTTTATTGACAGTGATTAGCAGTAATAAGGCTACTGTAATATAATTGGCAATGGGCAATCCCCAAGAGTTCTTTCTCTATCATTCAGTGCCATAAGGAGAGGGGTTCTGAAGCTTTTCTCTTTTGAACCTTTCCTGAGCATGTCAGTAAAGATTCCAGTTCTGGTTAGCACCCTGAGTAGGGGAAACAGCTTAGACACACAAAGTTGGGCAAATCTGGATTTTAGTGTCTAGCATTAAAACTTGTGGCTTTAAACATGTACTTAGCTAGTGGAGAAGACACTTCAGTGGTGCATTCCACAAAGAAACACTGTAAGACTCAGGCTAAATCTTGACCAAAAACTGCAGGGAAAACCAAATAAAAATACATAGCTCCAGAGGGAGCTTTTTAAGTGGTTATTGGAGCTATACCTATTGCAATATGGTACTGGATACGGCTGAAATTCACAGATAATAAGGAAGAAAGTTCACATCCCAAGTACAGCCACTTAGCAAAGCCTCACAGTTTAAGTTTATCTAAGAGTATTTCCCCTTGAATCTGTTGTAAGAGACGGAGAAAACAATCCCTATTCAACAACAGCAACCATATGTACCTACCCAGAGGTGAATGGGAATATTCCTCCTCCAGCAGGAGGTAGGGGAAGATTCCAGGGAAGGTTATAGTCCCTGAAAGGAGAGGACCTCAATCACAGCAGAATCTCTTGAAGCACAATAATGACTACGGTCAATCAATCACAAAGCAATGGCAGCTCTTGAGGTTCTCAAAAAACTAGATGTCATCCCACTGGCTTGTGTAACAATGCTGTTTCCATCATTTTGTGATATTACTAGTAACTTTTTGAAGTTAAGGTAAATATTATATAAGGGAGGGAGAAAGCAAACAAACCTTGAAGGTTTGGAATGCAAAGTTCCTGTATCGCTATGTTCAAACAACACCTTCTTTCCACCACCCCCTAAACTAGCCTATGGGAAAACTGATTTAAGTGTATGAAATGGAAGAATTTCAGTTATGCAGTATGTGAGGGCTGCCTTAAGCCTTGTATATTTCAAACATAGGAACCATTCCTTTCAAAACCATGAAAAAGGATACTTAAAGGTTGAGGCCCCTGGCAAAATTAGGATCAGATTAAATACACAGCAAAAAAACAGCCATCGTTATAGACTAGAACCCATTCTGTCTTAGATCTAATAAACTAGCTTAATGATTCCAGTGAGTTAAAAACAGAATTTGAGATTGACAACCACCCCTGCAGCTTAGCTAAGAGAGATTTAAACCAGTCCATATGCACTAAAGCATATCTCCAGTACCTCCATGTAAACAGGAAATCTAGACAGTCACAGGTAGTACAAGGTGTAAACGCTTCACAGCTGACATGGTGACTGTGCGGTGGTGGAAGTCTCGGATAGTGGTGTTTCACTCCAGACATTTCCCTGAGGTATTATTATTTCGTGTTCACAGTCAAAGTTCCAAGGCAGAAATCGTCAGCAGTCCGAAGGAGCTGATACTACTATTTTTTTCCTTCCATCCTTTTCATTTATTCTGAAGACTACCAACAAGGTCACATTTCTTCATTATGAAAGTTTTTCTCCCCCCAGTGAACAGGAGTATGAAGTTATATGACTTTTACTAAAATTCCATAGGATGCTGACCCTCTACCATACCTCCTAAGTGAGGAACTTAAAGACAATGGCCAAAGCTGTCACATAAGGAAATTCAAATTCTAGGCCTACATTTGTCACATGGACAAGAGCGCCAAAGAGCCCAGAAACCTAAGTGAGCTCTGGTCATTAAAGGGGTGAGCCTCGGCGCTTGCCAGATTTGTTTCTATTGCCTCCTACCAAGCGCACACTTAAAGAGAAAGTGTACCAGGCAACTCTGCATGGAGGGACAGGGAGGGCAGAAAAGCAGGGGAAGGGAAGAGAAGCAGAATGTGATTTGAAACCAATGCAAGTGAACCCAAGGTTGGATAATTCTGGCTACTGGCTCTTCTTCTGTCCCCTCTAAGAACATTAGACATGCCACACTGGAGAGGACCAGTGATCCTTTTTGTTCATCAATCTGCCTTTGACAGAAGCACTTAAAGGGGAGTCTGTAGAGGGCTGCAGTGGGTAACTCCATTGTGTATCACCAAATAACCCTAGTTTCCTATAATTCCTTTTAGAAAGTCATCATGCAAGGATTCCTCTTAAACCTTCTGCACCCATACAGTTTCTTAGAGCACCACTTCTTAAACAGAGAGCCCTAGGAGTTTGATTTGCTACAAGAATGCTTGTAGCTGCTAAGGCTACAAGGGCCAGCCCTAGTATTTGGGGACCCGAAGCACATGTCCTGGATCTTGACTGGATATTTGACGTAACACTACCCTCAGCTTTCATCCTTTTCAGAACTGGAGCTCACATTTTAAAGATGTGTACCTCTACCCCTGATCATTTCTGCTGTTCTCTAGACCTTTTAGCCTTTCATGACATACTTCGTAAGTAAGGTCCCTAGAAGTGCACAGATCATTTAAGGCATTACCATGGTCTTTTATGAGATGCTGTTTTCTGTGTTGGCTCCACACGCCCTACAGCGGCACTATGACCCCTCTTCCCTTATGGCAATGCTTAGGTTTCTTTCCTGAGCTCTTTCCAGAGCTCACTGTCTCAGTGGTTGCTGATTCTCCCCTAAGGGCACTGTTTCACACTAACCTACAGAGAATCTCACCTGACACTTTCCTGAGTATTCACAGCCCAGACTGTGAATCTTTTGCAATTTTTTTTTAAATCTCCTCTGGTTTATCTTCACTGCCTGAAGTAGTGACATTTGATTGCATTGTAATATCCTTTCATGTTATTTATAAAATTCTTAAATAAGGTTAAACCAAGCATCAACCGATAGGGAACTTATCCTGTTAACATTCTCTCAGAAAGATGTTTATTCTTAAGTCTCTCAGTTGTTTCCTAAGCATGAGAGGATATCCCCATAAACTCATAGTAGTTGCTGTTTTTAAAATTGTCTTAGTGGGAAAATCACAACAAAAAGTCTTTAAAAGTCTGAGCAAATTATATCTTGTTCCTTCTTGAATGTATATTTCTTTTTATCATCAAAAAACTAGAATATACAAGTCAGGCATGATTCCCCATAAAGGAAACCATTTTATCTTTCCTCTAGTAGGTCATGTGTGATTAAGACTTTAGTGACACTACTTATTTTACCATCTCGCCAATTCAAGGTGAGTTCGCTGAACTTCTGTCCAATCAACAGAGCTTGAACTACAGCACAGAGCAGTATGGATCAAGATAGAATGTTGGGGAGGAATTAGGTAGGGAAGAAAGAGGGGGAAATAGGTCTTTTAGCAGTCAGGGCAAAACCTAGCTAGGTTGAAGTTTGTTTTGTTTTTTTTTTACTTAAGTCAAAATAACATGATTTTAAAAAGCCACAGTGATAGAGGCAGATGAGAGGCAACTGACTGAGATGTTTATGTTACCGTATAAAACACATTTTCAGTTCTGACACCACCAAGGGCTAAGGAGATTGCTGGTAGGAAGTCATAGTGCTGGGAAAGCTGATGTGCCACCCCCGGGAGACAGGAAAAAACCTGTGAGGGGCAGCTGTGGAAGAGAGACAGGACACGGCTGGCAATAGTGGGTTCAGAAGGAACCAAGCTCTCCTACCATCCCCACCAAGCCTTGACCTCAACCTAGCCCAGAGTGAATTGTTTCTTGATTTAAATTTCAAACAAACTGTGTGACAGGAGGGAGAGATAATACAAGTGAGCCGCTACTGTCATTTACTTCCTACCACAGCATCACGATGTGACAAGCATCACAGAGAGGAAGCTTAACCCTGAACAGTCTGATTGTAACATCAGCCAAGATGACATGAGTTAGTTTCCTTTCCAAACAAGGCAGAATCCATGTCTCACTTATTCCTGTGCCTCCCCTGGCTCCCGCCTTGCTGGCTACTTCCTGTTCCATTCTACCGCCGCAGCACTTCTCAGGTCCACCTCAGAAAGCAAGCTCTGAGACACAGAAGCTTTGGTGACTCTGTGGGCGACCGACTGAGGAGATGGGGACTCGGCCCTGTACACACAGGTTGTGGAGCAAGCAAAGGTCTCTGCCATGAAACCAGGTGGTGAAATGACCCTACAGTGTCGAGAAGATTCCACCTAGTGTGCTGAGGGCTAAAAGGACAGGCGAGACGTGATGCCTGAGCCACACACAAAGTGGCCCTCAACTTCCTGGAACGTAGTCATGCTTTGCCCTGTCTTCCATCCAAGTCAGAACCGCTAGTAGAAAGGACACCACCAGGAGTGAGCTGCGTGTCCTCCGCCGGCTTGTCCAGCACTGGACGGAGTCTGTCACAGGTGGTGCGACTGCTGGTGATCTCCTCTTCTCTCCTTGGCGAAGATGGCTGAGCCACTGCTGTCAGAGCTCGAAGAGGGGGTTATATTTCCTAATCTCTTCAAGAAGTTTTTCTTTATCCTGGTTGGCTTGAGCCAATGCTTGTTTAGTTTCTATAAGTTCCTTTCGTAGGGTAGGGAGTTCATTTACCTGAGGAACAACAAAGAATTCACTATCAATCAATAAGGTAACACACCTTGCAAAAACATCCAGTAAGGGAACAAGGAGGGAGAATTCAAGCAATACAATCCACAAGTTTGGTCAATGATCAAGAGAACCAGCAAGGTCTTTTCTCAGAGGCTAATCCCCTCTTCAGAGCTCATCAGCTGCAGGGACCACGGCAGGTGGCAGATGTCACCAGCAGGCATTCAGCTCTAGCTCCTGGCCTCCAGCCCCTGTTCAGCACTTCCAGAAGCTACTGCTAGGTGACAAGAGCCCAGACCGCCCAGCGGTACCAGCACAAGCAACCGTGTCAGCCCTCCGGGTTTTACCCGCTTCTGGGATTACAACCCCAAAGGGCTTACAGGAAAGGTACTGTTCAGTTAGGGCCTCACCTGTGGACCAAGAGCCTCCCCGGTGGGCACCAAAAACACCTGTTCTTTGGGGGGCTGCCTCTTCTCACTCTTAGCTGCTTTGGCTGATGGTCTGTCTTGAGCAGCAGCTGGAAAAAAGTAAAGGCTCTGAATGACAAACTGCCAGCAACAAGCGGCCTGTTCCTAGTTGTCACCTATTTCCTTACAGGAGCAAAAAGGTAGAGGAGCCGGGAGGCTGACAAGCCCTACTCACCGCCTATGTGGAACACACCGTCGTCACTCCGACTCAGCACAGCGTGCTCCACGGACAGGGTGATGGGTATGGGGCCTGGTGAGGTGGGGTAGATAGGGGGGACATCATCCTGCAGGAAAGAGAGAAGCCGCGTGAGGCCCCCAAGCAACTCAGAGCAGCTTAGGAAACAAGCCATGCTTCCAAATGTGGAGCTGGAAGCACCCTGCCATCACTGTTTATCCATACACTCTAGCGAGGCATAAGAAGCATAATGAGTCCCTCCCATTCTAGACACAGAGAGACTGAGGATCTGCTAACCTGTGGGCTTGCACAGTCATGCTGCATGCCAAAGGGCAAGGGTAGAGACAAGGCCCCCCTCACATGAACCTAGAACTTTTTGCTGGCACTACATACTTAGGTACTACTATAATAGTGAATACTAACATGCCTTTCTTCACTTGGTCCTCCCCACATTTCACAGGGACATGAGAAGAAGATAACGGCTGTCACTGTTAACAGGGTCAAGGGTCAAGAATCAATTGCTTGATCAAGTCCAGGGTAAACCCAAGTTCCTCTCACCTTTAGAGTGAGCCTGGAGTTCAGGAGCTCAATCTGCATGGGAACCACCACTGGGATCTCCTCATCCTCCAAGAAGGGCCCCAGGCCACTGAGCACTGAAGTGAGAAGCTCAAGGTCACAGCCCTGAAGTAACAAATGCAGGAAGCCGTTCTGTGTGGCCAGAGGGGAATGAACAGCTGCACCAGGCCCCACCTCAAAGCGAAGGCCCACAGCTGGCCTGATGTGGCCAGTCTTCAAAGTGGAGGAGTCCTGAAAGCTTGTGCCTTTGTGAAGCAAGACAGAAGGAAAATACATTAATTAATTACCACCCAGTGATTGCTCAAAGCACTTTTATAGTTAATATTCATAACTATTAACCAGTTATAGTTAATAGTTAATATTCATAACTATTAACTATAGTTAATATTCATAACTATTGTGATTATCTGAGTCGTGAAGATCTTTTTTGTACAGTTCTTCTGTGTATTCTTGCCACCTCTTCTTAATATCTTCTGCTTCTGTTAGGTCCATACCATTTCTGTCCTTTATTGAGCCCATTTTTGCATGAAGAGTTCCCTTGGTATCTCTAATTTTCTTGAAGAGATCTCTAGTCTTTCCCATTTTGTTTTCCTCTATTTCTTTGCACTGATCACTGAGGAAGACTTTCTTATCTCTCCTTGCTATTCTTTGGAACTCTCCATTCAAATGGGTATATCTTTTCTTTTTGCCTTTGCTTTTTGCTTCTTCTTTTCACAGCTATTTGTAAGGCCTCCTCAGACAGCCATTTTGCCTTTTTGCATTCCTTTTTCTTGGGGATGGTCTTGATCCCTGTCTCTGTACAATGTCACAAACCTCCGTCCATAGTTCATCAGGCACTCTGTCTATCAGATCTAGTCCTTTAAATCTATTTCTCACTTCCACTGTATAATGGTTCGGGATTTGATTTAGGTCATACCTGAATTATCTAGTGGTTTTCACTATTTTCCTCAATTTAAGTCTGAATTTGGCAATAAGGAGGTCATGATCTGAGCCACAATCAGCTTCCAGTCTTGTTTATGCTGACTATATAGACCTTCTCCATCTTCGGCTGCAAATAATATAATCAATCTGATTTTGGTGTTGGCCATCTGGTGATGTCCATGTGTAGTCTTCTCTAGTGTTGTTGGAAGAGGGTGTTTGCTGTGACCAGTGCGTTCTCTTGGCAAAACTCTATTAGCCTTTGGCCTGCTTCATTCTGTACTCCAAAGCCAAATTTGCCTGTTACTCCAGGCGACTTCACTTTCACTTTGCACTTTCATGCACTGGAGAGGGAAATGGCAACCCATTCCAGTACTCTTGCCTGGAAAACCCCATGGGCGGAGGAGCCTGGTAGGCTGCAGTCCACGGGGTTTCGAAGAGTCGGACATGACTGGGCAACTTCACTTTCACTTTTCACTTTCCTGCATTATGGGAGAAGGAAATGACAACCCACTTCAGTATTCCTGCCTGGAGAATCCCAGGGACAGAGGAGCCTGGTGGGCTGCCGTCTATGGGGTCACACAAAGTCGGACACGACTGAAGCGACTTAGCAGCAGCAACAGCANGTTGGGGAGGAATTAGGTAGGGAAGAAAGAGGGGGAAATAGGTCTTTTAGCAGTCAGGGCAAAACCTAGCTAGGTTGAAGTTTGTTTTGTTTTTTTTTTACTTAAGTCAAAATAACATGATTTTAAAAAGCCACAGTGATAGAGGCAGATGAGAGGCAACTGACTGAGATGTTTATGTTACCGTATAAAACACATTTTCAGTTCTGACACCACCAAGGGCTAAGGAGATTGCTGGTAGGAAGTCATAGTGCTGGGAAAGCTGATGTGCCACCCCCGGGAGACAGGAAAAAACCTGTGAGGGGCAGCTGTGGAAGAGAGACAGGACACGGCTGGCAATAGTGGGTTCAGAAGGAACCAAGCTCTCCTACCATCCCCACCAAGCCTTGACCTCAACCTAGCCCAGAGTGAATTGTTTCTTGATTTAAATTTCAAACAAACTGTGTGACAGGAGGGAGAGATAATACAAGTGAGCCGCTACTGTCATTTACTTCCTACCACAGCATCACGATGTGACAAGCATCACAGAGAGGAAGCTTAACCCTGAACAGTCTGATTGTAACATCAGCCAAGATGACATGAGTTAGTTTCCTTTCCAAACAAGGCAGAATCCATGTCTCACTTATTCCTGTGCCTCCCCTGGCTCCCGCCTTGCTGGCTACTTCCTGTTCCATTCTACCGCCGCAGCACTTCTCAGGTCCACCTCAGAAAGCAAGCTCTGAGACACAGAAGCTTTGGTGACTCTGTGGGCGACCGACTGAGGAGATGGGGACTCGGCCCTGTACACACAGGTTGTGGAGCAAGCAAAGGTCTCTGCCATGAAACCAGGTGGTGAAATGACCCTACAGTGTCGAGAAGATTCCACCTAGTGTGCTGAGGGCTAAAAGGACAGGCGAGACGTGATGCCTGAGCCACACACAAAGTGGCCCTCAACTTCCTGGAACGTAGTCATGCTTTGCCCTGTCTTCCATCCAAGTCAGAACCGCTAGTAGAAAGGACACCACCAGGAGTGAGCTGCGTGTCCTCCGCCGGCTTGTCCAGCACTGGACGGAGTCTGTCACAGGTGGTGCGACTGCTGGTGATCTCCTCTTCTCTCCTTGGCGAAGATGGCTGAGCCACTGCTGTCAGAGCTCGAAGAGGGGGTTATATTTCCTAATCTCTTCAAGAAGTTTTTCTTTATCCTGGTTGGCTTGAGCCAATGCTTGTTTAGTTTCTATAAGTTCCTTTCGTAGGGTAGGGAGTTCATTTACCTGAGGAACAACAAAGAATTCACTATCAATCAATAAGGTAACACACCTTGCAAAAACATCCAGTAAGGGAACAAGGAGGGAGAATTCAAGCAATACAATCCACAAGTTTGGTCAATGATCAAGAGAACCAGCAAGGTCTTTTCTCAGAGGCTAATCCCCTCTTCAGAGCTCATCAGCTGCAGGGACCACGGCAGGTGGCAGATGTCACCAGCAGGCATTCAGCTCTAGCTCCTGGCCTCCAGCCCCTGTTCAGCACTTCCAGAAGCTACTGCTAGGTGACAAGAGCCCAGACCGCCCAGCGGTACCAGCACAAGCAACCGTGTCAGCCCTCCGGGTTTTACCCGCTTCTGGGATTACAACCCCAAAGGGCTTACAGGAAAGGTACTGTTCAGTTAGGGCCTCACCTGTGGACCAAGAGCCTCCCCGGTGGGCACCAAAAACACCTGTTCTTTGGGGGGCTGCCTCTTCTCACTCTTAGCTGCTTTGGCTGATGGTCTGTCTTGAGCAGCAGCTGGAAAAAAGTAAAGGCTCTGAATGACAAACTGCCAGCAACAAGCGGCCTGTTCCTAGTTGTCACCTATTTCCTTACAGGAGCAAAAAGGTAGAGGAGCCGGGAGGCTGACAAGCCCTACTCACCGCCTATGTGGAACATACCGTCGTCACTCCGACTCAGCACAGCGTGCTCCACGGACAGGGTGATGGGTATGGGGCCTGGTGAGGTGGGGTAGATAGGGGGGACATCATCCTGCAGGAAAGAGAGAAGCCGCGTGAGGCCCCCAAGCAACTCAGAGCAGCTTAGGAAACAAGCCATGCTTCCAAATGTGGAGCTGGAAGCACCCTGCCATCACTGTTTATCCATACACTCTAGCGAGGCATAAGAAGCATAATGAGTCCCTCCCATTCTAGACACAGAGAGACTGAGGATCTGCTAACCTGTGGGCTTGCACAGTCATGCTGCATGCCAAAGGGCAAGGGTAGAGACAAGGCCCCCCTCACATGAACCTAGAACTTTTTGCTGGCACTACATACTTAGGTACTACTATAATAGTGAATACTAACATGCCTTTCTTCACTTGGTCCTCCCCACATTTCACAGGGACATGAGAAGAAGATAACGGCTGTCACTGTTAACAGGGTCAAGGGTCAAGAATCAATTGCTTGATCAAGTCCAGGGTAAACCCAAGTTCCTCTCACCTTTAGAGTGAGCCTGGAGTTCAGGAGCTCAATCTGCATGGGAACCACCACTGGGATCTCCTCATCCTCCAAGAAGGGCCCCAGGCCACTGAGCACTGAAGTGAGAAGCTCAAGGTCACAGCCCTGAAGTAACAAATGCAGGAAGCCGTTCTGTGTGGCCAGAGGGGAATGAACAGCTGCACCAGGCCCCACCTCAAAGCGAAGGCCCACAGCTGGCCTGATGTGGCCAGTCTTCAAAGTGGAGGAGTCCTGAAAGCTTGTGCCTTTGTGAAGCAAGACAGAAGGAAAATACATTAATTAATTACCACCCAGTGATTGCTCAAAGCACTTTTATAGTTAATATTCATAACTATTAACCAGTTATAGTTAATAGTTAATATTCATAACTATTAACTATAGTTAATATTCATAACTATTGTGATTATCTGAGTCGTGAAGATCTTTTTTGTACAGTTCTTCTGTGTATTCTTGCCACCTCTTCTTAATATCTTCTGCTTCTGTTAGGTCCATACCATTTCTGTCCTTTATTGAGCCCATTTTTGCATGAAGAGTTCCCTTGGTATCTCTAATTTTCTTGAAGAGATCTCTAGTCTTTCCCATTTTGTTTTCCTCTATTTCTTTGCACTGATCACTGAGGAAGACTTTCTTATCTCTCCTTGCTATTCTTTGGAACTCTCCATTCAAATGGGTATATCTTTTCTTTTTGCCTTTGCTTTTTGCTTCTTCTTTTCACAGCTATTTGTAAGGCCTCCTCAGACAGCCATTTTGCCTTTTTGCATTCCTTTTTCTTGGGGATGGTCTTGATCCCTGTCTCTGTACAATGTCACAAACCTCCGTCCATAGTTCATCAGGCACTCTGTCTATCAGATCTAGTCCTTTAAATCTATTTCTCACTTCCACTGTATAATGGTTCGGGATTTGATTTAGGTCATACCTGAATTATCTAGTGGTTTTCACTATTTTCCTCAATTTAAGTCTGAATTTGGCAATAAGGAGGTCATGATCTGAGCCACAATCAGCTTCCAGTCTTGTTTATGCTGACTATATAGACCTTCTCCATCTTCGGCTGCAAATAATATAATCAGTCTGATTTTGGTGTTGGCCATCTGGTGATGTCCATGTGTAGTCTTCTCTAGTGTTGTTGGAAGAGGGTGTTTGCTGTGACCAGTGCGTTCTCTTGGCAAAACTCTATTAGCCTTTGGCCTGCTTCATTCTGTACTCCAAAGCCAAATTTGCCTGTTACTCCAGGCGACTTCACTTTCACTTTGCACTTTCATGCACTGGAGAGGGAAATGGCAACCCATTCCAGTACTCTTGCCTGGAAAACCCCATGGGCGGAGGAGCCTGGTAGGCTGCAGTCCACGGGGTTTCGAAGAGTCGGACATGACTGGGCAACTTCACTTTCACTTTTCACTTTCCTGCATTATGGGAGAAGGAAATGACAACCCACTTCAGTATTCCTGCCTGGAGAATCCCAGGGACAGAGGAGCCTGGTGGGCTGCCGTCTATGGGGTCACACAAAGTCGGACACGACTGAAGCGACTTAGCAGCAGCAACAGCAGCCAGGTGTTTCTTGACTTCCTACTTTTGCATTCCAGTCCCCTATAATGAAAAGGACATCTTTTTTCATGATGGTGTGATAATTCACCTAGAGCCAGGCATCCTGGAATGTGAAGTCAGGTGGGCCTTAGGAGGCATCATTGTGAACAAAGCTAGTGGAGGTGATGGAATTCCAATTGAGCTATTTCAAACCCTAAAACATGATGCTGTGAAAATGCTGTACTCAATATGCCCTCAAATTTGGAAAACTCAGCAGTGGCCACAGGACTGGAAAAGGTCAGTTTTCATTCCGATCCCTATGAAAGGCAATGCCAAATAAGGCTCAAACTACCACACAATTGCACTCATCTCACATGATAGTAAAGTAATGCTCAAGATTCTCCAAGCCAGGCCTCAGTAATATGTGAACCATGAACTTCCAGCTGGTTTTAGAAAAGACAGAGGAACCAGCAATCAAATTGCCAACATCCGCTGGATCATTGAAAAAGCAAGGGAGTTCCAGAAAAACATCTATTTCTGCTTTATTGACTATGCCAAAGCCTTTGACTGTGTGGATCACAATAAACTGTGGAAAATTCTTCAAGAGATAGGAATACCAGACCACTTCAACCTGCCATCAGGAAGCAACAGTTAGAACTGGATATGGAACAACAGACTGGTTCCAAATAGGAAAAGGAGTACATCAAGGCTGTATATTGTCACCTTGCTTATTTAATTTATATGCAGAGCACAACATGAAAGACGCTGGGCTGGAAGAAGCACAAGCTGGAATCAAGACCGCTGGGAGAAATATCAATAACCTCAAATATGCAGATGATACCACCCTTATAGCAGAAAGTGAAGAAGAACTAAAAAGCCTTTTGAACGTGAAAGAGGATGGTGAAAAAGTTGGCTTAAACCTCAACATTCAGAAAACTAAGATCATGGCATCCGGTCCTATCACTTCATGACAAATAGATGGGGAAATAGTGGCTGACTTTATTTTTGGGGGCTTCAAAATCACTGCAGATGGTGACTGCAGCCAGAAAATTAAGACACTTACTCCTTGGAAGAAAAGTTATGACCAATCTAGACAGCATATTCAAAAGCAGAGACATTACTTTGCTAACAAAGGTCCATCTAGTCAAGGCTATGGTTTTTCCAGTAGTCATGTACAGATGTGAGAGTTGGATTATAAAGCTGAGCGTTGAAGAATTGATGCTTTTGAACTGGTGTTGGAGAAGACTCTTGATAGTCCCTTGGACCGCAAGGAGATCCAACTAGTCCATCCTAAAGGAGATCAGTCCTGAATATTCATTGGAAGGACAGATGCTAAAGCTGAAACTCCAATTCTTTGGCCACCTGATGCAAAGAGCGGACTCATTTGAAAAGACCCTGATTCTGGGAAAGACTGAAGGCAAGAGGAGAAGGGGACGACAGAGGATGCGATGGTTGGTTGGCATCACTGACTCAATGGACATGAGTTTGAGTAAGCTCCAGGAGTTGGTGATGGATAGGGAGGCCTGGCGTGCTGCAGCCCATGGAGTTGCAAAGAACTGGACACGGCTGAGTGACTGAACTGAACTGAATATTCATAACAACTCTGTACCAGAAGTATTATTATCTTCCCATTTTACAGATGAAAGAGCTAAGGCACAGAGAGTAACTTGCCAGAGTAGCAAAGCTCGTGGACTTCACTGGTGGTCTGGTGGTTCAGAGTCTGACTGCCGGGAAGGGGACAGGGCTCGCTCCCTGCTCTGGGGAGGCCCCACACGCCACAGGGCAGCAAGGCCCTTGCACCACAACCACTGGGGCCCATATCCTTGAGCCTGTGCTCTGCAACAGCAGAACCCACTCAAGAAAAAGCCCACATGCTACAACTTGAGAGTACTCCCCCCTCACTGAAGCCAGAGAAAGCTCACACATAGCAAGGAAGAGCTAGCATAGCCAAAAGCAAATAAATAATTTTTCAAAACCAACAAAGTAACACAGTTTGCAAGTATCAAGGTAGGAGCTGCATGTAAGCTGCCTGACTGCAAAGACCATGGGCTTGGATACTTTGCTTTAATGCCTCTCATGGCAGAAGGGACATTAAGGACCAATTAAAAAGCTGGTCTTGCTCAGAATCAGAGGCAGTGGGCTAATGGCCAAGGTGAAGCTAAAACAGAGGACCCTTGGGATTTCCTGGGTGGTCTAGTAGTTAGATCTCAACTCTTTCACTGCCAGGTCCCAGGTTCATCCCCTGGTTGAGGAATTGAGATTGTACAAGCCATACAGCGCAGCCAAAAATGAATAAACAAACAGTGGACCCTTGACTCTGCTAAATTTGATCATCTCTTCCTTTCTCCAAGTCTTGATCTCCTCTTTCCCTCAGGAAGCCAAGCAGGATCTATGCTAATTTACTCAAAACTGCATGAAGAATAACCTCAGTTGCAGCCAAGGCTATGAAACAACTTACATACCTATATAACTGTAAATTGGTACAACCATTCTGGGAAAAAAAAAAGGGGGGGGGGCCATTATCTAGCAAAATTAAAGCTATACCTACCCTAATGACCTAGCAACTATTTCCTCAGGAATACAAACCTGGAGAAACTCTCCAACATATATAACAGGAGACATATACAAGGATGGGCATGTCAAAGCAATCCTATTTGAAACAGCAAAAAAAAAAGTGGAAACAAACCACATGTCTGTTCAGAATAGAATGAAGAAGTAAACAGAGTAATGAGTATAGGAGAGATTTTGGGGGTGATGGTGATGGTTGCAGAACTCTGGAAGCTTACTAATATTTATCAAAGTACACACTTACAGAGAGTGAATTTCATAGTATGCATATTATACCTCATTAAAGCAGTTTTTTAAAAAATCATATATTTCTACAATAGAATATTATAAAGTAGTGAAAATGAATGAATTATAGCTAACTCAACAACCTAGAAGGATTTGAAGAATATCATAGTATTTGAAAGGAGAAAATCACAAAAGAATATAAACAATAATTCCACTTAGAAAAACTCGAAAGCCTACACAGCTAAATAATACACTGATAAAAAAAAAATGTGGAAGAATTGTAAAGCAAGAAAATGAAAAATACAAATTCAGGATAGTGATCCCCTATGATAGGTGAGAGGCAAGAGGAAGGTTCTGGAGAGGGGCTCCCGGGGCTCAAACTTAAAGGTACTGTTCTATTTATTAAACTAGGTAGTAGGTACATGCATTTATTGTATTGTGATTAGTTTATACCTTATATATATTTTTATAAGCATTCTACTTTACAATCATACCTATTCAATATTTAAAAATAAAATTTTTTAAAAATGAAGCATGTAGTCTAAGTCCAGATTTTTCCTGCCATCTTTTAAAGTATAAATGATGATTTACATCAAAGGACTGAATCAGAAGCTCCCTGATCAGATTAAGCTTGATGTTAGCAGCCCCACAAACAAAGAAGTGGACACTGTCCTCTCATATGAGGGTAAGGAGCACCTGGGAGGTGAGGATGGCGACTAGCCTGCTGGGCACAAAGCCTCAGTGAAAGCTCTGGGAGGTTCCTTGTGAGAAGGAGGCTTCATCAGACTTCTTCCTTCCCCTAAAGGCTGCTGGAGAGAAGCACGAAGGACTTGGCACTAGGCTGGCTGCCTCTGGAGCACAGGACAGGGGCAACTTAAGCTCTGACTGTCCTCCTCCCCACCCCAGCTCAAACCCCACCAGCTCTGCTAGAATCCCACCATCCTTACCTGAGCACTGTCCGTGCAGGAACTGCCAGAGTCCCACGGTGCCCGGGTGCTGGAGGGTCAGCTTCTCTGCTTGCAGGGCCACAGTCAGGTCCTCACCACGTACCTCAATCCCCAGAGACACCTCATGCACCTTCAGGACCAGAACTGAGACCTGTAACGGGAGACTCGCTTAGCTGAGTCCCAAGCTGCCAGCTGAGAGCCCACCCTCTGCAGAGAAGAAAGTAGAACAGCTGACCAGGTGAAGATTGAGGTCTTCCCCACTGGGTGAGACCGAACTGTTGGCCTCTGGTGACCCCTGGCCATAACTATCCACAACAGGGCTCTCTCGAACACCAGCACTGTCCACAGCATTGGGAAGAGATCCTGGTGGAAGAGATTCTGGACCAGACTCTGCAAAAGAAAGATAACAAGAGTTGGAGAGTCAAAAATTTTACTAAAATCTAATCTCTAGTGACAACTGTAAAAACAAAAAATTTATGACATTCATGAGAAAACTGGAAATTTCAAGCCTAACTGGATATTTAATGAATTTAGGGAATTATTGTTAATTTTTTAAAGTGTGACAATGGTATATGGTCATGTTGAAAAAAGCCTGTAAATGGAAGCAACCCAAGTGTCTATGGACCAAAAAACGGTTAAACAAAATGTGGTACAAATGAAAAATAAATACTAGCCTTAAAAAGGAAGGAAATACTGATACATGCTACATACAACATAAATGAACCACAGAGACATCATGTTAAATGAAATAAGCCAGTCATGTACAATTCCGTTTACATGAGGTACCTAAAGTGGTCAAATTCATAGAGACAGAAAGTAGAATGGTGGTTGCTAGGGGCTGGTGGAAGAGGGAATGAGGAGTTATTGTTTAATGGGTATAGACTTTCAGTTTTGCAAGATGAAAAGGTTCTAGAGATAGATAGTGGATGATGGTTGTACAATGATCTGAAGGTACTTAATACTACTAAATTATAGTTAAAAATAGTTACAATGGTAAATTTTATGTTATGTACATTTTACCATAATTTTAAAAACTTTTAATATGGTTAAAAATCTGTATTTTCTAGAGAAGTGTAATAAAAATATTTATATATTTATGGATAAAATGATACAGTTGGGATTTGCTTCAAAATAATATGAGAAAAAGGGAAGAGGGCAGAAGAATAAATGAAATAAGAATAGCCATGACATCTGGTCCCATCACTTCATGCCAAATAGATGGGAACAGTGCAAACTGTGGCAGACTTTATTTTTTGGGCTCCAAAATCACTGCAGATGGTGACTGCACCCGTGAAATTAAAAGATGCTTACTCCTTGGAAGAAAAGTTATGACCAACCTGGACAGCATATTCAAAAGCAGAGACATTACTGCTCCAACAAAGGTCCGTCTAGTCAAAGCCATGGTTTTCCCAGTAGTGATGTATAGATGTGAGAGTTGGACTATAAAGAAAGCTGAACGCCAAAGAATTGATGCTTTTGAACTGTGGTGTTGGAAAAGACTCTTGATAGTCCCTTGGACTGCAAAGAGATCCAACCAGTCCATCCTAAAGGAGATCAGTCCTGAATATTCACTGGAAGGACTGATGCTGAAGCTGAAACTCCAATACTGGGGCCACCTGATGCAAAGAACTGACTCACTGGAAAAGACCCTCATATAGGGAAAGACTGAAGGCAGGAGGAGAAGGGGATGACAAAGGATGAGCTGGCTGGATGGCATCACCGACTCAATGGACATGGGTTTGAGTAAACTCCGGGAATTGGTGATGGACAGGGAGGCCTGACGTGCTGCAGTCCATGGGGTTGCAAAGAGTCAGACATGACTGAGCAACTGAACTGAAATGAACTGGGACAGTAATAATAGAGATTTTGTACAAAATCTGTCATATGGCGGTTATGATCATATTTGGAAATGGAAACCCTTCCAAATAAAAATATAATTAATAAAAAAAAAAAAAGAATTGCCATGAGTTCTTAATATCCCAAGCTAGGTAATGGGTATATGAAGGTTCATTATTTGGTTCTATTTTTAAATATTTGGCTTTCTCCACAAAAAATTAGTAACAAAACAAACATGGATATGCCATCCAGTTTAAGAAACAGTATATTCTCTTTTTATTTTCATTTAGATACTCTTAAGTGACGATTTTAGGCTTCCCTGGTTGCTCAGTGGTAAAGAATCTACCTGCAATGCAGGAGCCACAAGAGATGCGAATTCATCGTTGAGTAGGGAAGATCCCCTGGAGGAGGGCATGGCAACTCACTCCAGCATTCTTGCCTAGAGAATCCCGTGGACAGAGAGCCTGGTGGGCTACAGTCCATAGTGTTGCAAAGAGTTGAACACAACTGAAGCAACTTAGCATGCACACAAGGGACGATATTAAAAGTTTTCATTTCGATAAGCTGAAAGAACTAGTCTAACTCCTAGTGGGGTTTAACTCCTGAAAATTACTCATTTTACTATAGACTAAAAGCTCCTAGTTATTTTTCAACAATGAAATACATCAGTTCAGTTCAGTTGCTCAGTCGTGTCCGACTCTTTGCGACCCCATGAATTGCAGCACGCCAGGCCTCCTTGTCCATCAACAACNGAAGATCTTTTTTGTACAGTTCCTCTGTGTATTCTTGCCACCTCTTCTTAATATCTTCTGCTTCCGTTAGGTCCATACCATTTCTGTCCTTTATCGAGCCCATCTTTGCATGAAATGTTCCCTTGGTATCTCTAATTTTCTTGAAAATGAAATACATAGTTAAGCAAAAGATAGGAAACACACACACTGTTGACACAGCCGCAAAGTTAACTTACTGCCATCGCTCCATGGCTTTAAGACTAGTGCTGTCTTCTTTGAGTGTTGTTCTGTGATAAGGGTCAAATACCTAGCAATAACCCAGAAAATGTGACGATAAATTCAGAGTCACAAATCCACTCAAATTTCACTCTTCTTTGGTTTTGATTAAGAAAATGTCTGCTTTATCAAAGCTCAGCTCCTTCTCCATCCTGCTGGTCTGAATACAGGCATCAGAAGAACCCTCTTGAGGCTCTGCAACTTTGCCTGGCTCTGCTTCCACTTACCAGACTCCAAGAGCATCACGAAGCTCTCACTGCCGTCACTGTCCACTGAAATCCGGTCTTCAGGGCCACTGTTATCCAATGAGACACCATCAAATGACTGCTGGGATACTGTCCTCTTCATGGAGAAAAATCGGAGTCGGGCAGCACCTCCACTTACGGGGGCTGCCACCCCTTCATCTACCTTGGCCACAGGCTCCCTGTTTGAAAAACAAAAGCAGAAACCACGAATGTGGCTTAGGAGGCACATTGTTTCGTTCCCTTGCAATACCCACCCTTTTCAGCTCAGACAGTTATTGTAAGCATAAACTTTGAGGTCAACTATTACCTTCTGTAGAAGGGGGTCACACCATTTTTCAACTGCTGGGCCTTTCTGAACCCTCCTATTCCAGCATTTCAAACTGTATAGGCAGTTCTCCCATGTCAAATGTCAAGGTTATTCAGGATTATCCTATCTATAGCAGAGACCTACTATCTACAGCCCTGGTGCTTATGAGTTGTACCCAAAGCCATTCCTCAAGCATTTCCTGAATAACTTCTCCATACAAAGCACCACACAAAATACAGGGCAGCAGTGGGCAGTTACGAATAAGACACCCCTTGTCGTCAAAAAAATGTGTATTCTATCAGGAGAGAGGGGACTATATACAAATAACATTATATGGTAGTAAGTCACACACTGTAAGAGGGACAAGGGTACAATCCAAAGGCTAGCCAACACCAAAAAACGGAAAGGATGAAAAGAAGGGGATCAGGAATGGCTCTGAGGAAAGAGATGATGTGTGAGGTGGTCCTTGAAAGACTGTGAAGGAGACAGCACAGAGGGCCTTCTGTGGGGAAGAATCAGCCTGAACAAAGTTGTGGCACCAGAAAGCAAAAGGTACCTTGCAGACTAGCAACCAACGCAGCTTAGCTGGAGCATAGGCTTTGCTGGGGAAGAGCAACAGAAGACCAAGTTAGAAGGTTTCCTTAAAGAAACTTGTAAAGACCTTATGAGTCCACCTTCCTATGATATAGGTGAAGAAACTGACTCAGTTTCAGCTAAAGGTAGAATTAAGAAGAACTCAAGTCTCCTAACTTTTTGCTAAGTGCTCTTTTCACTTAACCACCTGAGTTGCAGCCAGATCACAGGAAACCCTGGATAAAAGACAATGCATGAAAGTGCTCTGAAAGCTATGACGTGTAGGAGACAGATGAGAAATCCCTGTACTGTCCACTCAATATTGCTATGTCGCTAAAATCGCTCTAGAAAATATTCCATTCAAAAAAAATAATGTGCCATATGGATATATCACAATAATTGATAATGCCACACTAAGAAGTTCAAACTCAATTCTGAAAAAAGAAAAGGCCAGAAAGGTTTAGAATAGGCAAATAATAGGATTACACCTATGTTTTAGGAAGTTTGACTTGCCTTTTTCAAATAAGCTAGAGATGGAAAGACATCCAACAAGGAATTCAACTAATAGTTTACTAAAATACTCCACCCGTGGGAGCAGACAGGAAAAATTGATGTGAGACTCCCTAGAGCCCTATACTCAGAGTCACCCTCCTAGGAGCTGCTGCTGCTGCTGCTAAGTCGCTTCAGTTTTGTCCAACTCTGTGCAACCCCATAGACGGCAGCCCACCAGGCTTCCCTGTCCCTGGGATTCTCCAGGCAAGAACACTGGAGTGGGTTGCCATTTCCTTCTCCAGTGCATGAAAGTGAAAAGTGAAAGTGAAGTCGCTCAGTCGTGCCTGACTTTAGCGACCCTACGAACTGCAGCCTACCAGGCTCCTCCATCCATGGGATTTTCCAGGCAAAAGTATTGGAGTGGGGTGCCATTGCCTTCTCCATTCCTCCTAGGAGCATCAGTATCTAAAGGAGAATTCATTAAAAAGTAACTTCTCAGGCTTCATCTCAGACCTACTGGAAGAGGAACTCTGGGAGTAGGGCTCAGCACTCTGTGTTTTACCAAGCCTCCAGATGATTCTGAAGTATGTCTAAATTTAAAAGTATGGTCAGAACCTGACAAATGCCTGGAAAAGGCAGAGCTTGAATGAGCAGGAGAATGAGGCCACCCAAAAAAGAAAGAAAAAAAGAGCTGGTCTGGGATAAGGAATTTAGTTTTACACATGTGGGGTTCTCCAGGCACCCCTGGGGACCCATGTGGAACTATGTGCAGTAGATAGTTTTAAAGGAACAGCAGGGGAGGGAAGGAAATCAGGACTGAAAACGAGGACTCTTGCAGAAGTGAGGCGGTGGACAAAACAACCAAGAGAAAAAGCACAGCTGACCCTTGAACATCACAGGTTTGAACTGCACAGGCCCACTTACATGTATTCTTTTCTCAACACTACATATTTCAGCACTACAGGGCCTCCCAGGTGGCTCAGTGGTAAAGAATCCACCTGCAGTGCAAGAGGTGCAGGTTCAATCCCTGAGTTAGGAAGATCCTCTGGAGAAGGAAATGGCAACCCACTCCAGTACTCTTGCATGGGAAATCCCATGGACAGAGGAGCCTGCGGGCTACAGTCCATGGGGTCGCAAAGAGCTGGGCATGCCTTAGTGACTGAGCGTGCACACACAGCACTACATGATCTACAGTTACTTGAATCTATGGATGCGTTGAAACCACAGATATGCAGCAACCATTTTATAGGCAAGGCCAACTATAAGTTACATGCAGATTTTCAACTGCACAGAGACTCACTGCCCCTAACTCCCATATTGTTCAAGAGGTAACAAAATGTATTCAAAAATGCAAAGTGATCTAATATCTGAACGTTTGGCAACGTTCTTAAATGAATGAAGAACCTTAAATTGTTTAAGATTTAAAAGAACCTTTAAACAATTATAAATTATAAATAAAATGTTTGTAGTGTGTGACCCAATAATTCCACTTCCTAGGTTTTATTCTAATAAAATCTTTAAAATAAAAGATTGAGATATGAATAAAGAGTCATGTTCACAAAAATAAGAACATTTAACACAGCATTGGTTTCACCTGAGAAAAAAGTAGAACCAGACTAAATGGGCCCTAGGCCTAGATTGTGAGCTGGATGAATAAATTATGATACATCTATTTGCAAGAATATAATAGACTAATTCTCCAAAGAATTGATGCCTTGGAACTGGGGTGTTGGAGAAGACTCTTGAGAGTCCCTTGGACTGCAAGGAGATCAAATCAGTCAATCCTAAAGGAGATCAGTCCTGAATATACATTGGAAAGACTAATGTTGAAGCTGAAGCTCCAATACTTTGGTCACCTGATGAGAAGAACTGACTCACTGGGAAAGACCCTGATGTTGGGAAAGATTGAAGGCAGGAGGAGAAGGGGATGACAGAGGATGAGATGGTTGGATGGCATCACCAACTCGACGGACATGAGTTTGAGCAAGCTCCAGGAGTTGGTGAAGGACAGGGAAGCCTGGTGTGCTGCAGTCCATGGGGTCGCAAGGAGTCGGACACAACTGAGCAACTGAACAACAACAAAAATAGAGCAATTAAAAATTATATATTCAAATACTTCATGAATGAGAATCTTAAAGTGAATAAAACTAGAAATTTTCTATATAGAAATAACATAATCCTATTAAAAAATCTGTGTACTTCATATGTGTAAACACGTACAAGCATTCACACGGATACACAAATATATGTATAAAATCTAGAAGATCCAAAAGTCAATAAGGGCTATTGCTGGATAGTGTCGGGTTTTCCAGGTGGAGCTAGTGGTGAAGAACCTGCCTGCCAATGCAGAAGACATAAGAGACATGGGTTCAATCCCTGGGTTGGGAAGATCCCCTGAAGGAGGGCATGGCAACCCACTCCAGTATTGTTGCCTGGAGAATCCCATGGACAGAGGAACCTTTCCAGGTCGCAAAGAGTCGACACGACTGCAGCAACTGAGCACGCCACGCACGTACTGGATAGTGTCATTACAGTGGCTTTTATATTTTCCTCTTTATTCTTTTATTTTCTACATTGTCGACAAAATGAACACAAATTATTTTGATAATTTTTCGGTAGGGTAGGCGCCATGCCATGTGGCATGCAGGATCTTAGTTCCCCAACCACAGACTGAACCCAGGCTCTTTATGGTGGAAACATGGAGTCTTAATCACTAGAACACCAGGGAAGACCCCATTTTTATCATTTAAAAAATAAAACGATGATAAAAGTGATCAGAATATGGATAGCCTAGTACTGTGGAACAGTGACATTTATAGGATAAAAGGAAGAAGAGAGCAGCCAAGGAAAAAGATGACTACTTCAGAGAAGCGTGAGTTACTGCACAGGGTTACAAATACTCAGGATGGACTGACTGGCAGGGCTGACTGCACAGGGAGTCCTGGAGAAAGAGGACTGAGAAAAGGCCGCCAGCCTGGGCAGTGGGGAAGTCGGTGTTGGTGTCTGAACGAGTCTGTGTCACACACACCTTTCTTTTCTCCTTTCATCTCTCCTCTCTTCCCAACCCTCACCCATCTCCATTTAGAAAAGGCAGCACATTTGGTGACTGGGAGTTCAGGCTCTCAATCCTCACCCCAACACTCACAAGCTGTGTGATCTTGAGTAAGTTTCTTACCCCTCTGAGCCTCAGTTTCCTCATCTGTAAAATGGGGAGTGATATTAATTCCTTCCTTATAGGGTTCTTATAATTCATTGGGTTAATATTGTAATATTTAGGACAGTTTCTGACACCTAGAAAGCAGTCAATAAATGTTGCCTAGTATTATTATATAATTTATCTTTTAAGCTTTCCTTCTCTTTCCTCCTAGGCTATCTTGGCCAAGCAGGTAGTAGCCCACCTGCAGGCTTTGCTTTGAGACCAATTTAAGAAAATCCTCTTAAACAAAAGCTCTAAAGCCATTGATCTCGGCAAAGATTTTCCATAGTTCTCATTATCCTTTCTGAAAGCACAGACACTCGTGGAAAGAATCTATGCCTTCCCTCCCTTCTGACTGCACATTTCTGTGTTTTCTGCTCACTCCCTACCGTAGCCCTGATGCCTAACGCAGGGCCTTGTGCACAGTAAGAGCTCAGAAAATATTTGTTACATGAATGGATGAAATTCTCCCTTCCTTATTACCCTGGCAGATATTGACAGGTGTACCAGAAAGAGCAAATCCAAAGCTCCAGCTTTTCAACGTATAAAAGACAGGATCCATGGGGTCTGGTCTCTGAAGCCTCCATTTCCTCAGCTATAAACTGGGCTACGAACATCTGCAGCAAACTCCATAGACTGTTGTGGGATTGTGTCAAACAAAATATTATCCAACGGCCCACAGAAAAGAATAAAATATCATACTGGCATTATTATTCTGATACTGTATATCTGTATCAACAATAGGGAATCAGTGAAAGAGATAATGCTACGAAACAATAAATGTTGACTTGAAAATTGCCCAAGATCAGACTAAGATACATGGAGGCATGTGAAAATTCATGAGATTATGTTATTTTATTATAATTCTGGGTTCTCCCCCATCACAGGATTAGATGTAGCCCTGAAAATAAAATCTCTCTGACTGAAATAACCTATTATCCTCTAAATACCTGGAAGTTCCTCTGCTGCTCTCCAGGAAACTCTGAAAACTAAAGCCTTTGTCACATTAACTAGCCCATTTTACACACACTCCTGGACCACAGGCACTTCCCAGTCTACAAGTGTGCATGGCAGGAGGCCTGAGCCCTGTGGCCAGAGCTAGAAGGAAAAGACGAAGTGACTGAGGGAGGCAGAGAACCACTCACTTGGCCGGGGGCAGAGACAGCATCTTGTGCATGGTGGAGGTCATTCGGTCTCTGCCCAGACTGAAGGCATCCTTGGTCAGTGACATAGCTTCCTTGGTGAGGTCCATGGTGGCATGCAGTGCCTCCTTGGTGGCATCCTTGGTCATGTGAATAGCACTTGATAATTCTCCTTCTATGTTCTTCAAGGGGATGAGATCGCCCTGTCCATTCAGAGCAGAATCCCTGCTCCCTGGGGGCTTCAACGCACCTGGTGAGTCAGATGCTTGGGCTCTGCTTGGTCTCTTGGCCTGTAAGGAATCAACTGCCTCATGGCCCTTCCCTACCTCCTGCTGGGCAAGAGAACTTGCATCCTGTACTTCTCCGTTGCTGTGGTGAGGCAATGGCCTGTCCTGGGATGCATCCAGATGTTCAATGCCACTGTCTTCTGGAACCTTCTCGGGGCTTGCTGGGCCCTGTTCTGAGGAGGCGTCAGACTTCAGCTCCCGGTCCTCTGAAGGAGACAGCTCTGAATCTATGAGGCTGGTAGTATCTGAACCCTCAGAGTCAGCCTCATGAGCCCCAGGGGGAGGATGCATGAGCAGAGCCACCTCCGCACTGGGAAAGAGGACGCCAATGCAGGCCGTCTGGTCCTGCAGGGGAGCCCCAGTCATGGCCTCTGTATCCTTGGTCAGCTGTTCCTGAAGACCCTGCAGCACCTCCTTCAGGCGAAGGAGGGCCAGGTACTGGTAGTGGTCGAGCCGCAGGCAGACGTGCGCAGGGGAGTGCACGAGCACGTGCATGCCCGCCGTGTCCTCCAGCTCCATCAGAGGCCCGTTGCTGTCCACACCGCCACTGTCTTCTTTCAGGATCTCCATGACTTCCGGAAGGCCTGACAGGCTTTTCAAATCATGCTCAGTCTTCGATCTCTGATGGGACACAGTGTCAGGGGCCAGGGCTTCAGAATGGACAGGACTGCCAAAGCTGGCGGACGGTTTCAGCCTCCCTTCTGTGGCCATACGCAGCTTTCGTGCCTGCGCTTGTTGCCAGCGGAGGGGCAGGCAGGCCCAAATGGACAAGGGGAAGGCGGCCACAAAATTTAAGGTGTGGCCTTTGAAGTTCTCTGTTCCCTCAAAGTCCAGGGAGATCTGGGTGAAGTGGATGGACCAGAGGTCTTGGGAAGCCTTACGCCTCTGAGGGGGGAGAACACTAGACTGATGGAGGCAGGAATCCATCTGGAAGGCGTGATCCATAAAAAACATGTGCAGAAGGCTGAAGCCGCCTGGTACCTTGGGAAACTGAACATAACTGGAATGAAAGAACTCAGTAGCAGCGAAACCCCGGAAGAGATTCTGGAGGTCTGGACAGCTACAGTATGGAGCGTGACGTGTATTGGTGGCAGTCATTCCTGATGCACAGAGGACAAGGGCCTGGGGACGATGCAACACAGCCCGCTCTTTCTTCTCCAGCGGGAAGCTCACCTTCAGAGAGAAAATGAAACCCAGTTCAGAATGGCCAGCTGAGCACCTCTGCAACCCACCATTAATACACACATGACAGATCATTTGGGTTGTAAAACTGCTTTCCTTTTTTCTGTCCAATGGGCAGAGCAGAACCTTGAATTACAGTCATGGTAGAATGCAACTGTGGCTGCCAATAGGGAACAGAAATCCCACTCTCTACCCTACCTTCAACCAGAAGGCATCCAGGCGGATGTCCAGATGTTCATCTTTCTGGCTGGAATCTTCCAGCTTGTAGATAGCTTTGAACTGCTCCAAGCTGCGGTACAAATCCAGGCAGAAGAGGTTTCCCCAGAGTAAGCTGACAGGATCCACAGTAAATGTCAGACCATTTAACTGAATGTAAAGATTGGGACAGGGAACTGGAAAGCAGAGAAAAAAGAATTGCCATGAATGAAGTAACTGCTTGACTCTTACTTACCAGCTAATATTCATTTTATTATCAAGAGAGCAAAGGTGTTGGACTTCGCTGGTGGTCCAGTAGTTAAGAGTCCACCTGCCAATGTAGGGGACACGGATTTGATCCGTGGTGCCAGAAGATCCCACATGCCAGAGGGCAACTAAGCCCATGGGCCACAACTACTGAGTTGTGTACCTAAAACCTGTGCTCTGCAACAAGAGAAGCCAACAGTGAGAAGTCCACGCACTGCAACCAGAGAGCAGCCTCTGCTCGCCACTAGAGGAAGCCCACACACAGCGACAGAGACCCAGCACAGCCAAAAATAAACAGACTTTAAAAAGAGAGAGCCAAGGAATCTTCTGGGCAGAGTTTTCAACAAAAGTGTGCTACACTAACTCAAACGC
Organism: Neotragus moschatus; assembly: GCA_006410615.1. Taxonomy (NCBI): domain Eukaryota; kingdom Metazoa; phylum Chordata; class Mammalia; order Artiodactyla; family Bovidae; genus Neotragus; species Neotragus moschatus. The sequence continues at coordinate 2,046,539 of SJYA01002843.1, forward strand.
CTAAAACTCCTAACAAACAGAATAGGAGCGGAGACTCCAAGGCTGACTAATGTGAACAGGATGAGTTAGATAGGAGGAAATGACCAGGGCAGATGCTTACCTGGCAGCTCCTGATTATCAGGGAAGTAATACTCTGTGAACTCAATATGAATGGCAGAGACCTGAGTAGGGAGGTTGTGAAGCTTCCGACTACAGGATAGGAGTGTTGATGGCTTCTTACTTGGCTGTCCAGCTGTTGAAACCTAGGCAACCACAAGTGGCTGTTAGCATCTGTACCACACACCGAACAGAATTTCCAGCTTCCTCTGAGGTAGGATAAAGCCTATGTAATAAATTCTTCCAGTGTCTGTCACGGGAGTAGAGTGATTTTCACATGGATGCCAGGCATTCTCACACCTGACAAACACGATCTATGAGTTCATCTTTTTCATGAAATGTTTGTAGTGGGGTATTCAGAGGAATTATATCACACCATTATATCCACTGTGGGCAAGAATCCCTTAAAAGAAATGGAGTAGCCCTCATAGTTAACAAGAGTCTGAAATGCAGTAATTAGGTACAATCTCAAAAACGACAGAGTGATCCCTCTTCATTTCCAAGGCAAACCATTCAACATCACAGTAATTTAAGTCTATGCCCCAAACACTAATGCTGAAGAAGCTAAAGTTGAACGGTTCTATGAAGACCTACAAGACCTTCTAGAACTAACACCATAAATAGATGTCCTTTTCATCATAAAAGGACTAGAATACAAAAGCAGGAAGTCAAGAGGTACTTGGAGTAACAGGCAAGTTTGAGCTTGGAGTACAGAATGAAGCAGGGCAAAGGCTAAGAGAGTTTTGCGAAGAGAACGCACTAGTCATAGCAAACACCCTCTTCCAACAACACAAGAAAAGACTCTACACATGGACATCACCAGATGGTCAATACCAAAATCAGATTGATTATATTCTTTGCAGCTGAAGATGGAGAAGCTCTATACACAGCAGAAACAAGACTAGGAACTAACTGCGGCTCAGATCATGAACTCCTTATTGCCACATTCAGACTTAAAGAAAGTAGGGAAAACCACTAGACCATTCAGGTATGAGTTAAATCAAATCCTTTACAATTATACAGAGGAAGTGACAAATAGATTCAAGGGATTAGATCTGGTAGATAGAGTGCCTGAAGAACTATGGACGGAGCTTCATAAAACTGTACAGGAGGTAGTGATCAAAACCATCGCCAAGAAGAAGAAATGCAAAAAGGCAAAACAGTTGTCTGAGGAGGCCTTACAAATAGCTGAGAAAAGAAGAGAAGTGAAAGGCAAAGGAGAAAAGGAAAGATACATCCATCTGAATGCCGAGTTCCAAAGAATAGCAAGGAAAGATAAGAAAGCCTTCCTAAGTGCTCAATGCAAAGNATGTTGAGCTTTAAGCCAACTTTTTCACTCTCCTCTTTTACTTTCATTAAGAGGCTTTTTAGTTCCTCTTCACTTTCTGCCATAAGGGTGGTGTCATCTGCATATCTGAGGTTATTGATATTTGTCCCAGCAATCTTGATTCCAGCTTGTGTTTCTTCTAGTCCAGCGTTTCTCATGATGTACTCTGCATAGAAGATAAATAAGCAGGCTGACAATATACAGACTTGACGTACTCCTTTTCCTATTTGGAGCCAGTCTGTTGTTCCATGTCCAGTTCGAACTGTTGCTTCTTGGCCTGCATACAGATTTCTCAAGAGGCAGGTTAGGTGGTCTGGTATTCCCATCTCTTAAAGAATTTTCCACAGTTTATTGTGATCCACACAGTCAAAGGCTTTGGCATAGTCAATAAAGCAGAAGTAGATGTCTTTCTGGAACTCTCTTGCTTTTTCCATGATCCAGCGGATGTTGGCAATTTGATCTCTGGTTCCTCTGCCTTTTCTAAAACCAGCTTGAACATCAGGAAGTTCATGGTTCACGTATTGCTGAAGCCTGGCTTGGAGAATTTGGAGCATTACTAGCGTGTGAGATGAGTGCAATTGTGCGGTAGTTTGAGCATTCTTTGGCATTGCCTTTCTTTGGGATTGGAATGAAAACTGACCTTTTCCAGTCTTGTGGCCACTGCTGAGTTTTCCATCTTTAACTTTCACTTAATATGAGAAAATAACTTTTAGCTTAACTTTGTTGTTATTTGAGTCACTAAGTTGTGTCCGACTCTTTGTTTAACTAGGTCCTAGATATTCATTCAGATGGTGTCAATATTTTCTCAACACAATTAAATTACTGACTTGTTAAACAATTTGTGGAATTACATAATAAAATATAAACTATTTTTATTTAATTCTCAAAGTTCAAATTACAAAAGTACTAAGCATTAATGGGAATTCCCTGGCAATCCAATGGTTAAGACTCTGCACTTCCATTGCATGGGGCCCATATTCAATTCCTGGACAGGGAACTAAGATCTTGCACACCACACGGCATGGCCAAAAACAAAACAAATACCCTAAGGATTAAATATAAACAACACTGATGAGGCAGCCAACAGCAGCCAAGAAGTATATACAAGCCACCTCTCACCATTTGACTTTGAGATCAAGGACTTTGAAGACTCAAAGTCCTCTAATCACAGCCATCTATTTGCCACAGTTTATAGCCCTAATCTTCCATGAACACAATATCAACGTTGCTCATATGATACCCAAGAAAACTCAGTAAGAGAAATTAAATACTAAGGAATACAATTTTGTGAAATAAAGTTAAGCACTGTTATAGCTAAGATTTTTTTCCATCCTTGCTCCTCACCAAAAAACCAATTTTGAATGTCCAGAACAGGCACGCATCAAGACAAAAAGCTCAGTGGTTGTTCAGAGCTGCAAAATGGGGACTGGCAGCTAGTGGGTACAGAGTTTCTTTTAGAGATGACAAAGATATTCTCAAAAGAGACTGCAGTGATGATCACACAACCCTATGACTACACTTTGAAACACTGAGTTGTACATTCTAAATGGGTGAATGATACGGTACGTGAATTATATATCCATAAACATTGCGTGTGCTCAGTCATTTTTGACTCTTTGCAACTCTATGGACTACCGTACTGCAGGCCCTTCTGTACATTGGATGTTCCCAGCAAGAATATTGCAGTGAGTTGCTATTTCCTTCTCCAAGGTATCTTCCCAACTGAGGGACTGAACGTGTGTCTCCTGCATCTCCTGCACTGCAGGCAGATTTTTTGCCATTGAGCCACTGGGGAAGCCCATCAATAAATATATATCTGTTTGAAAGAAAAGAGTGAATTTTTACCTGCTGAGAGTGATAGCATCCCAGTGGAAAATGCATGACCTAGGCTGCTGGAGGGAGAGTGTTTCACAGCCATGCTCCTATTGGATTTATTTGGAACTAAAAGAATAATCGACTACACAGACTGAACATATTAAAATATGGTCTAGAACCAAAAAATCGAAAACAAATATAATTACCATCAACATAGATAATTATAAACACATAATCACAGGTGACAGATAAATAGTAAATAGTGTACATAAATGACTAAAATTCTCCAATGAGATGGTGAGAAGAGGATAGCCTACCCTGAAGAAAGATAAAGAAAGCTTTGGCTCACAGCCCTTAACCTGAGGGAAATAATTAAAGAGGCAAATGACACTCTTTTCCCCATCAACAATTCACCTCCTCCCGGAAGCTGCTCCAGTTTGATTTTAAGAGACAGTGCTGCCCCACCCCAAGCCGCCCTGTCCTCAGTGACCTGCAAAGTTGCCAACAACATCACCTCCAGTACTAAGGGATAGATAAGCGTGTTAGTCAGGGGCCCCAACATCCAGACTATAGTGTCCTTAAAGAAAAAGCTGATAGATACAGCCTATCCCTAGAGCAGCACTGTCCAAAAGAACCTTCTGTGATGATGGACATCTTCTAGGGTCCATTAGTCAGTTCAGTCGCTCAGTTGTGTCCAACTCTTTGTGATGCCATCTAGGGTCCATAGATTACTTGTAATGTGACTGGCACAAATGAGGAACTGAATTTTTATTTAATTTTTATTTTAATTTAAATAGCCACTTGTCTCTCTCTGTTTGGACAGAGAGTTCTCAGTTCAGTTCAGTCACTCAGTCATGTCCGACTCTTGCAACCCCATGAATCACAGCACACCAGGCCTCCCTGTCCATCACCAGCTCCCAGAGCTCTTAGAGCAATGTTATCCAATAGAAATGTAACATAAGCCATATAAATAATTTAAAATTTTCTAGTAGCTACATTAAAAAAGGTTTTCTTTCAAAAAGTAAAATTAATTTTATTATTACACTTTAAACCAACATACTCCAAATATTTTTAACATGTAATCAATATGAAAATAATTATCAAGGTATTCTGCGTGTTTTTTTTGTACTATATCTTCAAAATCCCACATGTATGTTACACTTGTAGGGTTTGGATCAGCAGGACTTCCCTGGTGGTCCAGTGGTTAAGACTCCATGTTTCCAATGCAGGGGGCATGGGTTTGATCTCTGGTTGGAGAACTAAGATACCACATACTGTATGGCACGGCAAAACAAAACTTCACTCAATTTGGATCAGCCCATATTTCAAGTGCCCATTAGTGGCTAGTGGCTGCCATATTGACCAGGACAACTCCAGACAATCTTAGAGCCCTTCTTATAATACAGAGTTCTTCCTTCTCCTTTCTTCCCAAATCCAAGGGGAAGAATCAAAGTCACAAGAACTCCTTGTGTTCCTTGGCCTTTCACACAGTCATATGCCACACCTGGGTATGGTTGGCTGGGCGTTTTCCCTCTGTCTCATCAAAAATGTCCCTAAAATCCACCAAGTAGATTAATTCAGCTTCGTAAATAAATGGGGGCTTCAGGAAGGGCTAGCCATTCACATCTTAGTGTGGATTATAGAATCCTGCTACATGAAAAAGACAGGGCTCTACACCCTCATCTAGCAAGAGGATGAAACTCTCCAAATGTATCTTTAATAAAGATTTCTGAAAGGAATCATAACAAAACAAAACTCCAAAGTCTTCATAGTAACACTTGGAAGAAATAACCAAACAAAATAATAACTGGTTTAGGAAAGAACTTTCAAAATGAGTGTGTAGCAAACCAGTGAGTGGCAGAAGCCATCTTTACCCTGTCACTGCTCCTTCAGCTCTTTCATCATGGGAGTGCAGAGAGGCTAAGTCCTTTCAACACCAAAGCAGAGCAGAGCAAGAGGCAATGGAGCTTGGTGACCCAGGAATAAAAGGTAGGTTCCCCCAAGGAAGGTGAGTCTAAGTCTCATTAAGAGGCAAACACAACCTCCAGAGACGATAAGGCAGCAAGAGGACAAGCTACCACACATCTAAACCCAGAGCTGGCAGCAAAGGGGAGCCGAGGGGGAGCAAAGAGAACTGAAGGAAGCAGCAGCAGAGAACTAATGATCCAAACACTGGCCTACAATTAAGGTCCTCCAAGTTCAGTATATTAACTCATTTGAGCCTGATAACAACCTGTGAGTAAGAAATGATTTAATTCAAGTTCACAAATGAAGAAACTCAGAGAGGTGAAGGGATTTTCCTAAGACTTATAAAGGAAAGAAATGAGTCAATTACATTTTCATTCTGAATAAATGTGTATGTGTGTTTAATAACAATTGCTCTAATGAATGAAAAAGTAGGACAAGAACACACTGTAACCTCTCTGCTTGGGAAGAACATATTTATATATAAATTGACTCAGTTCAGTTCAGTTCAGTCGCTCAGTCGTGTCCGACTCTGCAACTCCATGAATTGCAACACGCCAGGCCTTCCTGTCCATCACCAACTTCTGGAGTTCACTCAAACTCACATCCATCGAGTCAGTAACTCAAAGATCTGAAAATTCTGAGGTTTCCAATAGTTGAATTTACCCTCTGGAAAGCTTATAACAGTGGTCAGCAATGCCCACTAGGGAGGAAAAAAAAAGTATACACTGCTTGGGCTCTGTCCCTGAGGATTCCGATTTAGTGAGGTCTGGGAAAGGCCCAGCTCCTGTATTTTACTGTCTCACAGGCAGTTCTGTTAGACCCTAGAGGCTGACAAACAGTAACAGAGAGTTGTCCCAGGAGTGCTGAGACCTGAGGAAGGCTGTGATATGGGAAGCCAACAAAATACCCCAACAGAGTCTTGAAAAGAGCCTTCCATCCCCAGAGCTGCAGGCAGTGATGGACCACCCGCCCAGGTTGGGCCTGGCAGGATACCTGGCTCTCGGGACTGGCTGTCATCACACACGTGCAGGTCCAGGCGCGAGATGAGCAGATGGTAGGAGGACTCTTTCACATCAAATTTCTCAAAGTACTGGCTGAGGCGGCTACTGCTGCTGCTGCCGCTGCCCTGGCTGCCACCGAATGCCTGGGCCCAGGACTGCTGGGCGCTGGGGGCAGGTGGGGTGATCTACGTGCGACAGAGAAAAACAAGAAGTCCAGACCCAGACAGCTTCCTTGCTGGCCTTCTTTAAGCTCTAGTTCAGCCTGAAGAAAACCACAATTTGATAAGATGTCCCTTCTCTCTCATAATCATTCTTTTTAATCATATACTTTATTGTACACTGAACAGTAGTATCTCCTAAGTTTTCATTTTTGTAGCCTTGAAGAATTTTACACTTGTTTCTTTATATGGTGGAACTTCATTGGCTTTTCTATGTGATAATGATAACAATTACATGTGGCATTACATTCATATAAATAAACACACATCTTTTTACTTCTAGCCCATTAAGTCTTTCTTAAGGTACAGTGATGCCCCTCATAATGGTACGCCTGGTAGCTCACATAGGTCTGTCCCATCTAAACAACCCAAAGAATCCAAAGAAGCCAAATTATAATTAATCTAGTAACTGTTAGAGTCCTGTTCTGACATGTGAACTGCTTTCTAAGCTTCCCTCCCACCCAGAACTTTTCACTGATGCGAAAACACCTCCTCCAGGAAGTCTTCCCTAAGTGCCCTCTTTCAGCCCAGGATCCCTCTTCTTTGTGTTCTCATGGCACAGTGTTTACCTCTACTATAGTACTTATCGTATCATATTGTAATAACTTGTTTATGGTCCATATTTTAGGATAGCAAGAGTTCCAGGGTCAGGAACAAGAGGCCTTCCAGTGGCCAGCACTATACACCTAACACACTAGAGGCACCAAGTGAATAGAATAACTGGATAAAGGCACAGACAGAGGCTATGCACACACAGAAGTGAATGGCACATTCTTCCAAATAAATGGAACAAAAGCTAGGCTCCACCTATGCTGGTGTAAGCTAGGTCTGGCCTGCCACCTCCCCACCACCACCGAGGGTCTCTGTTTCACCTCTAACCTGTACAGGTTCAGGGGCCAGGCTCTTTCTCTGCTGGGCGGCCTTCTCCATGGCCTCACTCAGCGACTCTGCATACTTCATCATAGCCTTGAGCTGCGAGTCCGTTAGCACCCAGAGCAGGTCATCCAACAGGAACATCAGCTTGGAGGCTATCACATTGCAATCTTTGGTCTGGAGGGGTCACAGAGAACACAGGCTTCCACATCTGGTACCACCCAACTCCTTAAAGTGAGTACTGCCCAACCAACTTCAGAGATGGCTTTTCAATTCTCAATACAAGAAAATATCAAGTACTTTGGAGAGTTAATTTCTTACCACACTACAAACGTTTTCTGTGATTAACAAAAAGCAGTAATAATCAACTGCCTATGTCCCCATATACAGGTAAAAATTGCTATTTCCAAAATTAAAATGATGGAAATAGACATGTTCCCTCAATAGTACATTCAGTGCAACACTGAACTGCAGGCCCTCCCCTTTCAAATGTCATTTCAGGGCCCAATAACACACAAAAAGGAGGAAACACCAACTCCAGTGCTGTCTGGGAGAACAAAAAATGGACATTTTCGTGAGGACAGAGAACACACTTACTCTTCTCTTGAGGGCTATTTGGATCCTGCCTTGGTTGGTAATCAGCCTCAGTGGAGTGATGACTGTGTCCTGATCACCACTGTCTGTAGCATCTGCCTCAATTCGAAGTGTTTGCCAAGTTATTTCCTTAAATGTTAAAACCTAGAAGGAAAAAAAGTAAAATCCCTTAACACTGTGGATGAAATTAATCAAGAGGCAGGAAGTCCAAGGGGAAAAGACTAGCAAGGCAGAGACCCCCACCATTCTTAGCTGGGATCCTACTCACAGAAGGTAGTGGATCACAAATTTTTAACTGAGGAAAAGTAACATGAAACAGAAGGGATTCTTGGGTTCCCAAGAATGGGGAAGCCTTTGACCCAAGACAGGAATACAGTCATTGGGAATTTACTATATGACACAGGGAGCTCAAACTGTGACCACCTAGAAGGGTGGGATGGAGTGGAAGGTGGGAGGTAAAAGGAGGGGCTGATTCACGTTGATGTATGGCAGAAACCAGCACAATATTGTAGAACAATTATTCCCCAATTAAAATAAATAAATTAAAAAAAAAGAATCCTTTGAACCCTCCCGTTCTCCCTCCTTGCAATGGCAGGGCTGTCACCTCTCCTCGGTGTGGGTCAGTGATGCGGGTGAAGCGGAGGTCACTCTGCTGCCAATTGGGGTTGACACTATAGCCCTGGAGCTGCCACAATTCAAAAGAAGCGTGGAAGGCCTTGGAGTGAATCTTGATGGTGATGGAGTTGACGATGATGAACATCCCCTCCACCACCTTCTCGGCAAAGCCATACTCACTACAACAAACAAGGTCGATCAATATTCAGGATCATGTGAGATTTTGGCATCAACATACTCTTTTTTTTCTTTTTTGGTTGCACCATGCCTTGCAAGATCCTAGTTTCCTAACAAGGGGTTTGAACCCAGGCCAGGCAGTTAAAAAGCTGAGTCCACCAGGGAATTCCCTACACATACTCTTTATAACAGAAGACTTAAGATAAGACTTTTAATAATGCCTGTCTTTAGATGCTAGAACTGTGGATGCTTTTTTTAAAGTTCTCTCCTCCCACTTCTGCTTTATATTTTTTTTAACTTCTAAAATTTTTATGATGATGCAATACCCTTTCTGATGAGCTTTTTCTTTTCTAAGAATGGAATAAAAGAAAGAGTTGACCTGGAAACAATGTCCTTCTGGTTAGAAAGAATAAATTGAAAAAAATATTCTCCAAGTCCACAAACTACCTGAATAAATATTTGACTATTGTCTGTGAGGAGAGATATTATCACTACAGAAAGGAAACAGTCAGTTTCAATAATGTCAAAGACAGAACATGCTCTGTGAAAGTGGTGAAAGAGGAAAGAAGTACAGCCTGGTGAGCATGAGGTTTAACCCTGTGAAATCGAGTCAAGAACAGACCCATCTTTGCCTGTAAAACCCACCCCAGAGAGCACAGCTGTACGTCACAGAGAGGCCCAAAACAGCAGGTAGAGAAATGAAGGCCATCCTTAAAGTCCTTCTCGACATGGAAAACACAGACATTCCTGACATGCAGGTAACACAGTTTTCATTTTAACAGATAAAAAGGTCTGGGAATTCTAAACTGAATACACACACATATCTCTGCAATTTATATCACAAAGAGCTAACATCTCTAACGTATAAAGAGTGTCACAAAACTGAAAAGAAAAAGACTGAAAGCCCAATAAAAATGGGACAAAGTAGGGACAGTTCACAGAAAAATAAATGCAAATAGATATTAAACATAAAAAGATGTTCCACCTCACTCATATATCAAAACTGCACTGAGAGTCATTTGATTCAGGACAAAAATGACAGTGAAGTAGGGAAAATTCAATAATGGTGTAAGGTCAGTTTGAGGCTACACATAAAAAGAAAAAATAATGTTGACCTTCATCTTGCATCAAATGAACAAAAAACCAGTTTCAAGATTGATTATAGATCTAAATGTGAAAGGTCAAATAATAAAGCTAGAAGAAAACATAGGACAATATCTTCATGCCTTAAGATAGGAAAAGATTCCTTAAATAAAACACAAAAAGCACTAACCATAAAGGGAAATAAAGATATATAGGACCACAGTAGAATTAATAATGTCTGATCAATAAAAAAATAACATTAGGAGTGATAGCAAACCTACACAGTAGGAGAAGATATGTGTAATACATCTATGTAACCAAGGACTTGTTTTCAGAATATTTAAAAAAAAACTTCTACAAATTAAAGAGCAAAATATAAATAACCCCCAAAATAAATGGAAAAAAACATCAATGCTTTATGAAAGAGGATATTTGAAAGTCTAATAACTCATTAAAAAATGCAAACTAAAAACAAAATCTGACACAACTATTAGATGGTCAGAATAAAAAGAGAGACAATACTAAGTGCTAACAGGCGGAACGCTTACGTACTGCTGGGGCAAAACTGGTGTAAGTTCTTTGGAAAACTGTTCAGCAGTATGAACTAAAACAGAACATATGCATAGCCTACGATCCTGCAACTCTACTGTAGATACATACAAATCAGAAACGTGAAAAAAAAAAAAGAAATGTATACATATGTTCACCAAGAAGCATGTATAAGAATGTTGATAGCATTACTATACTTTTTTCTTTAGTTAAAAATTAAAGTTTTAACTTATGTATAGAAAAGATAATTCTTTGCAGGATACACATACAAGGTTTTGACAAATGCATAAAGTAATGTATTAACTACCACACTCATGACAAAGGACAGTTCCATGTAGCAAGAGTATGCTAAATAGCCAGAAAGTAGGAACAAATGAAATGTCCATCTCCAACAGAATAGATATTTGTGGCATGTAATGGAATATCATATACGAATGAGGATTAATGAAAAATAACTACATGTAACCACATGGATGACTTTTAAAAACATCATGCTGAGCAAAAAGTATGTAGATACAAATGACAACATATTATATGATTACATTTATATAAATTTAAAAATAGGGAAACTAATGTGTGAACTTCCAGATGTAGGCAGAGGAACCAGAGATCAAATTGCCAACATCTGCTGGATCATGGAAAAAGCAAGAGAGTTCCAGAAAAACATCTATTTCTGCTTTATTGACTATGCCAAAACCTTTGACTGTGTGGATCACAATAAACTGTGGAAAATTCTGAAAGAGGTGGGAATACCAGACCACCTGACTTGCCTCTTGAGAAATCTATATGCAGGCCAAGAAGCAACAGTTCGAACTGGACATGGAACAACACACTGGTTCCAAATAGGAAAAGGAGTACGTCAAGGCTATATATTGTCACCCTGCTTATTTAACTTATATGCAGAGTATATCAAGAGAAACGCTGGACTGGAAGAAACACAAGCTGGAATCAAGATTGCCGGGAGAAATATCAATAACCTCAGATATGCAGACGACACCACCCTTATGGCAGAAAGTGAAAAGGAGCTAAAAANACTGGTTCCAAATAGGAAAAGGAGTACGTCAAGGCTATATATTGTCACCCTGCTTATTTAACTTATATGCAGAGTATATCAAGAGAAACGCTGGACTGGAAGAAACACAAGCTGGAATCAAGATTGCCGGGAGAAATATCAATAACCTCAGATATGCAGACGACACCACCCTTATGGCAGAAAGTGAAAAGGAGCTAAAAAGCCTCTTGAAGAAAGTGAAGAAGATGGTGAAAAAGCTGGCTTAAAGCTCAACATTCAGAAAACTAACATCATGGCATCTGGTCCCATCACTTCATGGCAAATAGATGGGGAAACAGTGTCAGACTTTATTTTGGGGGGGCTCCAAAATCACTGCAGATGGTGACTGCAGCCATGAAGTTAAAAGACGCTTACTCCTTAGAAGGAAAGTTATGACCAACCTAGACAGCATATTCAAAAGCAGAGATATTACTTTGCCAACAAAGGTCTGTCTAGTCAAGGCTATGATTTTTCCAGTGGTCATGTATGGATGTGAGAGTTGGACTGTGAAAAAAGCTGAACGCCGAAGAATTGATGCTTTTGAACTGTGGTGTTGGAGAAGACTCTTGAGAGTCCCTTGGACTGCAAGAAGATCAAACCAGTCCATTCTGAAGGAGATCAGCCCTGGGTGTTCATTGGAAGGACTGATGCTAAAGCTGAAACTCCAATACTTCAGCCACCTCATGCAGAGTTGACTCATTGGAAAAGACTCTGATGCTGGGAAGGATTGGGGGCAGGAGGAGAAGCGGACAACAGAGGATGAAATGGCTGGATGGCATCACCGACTCGATGCACATGAGTTTGGGTGAACTCCGGGAGTTGGTGACAGACAGGGAGGCCTGGTGTGCTGTGCTTCATGGGGTCACAAAGACTCGGACACGACTGAGTGACTGAACTGAACTGAATGTATGGTATTAAAAATGAAGATACAGTTATCCTTGAGGGTGGGTATAACTAGGAAGGGGACAGGAGGCTTTTGGGATTCTGGAAGTGGTCTATTTTTGATGTGTTAATTGTAAAGAATCACTAAGCTCCACATTTATGATTTATGTACCTCAATCAGTTCAGTTCAGTCACTCAGTCGTGTCCAATTCTTGGTCTGCAGCACACCAGGCTTCCCTGTCCATGTACCTCAATATACTTGACCAAGAAACCACACAGAAATACCATGTGTCATCTTTAGATTAGGCAAAAATCCTAAAGTTTGACAATACTGTCCATTGGCAAGGTTCCTGGACCTTTCAAGAGTTCCAGAAAAACATCTATTTCTGCTTTATTGACTATACTAAAGCCTTTGACTGTGTGTATCACAACAAACTGGAAAATTCTTAGATAGATGGGAATACTAGACCACCTTACCTGCCTCCTGAGAAACCTGTATGCAGGTCAAGAAGCAAGTTAGAAGCAGACATAGAACAACAGAACAACAGACTGGTTCAAAACTGGGAAAGGAGTACCTCAAGGCTGTATATTGTCACCCTGCTTATTTAACTTCTATGCAGAGTACATCATGCAAAATGCCAGACTAGATGAAGCACAAGCTGGAATCAAGATTGCCAGGAGAAATATCAAAAACTTCAGATATGCAGATGACAGCACTTTTATGGCAGAAAGTGAAAAAGAACTAAAGAGCCTCTTGATGAAGGTGAAAGAAGATAGTGAAAAAGCTGGCTTAAAAGTCAACATTCAAAAAACTAAAATCATGGCATCTAGTTTNCAAAATGCCAGACTAGATGAAGCACAAGCTGGAATCAAGATTGCCAGGAGAAATATCAAAAACTTCAGATATGCAGATGACAGCACTTTTATGGCAGAAAGTGAAAAAGAACTAAAGAGCCTCTTGATGAAGGTGAAAGAAGATAGTGAAAAAGCTGGCTTAAAAGTCAACATTCAAAAAACTAAAATCATGGCATCTAGTTTCACCACTTCAAGGCAAAGAGATAGGGATAAAATGGAAACAGTGAGAGACTTTATTTTCTTGGACTGCAAAATCCCTGCAGACGATGGGTACAACCATGAAATTAAAAGACACTGGCTCCTTGAGAAAAAAGCTATGACAAACCTAGACAGAGTATTAAAAAGCAGAGACATCACTTTGCCAACAAAGGTCTTTTTAGTCAAAATTGTTGTTTTTCCAATAGTCATGTACAGATGTAAGAGTTGGACCATAAAGAAAGCTGAGCGCCAAAGAACAGATGCTTTCCAACTGTGGTGTTGGAGAAGACTTTTAAGAGTCCCTTGGGGTGGCCTGGGGGCTGCGGCTCTGGAGGGCCGCCCCCAGCGGCGGGGCTGCCTGGAGGTCTGTGGCCACATCACCTGCTTCTCAGCTGTCACCGACCGAACTGATACAAGTGCAGAATGATCTCTTTAACAAAGAGAAAAACAGGCAGCTGTCACTAACTCCCCGAACTGAGAAGATTGAAGTGAAACACGTTGGTAAAACTGACCCTGGCACTATCTTTGTGTTGAATAAAAACGTTTCCACCCCTTACAGCTGTGCCATGCATTTAAGTGAGTGGTACTGCAGGAAGTCTATTCTGGCTCTTGTGGATGGACAGCCTTGGGACATGNTGTTGGAGAAGACAATTGAGAGTCCCTCGGACTGCAAGGAGATCCAACCAGTCCATCCTAAACGAGATCAGTCCGGAGTGTTCACTGGAAGGACTGATGTTAAAGCTGAAACTCCAGTACTTTGGCCACCTGATAGATAGAACTGACTGACTGGGAAAGACCTTGATTTTGGGAAAGACTGAAGGCAGGCGAAGAAGGGGATGACAGAAAATGAGATGGTTGGATGGCATCACCAACTCAATGGACATGAATTTGAATAAGCTTCAGGAGTTGGTTATAGATAGGGAAGCCTGGCATGCTGCAGTTCACGGGACGCAAAGAGTCAGACACAACTGAGTGACTAAAATGAACTAATTAATAGAGAACTGGCTATATAAACTATGACGCCCCTATAAAATATACTGAATATTTTGCAGGTGCAAAAAGGGATAAGAAGCATCTCCTTATATACATCTATAAAGTGATCTACAGGATATATTTTTAAAAGAAAAAGGCAATGTGGAAAGTGTTTATGGTATGTTACATTTTGTGTAAAAAACGGAGTAGGGACAATAGAAACATATGTACATATATCTTGTTTTATAGTTTTAACTTTGGAACTGTAATTTTACATAGTTTAAAAACTAAATTAAAAACATTTTAAAAATTTAAAACAAACTGATATAAAACTCTTAGAAGATAGTATAAGAGAAAACCTAGACAATACTGGGTATAACAATTACATTTTTGATACAACACCAAAGGCACAATTCATGAAAGAAATAACAGCTACATTGGACTTCATTAAAGTTTCAAAATCCGCTCTGGGAAAGACAACGTCAAGAGAATAAGACCACTCATAGACTAGAATATATCTGTAAAAAAGATACATCTGATAAAAGACTGTTATCTGAAATACACAAAGAACTGTTAAAACTCAACAATAAGACAACCTAATTAAAAAATGGGCCAAAGACCTTCATAGATACCTTATGAAAGACATAGAGATGGCAAACAAGCATATGTCTTATAAGCTCTACGTCATACGTTATTAGGGAAATGGAAATTAGAACAACAGTGAGATTCCACTACACACCTATTAGAATGACCTGAATCCAAATTGCTGACAACACCAAATGCAGAGAATTCCATGGACAGAGAAGCCTAGCAAGCTAGTGTCCATGGGGTCGCAGAGTCAGACACGACTGAGCGACTTTCATGAATTACTAATCCAAATGCTGACAAGGACATGGAACAGCAGGAACTCTCATTCACTGCTAGTAGTAATGTAAAATGGTAAGTCACTTTGGGAAGACAGTTCTGAGGTTTCTTCCAAAACTGAACATACTCTTACCATATGATCCAGCAGTCATGCTCCTTTATATACATTCAAAGGAATTTAAAAGTTAAGTCCACATATGGACATTTATAGCAGCTTTATTCATAATTGCCAAAATTATGGAAACAAACAACCAAGATGCTGTAACTATTAAATGGATACACTGTGGTACATCCAGACAATGAAATATTTTTCAGCACTGAAAAGAAATGAGCCACGGAGTCAAAAAAAGACATGGAGGAAACTTAAATGCATATTATTAAGTGAAAGAAGGCAATCTAAAGAGATGGAATCATCATGGAAAAGGAAAATCTATGGAATAGTGAAAAGACCTGTGGTTGCCAGGGGTTGGGGCAGGGAGAAGGATGACTAAGTGGAGCACAGAGGATTTTTAGGGCAGTGAAAACACACTATATGATACTATAACAGTGAATGTTTGTCATTATACATTTGTCCAAACCTATAGAATGTGCTACCAAGGGTGAACCTCAATGTAAAGTATGAACTTTATGTGATTATGATGTGTCAGTGTAAGCTCATCTATCATAATAAATATACCACTCTGGTTGGCGGATGTCAATAATGGGGGAGGCTCTGCGTGTGTTGAGAGCAGGGGGTATTCGGGAAATCTCTGTCCCTTCCTCTTAGTACTACTGTTCACACCTAAAACTGCTCTAAAAAATCTGTCCTAAAAAAATGAACTCCTCTGTATGTCAAGTTGGTACCCAACCATACAAGAATGTTACAGTATTGCTTCTGTTTTATATTTCGGTTTTTTAGCTGTGAGGCATGAGGGATCTTAGTTCCCCAACCAGGGGTCACACCCACACCCCTTGCACTGGAAGCACCACCAGAGAAGTCCCTCAAGTAATTTTAAAACACAGTATTTTGACTATATATCTCTAGAATATATCATAAGGTTAAAGCAAATACATGGGAATTCCCTGGTAATCCAGTGGTTAGGATTCTGCACTCTTAATGCCAAAAGCTCGAGTTCGATCCCTGGTTGGGGAACTGAGGTCCCATAAGCCATGCAGTGTGGCCAAAAACAAAAACACATATACACACACACAAAAAGCTACTGCATTCAGTAGTCTTACTGGTAGTTATATTAGTCTTTGCTAATTTTGAAATTATTAAAAAGTGAATTATTTATTATAAAATGTTAGGAACCCAAATTTAGCATATGAACAAAAATGCAACTATTTCTGGTTCAAGATGGCAGAGTAGAAGGACATATACTCATCTCCTCTTGTGAGGGCACCAAAATCACAACCAGCTGTTGAGTAACTATCAACAGGACACTGGAAACTACCAAAAATGATACCCCACATTCAAAGACAAGAAGCCACAGTGAGACGGTAGGAGGGGCACAATCATGATGAAATCAAATCCCATACCCACTGGGTGGATGACCCACAAACTGGAGAACAATAACATCAAAGAAGTTCTCCCACTGCTGTGAACCCCATGTCGGGCTTCCCAGCCAATTCCTAGCCAAAGGGACTGCCAATTACCAGATTCCCCAGGGAATCTGCCTTGAAGGGCAGCAAGATTGGATTACAAGACTTCCACAAGACGGGGAAACAAGAGACTCCAGTCTTGGAGGGCACAAACAAAAATTTCCACATACCAAGACTCAAAGGAAAGGAGCTGGTGTTGGAGGGTCTCCTGTGGAAGAGGTGTGGGTCAGGAGGGGCTCACCACAGGGAAGGGGCACCCAACGTGGAAGGTCCTCCTTGGGGTACACCCTCTTGGAGGTCCTCAGCACCTAACCATAGACCTAGAGGGTTGGGTCGCCTTAGGCCAAAAAAATACCAGGGAGGGAGCATAATCCCACCCACCAGCAGATAACTGGGTTAAAGCTTTACTGAGAAAGGCCCTGCTCACCAGAGCAAGACCCAGTTTCTCCTACCACCAATCCCTCCCCCAAGGAAGCTTACATAAGCTTCTTAGCCTCCTCCATCAGAAGCCAGACAGAAGCAACAGTCCCACAGCAACTATAACAAAAACCACATTAACAGAAACTTCACCACCATGAAAAAGCAGAAAGTTATATCCCAAATGAAGGGACAAGATAAAACCCCAGAAAAACAATTCAATTAAGTGAAGACAGGCAACCTTCCAGAAAAAGAATTCAGAAAAATGATAGTGAAGATCATTCAAGATCTCAGAAAAAGAATGGAGGCAAAGATTGAGAATATGCAAGAAATGTTTACCAAAGACTCAGAAGAACTAAAGAACAAACAAACAGAGATGAATAATACACTAGAAGGAATCCATAGCAGAATAACTGGGACAGAAGAACGGATAGGGCTTCCCTGATAGTTCAGTTGGTAAAGAATCTGCCTTCAATGCAGGAGATCCCAGTTCGACTCCTGGATCAGGAAGACCTGCTGGAGAAGGGACAGGCTACCCACCCCAGTATTCTTGGGCTTCCCCTTATGGCTCAGCTGGTAAAGAATCTGCCCACAATGCGGGAGACCTGGGTTCGATCCCTGGGTTTTGAAGATTCCCTAGAGAAAGGAAAGGCTACCCATTCCAGTATTCTGGCCTGGAGAATTCCATGGACTGCCAAGTCCATGGGGTCGCAAAGAGCTGGACACAACTGGGTGATTTTAACTAACTTTTAAGAACGGATAAATGACCTGGGGGACAGAATGGCAAAAATCACTTTTACAGAACAGAATATAGAAAAAAGAATGAAAAGAAATGAAGACAGTCTAAGAGACCTCTGCGACAACAATAAACACACTAACATTTGTATTGTAGGGGTCCCAGAAGGAGAAAAGAGAAAGGACCTAAGAAAATATTTGAAGAGATAATAGCTGAAAACTTCCCTAACATAGGAAAGGAAATAGTCAACCAAGTCCAGGAAGCAGACAGTCTCAGGGAGGGTAAACCCAAGAAGGAACACACTGAGACACATAATAATCAAACTTACAAAAATTAAAGACAGAGCTGTGCTTGGTCGCTCAGTCATGTTCAACTCTTTGCTACTCCATGGACTGTAGCTCATGAGGCTCCTCTGACCAAGGGGATTCTCCAGGCAAGAATACTGGAGTGGGTTGCCATGCCCTCCTCCAGGGAATCTTCCCAACTCAGGGATCAAACACTGGTCTCCCACACTGCAGGCGGATTCTTTACATCTGAGCCCCCAGGGAAGCCCTAAAAAATATTAAAAGCAACAAAGGAAAAGGAAGGGAACTCCCATCAGGCTATAAGCTGATTTCTCAACAGAAACTCTACAAGCAAGAGAATGGCATGATATATTAAAAGTGATGAAAGGGAAGAACCTAAACCAAGAATACTTCATGAAGCAAGAATCTTCTTCAGATTTGATGGAGAAATCAAAAGCTTTCCAGACAAGCAAAAGTTGAGAATTTAGCACCACCAAACCAGCTTTACAACAAATGCTAAAGGAACTTCTCTAGGCAGGAAACAAGAGAAAATAAACCCAAAACAATTAAGAAAATGGTAACAGGATCACATATATGGATAATTACCTTAAATGTAAATTGATTAAATGCCCTAATCAAAAGACATAGACAAGGTGAGCAGATGAAAACAGGTGGATGTATGCATTTTCACTTACCACATCACTCTGACTGATCTCCCCCAAATTGTATGTAATTATTTTATATTGTTAGGATAATCATGTTGCCATTATGGCTTGCAATTGTAATTGTCTTTTATTTTTTGTCTGGCTATTGATTATGAAAATTGATAAACATCTTTCACTACTGTGATTACTCACAAGATCATTGTATCATGATTGGTCAACAGAAAAATAGTAGAATTCTATATCACTAAAACTACCATTTAATAGAAGATCCTGCAATACTTTTTAAAATTCATACACATACTAGAATTATCTTGGAATATTTTTAAAAATACAAATGTTCAACTTGCCTAAGATGATACAGCATTTATTAAAGGGAAGTCTTGTCAAAAAAAAAAAAAAAAACAAATGTCCAGGTATTGCTTTTTTTTTTTTCTCCACCAGAGTTCCAGATATGTTTCTAATGAGCAGCCACATTTAAAAACAACTAGACTATATGAAGAACTTTTACTTTTATCTAGTTTGTTTCACTTTTTCTATTTCATATTCAGTCCTCCCATTTCATCTAGTTTGTTTTCCAATTTCTTCATCTCTCCTTTTTTTTATATTCTTTCTCAAGCCTTTATCAACCATAGTAGAAAAGTTCTTGTATACTTTTATATACATAATATGTATAACATATATATTTTAGAAAAACTTGTAAATTTTTGCCTAACTAAAAAATTTGACATTTTGAT
The DNA here is from genome assembly GCA_006410615.1 of Neotragus moschatus. Lineage (NCBI taxonomy): Eukaryota > Metazoa > Chordata > Mammalia > Artiodactyla > Bovidae > Neotragus > Neotragus moschatus. Next base: position 2,066,094 of record SJYA01002843.1, read on the forward strand.
TCCACTTGTTTGACTTAGTATGAATAGAATGCTATTTTTCTCATCTAAAAAAATAGATATGCAACAAGCAACAAAGGTGACTGTATAGCACAGGGAACTATAGTCAATATCTTGTAATAACTTATGGAAAATAATTTCAAAAATAATATATGTATATATGTGTAACTGAATCACACACAAAAAAGAATTCTACTGTTTGAAATTTAGCAATGTTTATCTTTTTGCCAGCTTTTCTAAATGTCCTATGGACATCTAATAATGAAATATGAGATATAAATTTTAAATATATTTGTATAGGATACAGAAATAATATAAATGTAAATCTATTATATTTAAATTATTAATGACATCATTCAAGATGCTCCTTATTTTTTATGCACTTGATAAAATATTCTCAGAAAAATGTTAACATGTCTCACTATGATTATATATTTTTTCTTTTCTTTATATTTCTTCTGATTTTTGCTTTCTTTGTTGTTAGGTGTCTAATGATTTATGATGTCTATCTTCTTTCTCATTAAAAATACTCATCTTTATTTCACTTAAAAATAAATTAATTTTTAAAATGCAAATAGTACATCTAAAAAGTTACTCAAAATCCTCTTCTTTCAATTTGAGAAATTCAAGATATTATCATGAATTATTTTTATCTTTCTTAAAAAATACTTTTTCCCTAGAACTGAAAAGGCTTTAAAGCAATGACGACCTAATGAATACTATTCTGCCCAGACTATTGTCTCTAACTAAATATTCATAACATTTCTCACTAAAAAGAATCAGGTTCCTTGGAGAAATGTCTGATTCCAGGTCTGAGGTAAGGATAAAAGAGAAGAGAATAAGAGAAGCCTGATTTGTTTTGTATAAAAAGAGAAAGATTACTGGGATCTTGTCCAAAGGACACAGGTGATATTAAAAGGCTCTCACTGGCCACAGATGGGGACAGATGAACATCAGAAAGAATCATGACTGGAATGGTGTCGTGCAAAGGCTTGTGTACTTGACAGAACACAACAAATACATCTTATAAGAAAACATAAACATGGGATATAAAAAAATATGAAAAATGAACAATGAATGTAAAACAGTAAATCAACCAGGAAATGTTCAACAGTTTGTTAAAAAGTCAAATCCTCGTCTACCACTCCATCCAACTATTCCGTTCCTAGGCATTTAGCCAAGAGAGATAAAAGCACACAACCTCACAGCAACTTGTATATGAGTTTTTATAGCAGTATTATTTGCAATAGCCAAAAACTGGAAATAAAATGAACATTAACAAGTGAATAGATAGCAAGTTGTGATCTACTTACACAAGGAATATTACTCAATAATTAAAAGAATGAACTGGGCTTCCCTGGTGGCTCAGTGGTAAGGAATCTGCCTGCCAGTGCAGGAGACAAGGGATTGACCCCTGATCCGGGAAGATCCCACATGCTGCAGAGCACAGCAATAAAGACCCAGCATGGCCATAAGTACTAAATAAATAAACTAAATAGAATAAATAAAAGGAATGAACTATAAACAAACTCAACAGCATGGATAAATCTCAAAATAATTATGCTGAATAAAAGAAGCCACTAAAAACTAGTACATACTTCATGACTTCACTTAGAAAACATTATAGAAAATGCACACCAATCTATATTGACAGAAAGTCACTGCCTGGGGATGGAAGGGGAAAGGGCAGGGAGATCAATAAAAGGTTTGAGGGAACAGATATGTTATTATCTTGACTGTGCTGACGGTTGCATGGACATATACATACATCCAAACTTACCAAACTGTAGACTTTATATATGTACAGTCTATCCTCCCTCAATTACACCTTAATAACGATGTAAAACATAAATGGATTCGAAATGATAAACCGCCTTCACTCTTCCCCACCCAAAAGAAATCTCTTCAGAGATTATTAGGGTGTCAACTCATAAATTTTAAATTTGCTAAATAAAGAATTCAGTATCCTGATCTTCCTGTACAAACTGTATTTCAAAGTAATCAAATATTAACAGTTAGTGAAAGCAAGCTCTCTGTAAAGTCTTCTCTACAGAAAATCACAACTAATAAATGCAACAGGAAAAAAGAGCTGTAAAATCTCTATTTTCCATCTTATCCTGAAATAACAGATCTACAGACAACTACCATCAATGGTTCCTAAACCACGAGGTGAGAGGTAGATGAGGAACTTATCACAATTAACAAGTCAGGCCAACATCATCTGAATCCACTGGTTAATCTTAACCAAAGGAATATTATGCGCTTCCCATTATTTACAGTAGGAAATACACGGTACTATTCATGAAGTATTCTTACCAAGAAAACAAACAAATGAATCAAATCTTTAACTACCAAATTAAACATCTTAAATAATACCTCAAGGATCCAATCAGCCAAAATACACAATATGGGAAATTCTTTGGCAGAAATAATTCAGTTTCTACAAAGAATAAGTTACATTTTAAAAAGTGTGGGATTTGGGATTGTTTAAAATTACAGAGCTTTATTTTTTAAGGTTTTTCTTCTTTTTTAAAAAAATGCTATTTATTTGGGGGTTTTTGGCTGTGCTGGGTCTCTGCTGCTGCGCGTGGACTTGCTCTGGCTGCAGTGAGCGGGAGCTACTCTCTAGTTGCAGTGCACAGGCTTCTCATTGCTGTGGCTTCTATTATTGCACAGCAAGGGCTCCAGGCTCATGGGCTTCAGGAGTCATGGTGCACAGGCTAAGTTGCCCTGTGTCATGTGAAATCATCCTGGACCAGGGATCAAATCTGTGTCCACTGCATTGGCAGGTAGATTCTTAACCACCAGACCACCAGGGAAACCCTTAAAGAGCTTTAAAAAGCAATATCCCCAAATGTAAGGTATGGAGCTCTTTGCAGCCAAACTGAACTGTCAAAAAAAATATTTTAGAGACAACTCAGGAAAATTAAATATGAAATAAGTGTTAGATGATATTAAGGAATCCCTATGAAGTCTATTAATTGTGATAATAGTATTGTGGAGTCTTTTTCTTTCTTCTCAATCTTCGTTAGTGACACATAATACAGAAGTATTTACAGATGGAATCCTATGGTATCTGTGATTTGCTTTCAAGTATTACAGTGTGTACATACACACACACACACTCACAAAGTAGCAGAAGAAAGGTAGAAAAAGAACAGTAAATTGTTGATAACTGTGAAAGTTAGATCTTGGTTGGATGGGGGCTCATTATACTATTCTCTCATTATACTATTTAGTGTATGTCTGAAAATTTCCATAATGAAAAGTTTCTAATTTTTAATTAAAAGGTGATCTGGATTCATTGATACATTGGAAATAATAGGACCCAAAGCAACTAACCTCTGTCCTGAAGCGAGGGCAATGGGAGACTGTCCATTGGGCGGCCGAGGCTCCTCACATGTCTTCATCTCCACCTCTACCTTATCTAGACACTGAAATAAAAGCCATGGAGACCTAAGCATCTGCACGAAGCCCCACACAGCACAGACTGTCTTATCCGTCGCTGAGCTCCAGCACCCAGTTGAGTGCTGTGTCCACAATGGACCAACAATAAATGTTATTCAAATGAATGAACAAACAAACTAAAATACAGAGAGGCCTCATCTTCCTCCTTCCATTTCTATTAATAGCAGAACTCCATGACAAGCATGGGATTAGCTCACAGAAATGAAAACATAAGTCCAAGTTATAGAGATATTACTATTCCTGGGCATTCCAGTCCTTGGGATATATATATATATATATATATATATATATATCAGTTCCCCAAGGGCTTTTAGCTGAGAATCACCCAACAGTCAATGCGAATAAATTTCTAATAATTCCTCCAACAGGAATCCAAAGGAAATGTAAAGATGGAAGCTGGACAGCAAAACTTGTTATAAAAAACAAAATTTAAAGCAAAACCAACTCAGGACTTGTGTCTCAGAGCTAGCTGCTCTACTGCACAGCAGTTCTAGAAAAAACACAGACAACAGTCACCCCATCTCATGTAGGAGCTCACAAGCCAGATGGAAGCACCCACACTCCCAGAAGAGACAGCCTATCAAACTCCTCCCCATCTTCTCTCAGCTCCTTTAAAACCTTACCCCCACCTCCCCCATTTGATTACTTGCAATCAAGAAAGGCCATTACCAAGCAAATTGGGTGTGTCTTCAACTTTGTCCACTGGATCTGAAAGAGGAAAGCAAAGACTCAGGGCTATGGGAGGTACCCCTCACGAGGGCAGGCCTGCTGGCCAAAGAGAGCAGCAGCCTTCTGACCACATTCTCACCCGGATCGAGGCCCTGTTGCAGTAGACCCGAGTGATGGCTAGCCAGGTGGGGAGCTCCAGCACATTCTGCAGAACCTCTTCATCCAGCTCCAGGTTGGTCAGCTGACCCTCCCCTTTCAGGGTGCTCAAATTGATTTTGTCCGGGGAAAGATTTTTAGTGAACCTGAAAAGAGTGATGGGAAGCAGCTATTATTTCCATGGAAATCTGCAAATGAGTATTATAACCAAATAACACGTCTCAATATGGAGAATTAGAAAGTTAAAGAACAAAAAAAATGTGGCCTAACAACCACACTATCTCCAGACAGTGTAAGATGTTAGGTGAGACATATTCTGTCACAATCGCATCATCTTTCTACTCAGGAACCTATGATAACAATTCTGGAGAAACTGTTATAATGGAAACTTTGATATAATTCCCATGTAAAACCAGAACAACCAGAGAGCAGCTTAACAACTCATGGTTTAGTTGATAAGTTGTGTCTGACTCTTCTTGCGACCCCATGGACTGCAGCCTGCCAGGCTCCTCTGTCCATAGAACTTCCCAGGCTAGAATACTGGAGTGGGTTGCCATTTCCTTCTTCAGGGGATCTTCCTAACCCAGGGATCAAACCTGGACCTCTGTGATTGCAGGCATTCTTTACCAACTGAGCCAGCAAGGAAGCCCTTGAATAACATCAAAAACAAAACTATAAGATAAAACATCCTCATAAACCCCCATATACAAGCAGGAGGGGAAACAACATTAACAGCCATAAGACATGAGTGCTATAAGCAGTTGTGCAGATCATCAAAGAGGAAAACAGGGCACCAGAGAAATCAGAGAACAGGAGGACCCCAAGATGACCAAGTACTCAGCGAAGAGCAATGTGGACCAATTTGAGAAAAGCAACAGAAGCTGGAGGGGTTTGGGGCAAAAAGCCCAAGTGAGCCGAAGCAATCTAACCCTATAAACTCACAGAATTCACCAAGGCTCCTTCCTAAGATGGGTCCCCACACTGAGAAAAACTTCTGGGAGAGGAATCCAAACTAAGCAAGACAGAAATGAAGAAAACAGATAGTCCAAATAAAAGTTGGGCAGGGGGTCAGTGAGTTGGGGGGGTAACAGACCAGGAGGTATCCGAAAGCAAGCCATTATACTTTTAAATCTATTTGAAACAACAGAAGAGGGAATTCTATGAGGTTAGGATATAAAACAGTAACAGATTAATTACTGGCTTGTTAAGTAGGGTAAAGCAAAACTCCAGATCCTTACATATACCTTTACTGATGTGATAAAAGAACACAACCACTTAGGGCCTTGCCAAAGGGACTGAACCTGAATGTCATCACACCATTGGGTCCTGTTGCTCATTTGCAGGAAATATAAAAGAAAACTGCTGAACTGTACCCTAAGTGTGCAATCAGCAGAATCCAGGCCATGGGAAACTCTACACGTCAAGGGGCCTGCTGCTGCTGCTGTTGCTAAGTCGCTTCAGTAGTGTCTGACTCTTCACAACCCCATGGACTGCAGCCTACCAGGCTCCTCCATCCATGGGATTTTCCAGGCAAGAGCACTGGAGTGGGGTGCCATCGCCTTCTCCATCAAGGAGCCTGGACATAAACAATTCACACAGGCCTGTCCTCTCACTGTCTCACACTGAAGCCCTTCACATCCTGCCGACGACACCAAGTGTATTGCCTATTCTGTTCCTGATGCCAGCTGTCTTGCTGTTCACACTGTTCGCTGAAGCCAGGGCAGGCAAGGCACAAGCTAAGAGGCTGGAAGAAGACTCAAGGAGCTGTAGGAACTACAGACACATTTATTCTCTCCTGACTGGCATGGCAGCCATAACGCAGCCTCTCTCCTGGCTGACGCAGCAGCAGTAGCAGCAGCCATAACATAACCATAACGTAGCCATAACATAACTTCATATGCTGTTTAACTATGATGCCGCTCCAATGTAGAACCAATGCAACGGCAGCCAGGGTTTTCACGGTGAGGCTCATACAGGCCACTGCATCAAGTAGCCCGTGACCAAGCGAGTACCTCGTGACCTGCATGCGCAGCGCTGTAAGTGGCCTCAGCTGTTTCACAGCCCTGCGGAGTCACTGTTTCCAGCACGTGGGGTGAGAGGGGGTGAGAAGGGTGAGAGCGTGGGGCCAGAGACCCTGACCAGTGCCATCCTGTTAACTGCCCATACACGCTGTCACCAGCCTTCACGCCTATGCTCTCGCCACCCACCCCTCTTCCTGGAGCACCTTCACCATGATTTGCCATTGAAGACCCAACTCTGACTTCTCACTGAGACTTTCTTTCCTTAACTGCTTCAAGGTTAAACTTCACATTAAACTCATACCTTATACATCCCTGGAATCTGTAACACACATTTAGGTCATCGTCAGAGAGGATTTTGGGTGTTCTCTCATTTTTCATATGTAACCACTGCTATGCAATTACATGTTAAGCCCTGTGAGGTCAGGGGCTGAGTGTTAGCCACCCCTCCTGATATCATGGTTACCCAACAGAATACCAGCGTTCCTAGATACCTTGTAGCCAACTGCCCTGCTGACTGACTACTCCCAGCTCCCTTCTCTCATCTGTTGGCTAGATCAACTTCAGGCCAGGTCCTCACAGCATAACCCCAGCTCCTGTATGACGAACTGTCTGACGAATCTCACCTGTGTAGTTCTCACTGCTGTTGCCTCTCACAGTCACTCTTTTCTCGCCAATAATGAAATCCACTTCTCCCTCCATTTGTAACTATACTTAGCCCTTGCACATATTAGATGCTAATAGTTAAATTTATAGTTATATGTTGTATACCAACTTTTTTTTCCACACACATCCTTTCCGTTTTACTAAGCTGTGTTTCAGTGTTTTTGGTTTCCCTTGAACCCTAAAATCATGACTGGCAAGAGTTTTATCTCTACACTTTTGTTTCACGATGACTAACATGGCACTATGTAAAAGGGCTCGGTAACAGTTTTTTAAATGATAGTTAAAAAAAATTAGAAGTCTGAAAACACACAGTACTGTAATTCTGGGAAGTGCTTGCCTGTGGGACATGGGGAGGGGTCCACAGGAAGTGTCACCGGTAGGGTCAACGCTTATTTCTCAAGTTGCGAGGTAACTGCATGGCTCTTCATTATATTACTCTTCATACCTTTCTGTATGGAATTATTTTACAGTAAGTCTACCTAAGATTTCTATCACTGACTTGCTATATATATGTACTGTTGGGAGAGCCACTCCTCCATGGGGCTCTCACATTCCTGCATGTCTTGTTGGGTAAGAAAAACACAAAATGCATGACCCTGACCACTCCTCACCCAAGCCACTTCTCAGGGCTGTTAGGAGAGAGCAGCTCTGAGGGATGATGCACTGTTCCTCTCCAGTACAAAGAACGGGCTTGCTTACTATGTACTACGAAAGCAGTGGATTCCCCAAACTCAGGGCCCCACTGCCATAGCACACACAAAGGCATCCAGCTGGGCCTGTGCATACCACTCCCGTGGACCCTGCGGGCCACAAGGGGAGCCAGTGCAGATCTACGTTTACACTGTTTGCAGGGCCATGACCAATAAAGTCCTTTCTCTCTGACCTAGGGGTCTTGTGCTCAGCCAGCAACCGCGAACCATGGTGGGCTACTAGCATCTAAACAGGGTGAAATAAAATCCTAGCCCTTTACACACACCTTTACTGACTTTAATTCGTAAAAAATAAATTTAACCAACAGTTACTGAGTATGAATCTATATTATTCTCTGAACTAAAAAAAATAAGTTTTCTATAATGACTCCTGTTCTCTGAAAACTAACTTGCCACAGAGGGAAAGAGAATTCCTCTTTTCCTATAAGGCATGGCCACCTACCAGGAAACAGGACTGGGTGTGAAGGAGAAAAAGAGAACAACTCAGAGAACTTTCACTACGTAAAACAACTGAAAGTAAAGGAAGACACAGCACAACCTGCCGTGGAAAGAAAAGCAGAAAACAGAACTCAACATTATTTACATAGAATCGCTAGGTACCAGGTGGCTTTCTTTTTCAAGCCCCTCTTGTATTTAAATAAGATATTACAATTATTTCCTTCCAGCACCCTTCCTTTACTCTTAAGTATTCAGGGAAGCCACCTCAGCTTAAAATGGGGGTGGGGCACCCTTCAGAAGAATTAATCCTTAAGATAATTCTTGAAGACATAAAATTAATTTTGAGGGCTGTACGTCTCCTCTCTCCTCTGCACAGACTCTGACAAGGCCCCACCTCCCCACCTCAGCTAAGAATCATGGTAGGAGCGAGACAGGGTAAGGATCCCTTTAATATATAGGAGCCGGGAGGAAAGGCTGAGAATCACTAAGATAAGCTAATTTTGCATCTGATAAAAAGCTATTTTCAAGAAAAGTGACAGAAACTTTTTCAAGTATGTTTCTCTCTGAAAAGAGGAACATACTTCAAATAAAACGAAACAAACACAGACAAGAATAAGTTATACTGCTTCTTAGCACTGACATTCTCAGAGTGCCTATACTAAACAGGTACGATGTATCTATGCAAAACCTAATCTTATTTGTGTGCTCAGCTGCTCAGTCATGTTTGACTCTTTGTGACTCCCTGACTGTAGCCTGCTAGGCTCCCGTGTCCAAGGAATTTCCCAGGTGAGAACACTGGAGTGGGTTGCTGTTTCTTACTGCTGAGGCTCTTTCCAGCCCAGGGATTGAACCCATGTCTCTGGTGTTTCTGCATTGGTAAGCAGATTCTTTACCACCAAAGCACCTGGGAAGCTCAATCTTATCTACAGATCTATAAAAAATAAATGTCATTTTTCATTTTTTCAAGCCTTAAAACATTTTAAGTACATTTTACTTTGTACCAAGCACTCTGAAAAGGAATATTATTACCCCTATGAAATATGTATCATTATTCCCAGTTTTAAAGAAAATGAACATGAGGTTCAGATATAAAGTCATTTGCCCAAGGTGAACAGGGCAGGAAGAGGCAGAGTGTGAACCCAGCTCTGCTCACTGGACTTTCTTCTACTAACATCTTCGCTTAGTAATATATTCCTTCAAAACACATCTGGCACAGAACAAATTTATAAGCTATCTCAGAAATTGTAAGAAGACATCCTTTCCCTTTTTACAAACTACCACGGCTGTTTAGCTGCTTAACCTGTATAAGAAGAAAAAAAATTTTTGTGGGGGACAAGGGGATAAAGTTACAGTGTACCTCCATCAAAGACCTTTCTGCACTTCACCAACTCAATCAGATTAATAAAATCTTTCTTAGGTATGCCCAGAGCTAAGTCACCAGCATTTTAGCAATAATGCCCAGTTTCTACCAAGACATTGACAAGGAACCACAGAGGTTACTGTGCTATCAGCTCTGTGATCAAATATGCAAGTAAGTCAGTAATCATCAAAAACTGAATGAACAAAACGACCAAGAGTTCTCTAATTATACTCTACAGACTGCTGACAGTACAGGCAGGTTTGCTGGACCACCAGGGGCTGTTCTCCCGTAATAGTGATAACGACATACATTTGTTTTGCTTTTTATCAATTAACTTTTAGGAGACATCAAAAAAAAAAGATATTACCTAACTGCTTCTCAAAAATGCAGTAAGAATTTCTCAACTGATTTTGCCTGTATTTTATCATAATAACAAAGAATAGGTAAAAAGATGATCCATGGGTCCAGTCATTGTCAGGGAGGTTTGTGGAGGTCTGCTCAACCAAAGAAACCACTGACCTGAGATCTAATCTCAAACTATCCAACAACCTCTGGCACAAATTTCATTCAGTATTGTGCTCCTTATCCACAATGATATCACTGAGTCCAAGGGTGGCTGAAAAGGCTAATGGAAGCCTGCTATTTATTGCACTTCAAGAATGTGGGAAAACATTTTCTGGCCATCTGTTACTGTTACAAAGCATAGAGGCTAAGATGAAATCAAGATGGAAAAACAGACTTGGATCAAGTTTCACTCCTCCCAGAGCACTGCAATTTGCTGAAGAGACAGCAGACAAAGGCTTCCAGACATCTCTATGAAAATGGACCACAATGTTGCGAAGTGACAATTCTTAGATTTGGAGAGGCGCAGAATTTCAGAGCTAGAAAGGCATTTTAAATACTCTTAGTCCAAGCCTAAAACTTCCAAGTGGAAAAAAAAAAAAAAAACCTGCAGTATCTATTTAAAATGTACTGTTTTTAAGTATATTCACATAGATGCAAAACCGTAAGCTTAATCAAGTTTAGAACATCTTCACTACCCCCCAAGGAAAAACAAAAACATACGCTGCAGCTATCATTCCTAATCTCCCCTTGCCTCCCAAAGCTAGACAACTGTCATTCTATTTTTTGTCTCTATAAATTTGCCTATTCTGGACACTTAATATAAATGGAGTCGTAAAATATGTGGTCTCTGTGACTAGCTTCTTTCACTTGGTGTATTGTTTTCAAAGTTCATCCATGTTGTAACTTGAATCAGCGCTTTGTCCTTTTTTTTTTTTTTTTTTTGTAAATATAGCCAAGAATATTCCACTGTATGAATAGATCACATTTTGTTTCTCCATTATCAGTTGCTAGACATGTGGGTTATTTCCACTTATGGAATACTGTGAATAATGCTACTATGAAAATGAAAGTACAAATTTTTGTATGGAAGTAACAACTTTATTTCTTTTACATATATACACTTAGGAGAATTGCTGGTTCAAATGGTAATTGTTTTACTTTTTAAATAACTGCTACATTGTTTTTCAAAGTGGCTTTTCAATTTTGCAATCCTACCAGCAGTATTTGAGAGTTCTAACTTCCCTACATCCTCATCATCACTTGTTATTATCTTTTTTTTTGTTATAGCCATTCTAGTAGCCATTGTGGTTCTGATTTCCATTTTCCTGATGGTCTCATGATGTTGAATATCTTTTCATGTGTTTGTGGCCATTTGCGTATCTTAAAGAAATATCTATTCAGACACTTTGCCCATTTTTAACTTGGTTACTTGTTCTTTTATTTAGTTGTCAGCCATTATTTCTTTAAAGAAAACTTGTCTTGTTTTAGTTATCTACTACAGCATAATAAACCATTCAGTGTTATAAAACAGGAAGCATTTGATTAAGTTCACATATTCCGCACACTAGAAATCTATTCATGAAATAACTGGGATTGCTTTTCTCTGATTCACGTATCACAACAACTGGGGAACTCCTGGATGCCAAGTACATATATTTTAATAGTGTTCCACAGTCACCCAGGCTCTGTTTTTGTTTTTCAATCTTTTCTGTCTTCAGAGTAGATAATATCTATTCCTCTATTTTCAAGTTCACTGATCATTTCTTTAGCCACCTCCAACCTGCTGCTGAGAATAAACTTTTCATTTCAGATATTGTACTTTTAAGTTCTAGATTTTATATTTGTTTTTTTATATATATATATATATATAAAATCCATTTCTCTGGGGAGAGTCTCTATTTGTTCATTTATTACTACCAAGTTTGTTTTAAAGTCCTTATGTGGTGATTTCAACATCTGAGTCATCTTGGGGTAATTTCTATTGACTGCCATTCTCTAGACAGTGAGTCACAGAGCCATTCAGTTATTATTGTATACTAGACATTATGGAGATTCTGGATTCTGCCGATTTCCCTCCGAAGAAGTTTGTTTTGTTGGGCAATCAACTCGGGCTAGATTCATACTCCAAACTCTGTCCTTTCTGTAGTGGATAAAGCTGAATTTCAGCTCAATTGTTTCAGCTTTCAACTATTGCCTTTTCCAAGCTCCATGGAGTTTCCCTCCATGCATGTCAAGGATTAAAGCAGATTGTTCCCTTTGTTCCCTTCTTTCTAAGATGTATCCTTTCATTTTCCAGTCTCTCTTATAGCCCTGAATTCCATCCTCTGACCCCCCAAGTAAGACTTTTTGACTGCAGACTTTAGCTTGAGTGGGTGCTAAAGTCACCCACCAGAGTGTCCTCAGGCAAAAAAGCTATAGAAATGAGAATCTTACCTAGTATGATCCACATCTTTCAAGTTTCCTGTCAGTTTCTGCCTCATTTTGTCACTCTCCAAGGTCTTCGAGTAGTTGCTTTTTATATACTACCTTGAGTTCGTAATTGTTACAAGAGGGAGGCTTTGGTCCACATTACTCCTATATTGTTAGAAGTAGCTTTTCTGCTAGCTCTCATTATGTTCTCCCCAAGAGGCAACCATGATGTGAGTCACCAAAAATACATATGACTGGATGTGCACAAACACAGCCTCTCAGAGCAGGGCAGTAAAGAGTAATAGATAAGTTATCTTCTTGGTCTGCTGGTGAAGTGCTTGTCGTAAAATTGTAAAGCAATATATAAAATGTATAAGGAAAAAATAAGTTTCCACTATACGGAAGTAATTATATATGTATATAGACAGTAGCTGGACTTTCTTAGAGATTAAACAACGATAGATAGTAGTTATATATGCTGCTGCTGCTGCTAAGTCGCTTCAGTAGTGTCCGACTCTGTGCGACCCCATAGACGGCAGCCCATCAGGCTCCCCTGTCCCTGGAATTCTCCAGGCAAGAACACTGGAGTGGGGGTGCCATTTCCTTCTCAAATGCATGGAAGTGAAAAGTCAAAGTGAAGTTGCTCAGTCGTGTCCGACTCTTCGTGACCCCATGGACTGAAGCCTACCAGGCTCCTCTGTCCATGGGATTTTCCAGGCAAGAGTACTAGAGTGGGGTGCCATTGCCTTCTCCAGTTATATATGCAGATAGACAATTACTATATATATATATATGTGTGTGTGTGTGTGTGTGTGTGTGTGTGTGTATATATATATATATATATATATATATATACACACTCTACTAAAATTGCTTCTTTCTTCAGTGAATGCCTTGGGCATTTTATAATGTCAGATTTTTTTTAATTTTTTTTTTAATAATTAGAGAGTAAATCTATAAACAATACCTCTGTATAGATACACTACAATTTATTTAATAAAATCCCTACTGATTTATATTCATTTCATTAAATAGCCTTTTTCACTTGTTTGACTCCTTCTGTAAGACAAATTCATAGACATGAAACTGCAGAGTCTACATTTTGACAGATATTGCCAAATTTCCTATCACAGACATGATACTGATTCATACTCTCAACAATTATAATCAATAGTCCAAATCTCCCCATACCAAGGGTAGCTTGGTCATTTGAAGCACTCCTATTTACCCTAATCCCCATCCCAGAATTCTGGACATTCTAGAGAGGCTCTCCTTCCTTAATTCCTAACAACAGTCCTGATGAACATTCTAATTCCCTCCTCTAAGCCTAAAGCCTTGCTAGTCTTGTTTAGCTGAAACACTAATAACTGGATCTGGTTTGATCCACTTTTCTTCTAGAATTGAACATTTATAAATTGGCCTACTAGGGCTTCCCTAAGTGTCTCAGACGGTAAAGAATCTGCCGGCAATGCAGAAAACCTGAGTTCAACTTCTGGGTTGGGAAGATCCCCTGGAGAAGGGAATGGTAACCTCCTTCAGTATTCTTGCCTGGAGAATCCCATGGAGAGACGTGTCTAGTGGGCTTCAGTCCATGGGGTCGCAAGAGTTGGATACAACTGAGTGACTAACACAACAACAAAGTGGCCCACTAGCAAAGACATTACCTAGGATCAATTCCTCGTCTAACTCCCTGTTAACATATTTGACCACCTCCTAGAATACACCTGCAATTTCTTATTCATCATCTTTTCTACCTACCTTTTTTTTTTAAATGCTTTTTTTAGGCCATGTTATGTGCATGCAGGATCACAGTTCCCCGATGAGGGATCAAACTCACACTCCCTGCATTGAAAGCGTGCAGTCTTAACCACTGGACCATCATGGAAGTCCCAACATACTCTGTCATTCTAGAATTAGGACTGAGATGGGGGGATCTTCATCAACTGTAACTCAGAGTTAGTGCCCTCTGCCCTCTCAATTAATTCTTCAACCACTTAGTCCCCACAGAGACTGGGTCCCAGGTTCTTTCCTCTACACTGGTCTTGAAGATATTACACCTCATGACTCAAGTCTTGGCATGTCTCACTTTGTTAGAAACATTTGTCATCCTAACATATTCCCCTTTAATTTCCTTTACTTCCATGTCATGACAATTTTCAAACTTAAATGAAGAGTAGGAATTAATGATACTGTATTTCTAATTTCAAAACCTACACATGCTCTTGGTTTAACCAAAGTGAAAGTGTACTCGCTAATGATCAGAAAAGGAAGGTCTCTTCCACTAACAGGCATTGTTGGTTATTCCCTATTGAATGAGAACAGATATTTCTTTGTGGTAAAGCCTTAAACAGCTATTTAGAGAAGTATAGCAGGCAGATTATCTAAGTTTTAAAAACTGCCCAAGGAGAAACTAAGGAAAAAGGAAAATCATACCATACACTGAGGGTGTCCTTACTTTTTAAGCACAACTGGCCCTAATTTTGACCAAAATATACGCTTATTTTAACAGGCATAGACTGCTCAAAGTGATTTCTTTCACATCTGATGGTGGAAGAAAAGCTCTATCAAAACCTTTGAGTAGTTTCCCCTACAGAGATCATTTAATAAACAAACACCTAAGATAGCTTCCCAGGCAGCGCGAATGGTAAAGAAGCCGTCTGCCAATGCAGGAGATGCAAGAGACATGGGTTCAATCCCTGGATCAGGAGGATCCCCTGGAGTAGGAAATGGAAGCTCACTGTAGTGTTCTTGCTTGGAAAATCCCATGGATGGAGGACCTGCTGGGCTACAGTCCAGGAGTCACAAGGAGTTGGACACGACTGAGTGACTGAGGGCACAAACATCACCACACCTAAGAGAGCAGCACATTCAACCAAGGGTTAGTAGGTTCAAACCAAGTAAAGTAACTGGGGAAGACATAATGAAGAGTTTAAAACACAAACAAGGGTCTCTAGGGAGGACTGTGAGCTCCTCAAGAGCTGGAACTGTATCATTTAGATCTCTGTCTAACGCAAAGCCCAGGATAAGGATGTTCAATTAATGTCTACTGATATTAACAGGAAGCAAATAAATGACAATTGCCAAATAAGTGACATGAACTAAGGGGTATATCCAACAATTTATCCATGTTCTTTCACACACTGCAAATCAACTATATGTCTGATTATCCAAACATGGTAAACCAGGTTTAAGAGTGTCACCTATAAACACAAAAATAAATATAAGCTGTGAAGCTGAGGTTAGAAGGTACACACTTCCCATTTGCAATAATTAGTAAGGGCCAGGTTTTTTAAAAGGAGAGAGGGAAAGAGATTAAGTATATTCTGAAAGCTCTATCTAAAACCTGTTATAATAAAATATGGTATCAGAAAATAAAAAAGAAGACATTTCTCTGAGAACAAAAATTATTTTTAAAGTAATGCTACTGCTGCTAAGTCACTTCAGTCGTGTCCGACTCTGTGCGACCCCGTAGACGGCAGCCCAGCAGGCTCTCCCGTCCCTGGGATTCTCCAGGCAAGAACACTGGAGTGGGTTGCCATTTCCTTCTCCAATGCATGAAAGTGAAAAGTGAACGTGAAGTTGCTCAGTCGTGTCCGACTCTTAGCGACCCCATGGACTGAAGCCTACCAGGCTCCTCTCTGCCCATGGGATTTTCCAGGCAAGAGTACTGGAGTAGAGTGCCATTGCCTTGCTAGCATTTAATTTCTTACTCTATTCCAGGCACTGTCCTAAGCACTATCTTATACATTTTTAATTAATTTCTCTCAATGACCTCATGACATAAAAGACAGCTACTGTCTCCAATTTATACANAAGCCTACCAGGCTCCTCTCTGCCCATGGGATTTTCCAGGCAAGAGTACTGGAGTAGAGTGCCATTGCCTTGCTAGCATTTAATTTCTTACTCTATTCCAGGCACTGTCCTAAGCACTATCTTATACATTTTTAATTAATTTCTCTCAATGACCTCATGACATAAAAGACAGCTACTGTCTCCAATTTATACATGAGGAAACCTAAGTGTGGAAAGGTTAAATAACTTGTCCACAGTCACAGAGCTAGTGAGCTGGGATTCAAGATCAGTCTAGTTCAAAAACTTGCAGTCTTGCCTACATTAAACCATCTGTGACTTTAAACAAAGTCAAGAGTTAGAGAAGTTTGGAGAAGAGAAACTCTAGGTCCCTCAGACCCAGGTCAACAGCAACAGAGAACACAATGAGCCCTGCTCAGATGCTCTGGTGTAGTATTCAGGCCTCTAAGACCTAGCCAATATCCTTCTAGTTGTATTCCTTTAACCCACACTGCATGATGCAGAACCACATGTTGGCTCCTAAAACCACCTGTTGCTTCTCAGCCTCTGCCTGGCATTACCCTTCTGCCCCTGACAGACTGTGCCCTGCTGCCTCCACAGATACTTCTGAAGGCTTTACTGGGTCCAGTGTTTACAGGCCTATTTGTCTATATAGGCAAGTAAGTCTCTGAGCAGGAATCTTGTCTCATTTGTCTCTGAGTTCCTGGGGCTTGGCATACAATGCAGGTGATCAAAAAGCTTCTGGAAAGAATTAACGAATAAATGGTTTCAGAATCAGAGTCCTCAAAGACAGCCCAGGGTCTGGAGCTAGCAGAAGGGGAGACCAGGCTCCATATCTGAGAGTGGCTGAGGCTCCACTTGCAGCTGAATAGCCAACTCTCCTGCAACAAACCTTCCTCACAGAGGCAGAGGAACCTCTCTTGAGGGTTCCGAGGACCTAGGAGCCACAGCCAGTTCCACCTGCAAGCAAGGGATATCCTTCAATACACTATCAGGCCTCTCCTTTCATATCAACCTCTGTTGAGACATTTCCTCAAATAAAATGAGCTCCTGAACACTGCAGCCCCTTCTTTCACACAGGTTTGGGGGGGGGAAAAAAAAAGTGAGAAGAAAGAAAGAGAAAGAAAGAAAAACAGATTTCTCTTAGAAAAGTGAAACATATATTTTCAGCTCTGCCTGGGAAAACACTCTACCAGATGGCAGGAGGATGTTCAGCTAGAATTAACTGAGCCATCTCTAGCTGGAATGTCCACATTTCAGAACACTTTGACTTTCAAATGACTCATAAACTGCTGCCCGGACCCCTGCCCCATCCTCACTGCCATGGCAACACAAACCAGTTTCGGAAAATAAAAAACACAAGTGGAGCTTCCAGAGTGTCTGCGGACTGAGGGCCTATGGAAGTAAGAGTGGCTTAGGGGAGCTGACCCTGTAGGGCATACCGTGAACTGGCGGTGAGCTAACTAGAATAGCATTCCTGCTCCCAAATATGTTCTCTATTCCTCCCCCACGTAGCTGAAAGCATATATCCGAAAAAACAGGGAATTTTGGTGGGAGAGTAAGGGGAGCAGAGAATACAGGCCTGGGGGTACCAGGGTAAGGCAGCAGAGGCCTGAGGGGAGAATCGGGGTGCGTGACAGAGGGGCCTTGGGAGGTGGGGAAGAGACATAAAGGAGAGAAGAGAGGGTGGATCGAGAGCAAACCAGCTGCTTCAGATTCTGGCCTAAGTTGGTGGTTCTCAGCCCTGAAAGACTCAACTCTATGAGTGGTCTTGCCAAGAGTGACAACCTTCTCTAAAATAATGTTCAAAACAATCTTTCCCAAGCGTAGTTGCAGTCCTAGAACTTTCACTGTAGTTTAAATCTGTGCAGGGAATTCCCTGGTGGTCCCTTCCTTCCACTGGTTAGGTCTGGACTCCATGCTTCCTTCCACTGCAGAGGTCATGGATCTGACTTTTGATGACAGAGAAACTAAGTTCCCACAAACTGCATGGAGCAGCCAAAAAAAAAAAAAAATTATGCAGTACTTTGTGTTTACATGTAAGTAGGTTCATATAATCTAAACAAGCAATTCACCTCTGTAATCATCTAACAAACGTTCAGAAGCCAAAAAGGACAAAGGACAAAGGACAAGGCAAGGAGTTCCCTGGTGGCCTAGTGGTTAGAATTCTGGGCTTTCACTGCTGTGGCCAGGGTTCAATCCCTGGTCAGGGAACTGAGATCGAGTAAACCACTTGTTGTGGCCAAAAATATATAAATAAATAAATTAAAAGACAAAGGATAATCCTTCTTTGTGTGAAACGATTCTGCATACTGCATGACAATAGCATCTCCAGCCCACTCATTGAATGCTAGTCATATCCCTCAATCAGAACTGGAAAAAATGGCCTTAGGCCTTGCTGAGAAACAATGATCTCAATGATCTAAAAGATCTTACTCCAAACTTTTTCTTCTCCTTCTTCTCTCCTCCCCCTTCACATGGTTCCCAAACAACCAAGACTCAGATCTCCATCTAGTGAGCTTGCTGCTGCTAAGTCGCTTCAGTCGTGTCCGACTCTGTGCAACCCCATAGACAGCAGCCAACCAGGCTCCCCCGTCCCTGGGATTCTCCAGGCAAGAGTACTGGAGTGGGTTGCCATTTCCTTCTCCAATGCATGAAAGTGAAAAGTAAAAGTGAGCTCAGTCGTGTCCGACTCTTAGCGAACCCATGGACTGCAGCCTACTAGGCTCCTCTGTCCATGGGATTTTCCAGGCAAGAGCATTGGAGTGGGTGCCATTGCCTTCTTCCTCTAGTGAGCTTATATTATATATAACTAACATACTGTGGCTTTTGTGGGATGAGAACCTATTCAACAGTTATAACACTATTTCTACTACTGAACCACAAACTCCAAATTTCAAACTTAGAAATAAATTTTGACAATATAACACTTCCATAAGTCAGAGACTTAAATACACTGACCTCTCACCGTCAAAGTTCTCATTCTTTAAATGATGGGTTGACATCTAAGCTATATATCCCCAAAGAAATATAAACACTCAGTATCCATGTAAAATGATCATTGCTGTTGGCAAATAAAACATCAATCCAACACATCACTTATGATACATCTAGTCTTTATTTTATGGCAAGAAGATACAAACTACCTATCCTTTACCTAGACTGCTAATGCGTATTATTTTTACACTTTCGTTTTTCCCTTTACTATGGATATTGATTGACTGATTCCACTGCTTATACATATCGGGAAACGTTCCTTGGCATCCATAATCAGCACCAGTAGCACTTTCTTCATCACACACAGATAAAGGCCCCTCAGTGATACTGGGTGAACTGGATTCCCTGTCACCTGCTCCCCTACCCTCACCCTGCCCCAGTCTGAGGTTCCCTGAGTTACAACCACACATTCTCACTCCACATACCTTCCCCAGCACCCACTTCACACACTCAAAACATCCTCAGACCCTCTGGTTTTCAAAGCAGTAAAGGGTCATAATGCCTGACACATGAAGGTCACACCAAAGTAATCACAGAGAATTAAGCTGCCCCCAAAAAAGAACTTTTTTCCCCCCAGTGTTTCATGTCATACTTACAGATTATTTTCCAACCAGGTTTTATATTAGGTGCAGATAACTAAATGGCCTGTATTTTTTTTTCACTCTGAAAATATAGTATATAATTGTGCTATATTCTTAAACTCCAGATAAGTAAATCCTCTAAGGACCCAACCCAGTATATACATATCAGGTGTTTCACCTATTCTGAGGCCCAAGTTTACCTTGTATTATGCCTCGGCAAGAAAAAAATGTCAAACAGGACCAGCCCTAGTTTTCTGCTCTCCTTAAGCAATGATACAGAGCATTCATCTCTACTTCTCTGTATTAAAATGTCAAGAAACATAATTCTTACATGTCAAAAGAATTATTCACTTGGACAATCTCTCTCAGACAACTTTAATTTAAAGTAGTAATTGTCACTGTTCACTGAATACTTTCTCAGTACCAGGCACTTTTATACATGATTTCTAATCCTCAGGACAAGTGTGCATTATTATCCCCTATTTAACAGACAAGGAAACCGAAGCTTCAAGAAATTAAAAGACTTGCTGAACACCAGCTTACAAGTAGCAGAGTCAGAATGCACAGCCACCTTTTAGAATTCAAAGTGCTGGTTCTTTCTACTACAATAACATGCTGCTCAGTCAGCTTTTCAAAGCAGCTGATTTCATTATTTGGGAACCATACGTTAAGCTTTTTATGTCAGATACATATGACCACATTGCTTTGAAATTTGTATTGCTTATAAATGCTGCTTTTTTTTTTTAAGACACAAGACAACCACTTTAGGGTAAAAGAGAATCACCCTTGGAAAGGTATAAAGATCCTAATACAAAAACTATTAAATTCAAATTTTAGTTTCTTTTCTTTTAAATTTTTATTTATTTATTTACTTTTAGTTTCTTTAGTAAAGATGAAAATCTATGCTAGGACTTTCACTGCTGGGGCCTGAGTTTAACACCTGGTCGGGGACCTGAGATCCCACAAGCCACGTGGCACATCTTTAAAAAAACAAAAGCCATGCCAACGGGGTACTAAACTTATAGAACAGAAAGAAATTATTTAATATCCGGGGTAAGTCTGAATGCCAAATATTTAACAAAAACTCAAACACCTAAAGAACAATCCCTCCTTTCCCTTACGGTAAATGACTATTACTTTGACAGGGAGCAAAGCATCACATCCATTCCAAGTAAGAAATGTTATGGGTTAATGGTTACAAATTACCCTAATTATTTCCACTGAACCTGCCCAATTGGAACACTTCTTCAAAAAGTTCTTATGTTTCCAAGGTTCTGACATTTGCTTGTGACTAAAATTCACAAACAAATCAGAATTTGAAAATTAAACAAAGGCAAAAATAAAGGGGCCATGTGGTTTATCACAGATGAAGTAAAAATATTTCAAAACATACCCACCAGAATAGCTAAAATGAAAAAGATAAAAAATATAAAGTGTTATCAAGGATGGAGAACAACCAGAATTCTTATATACTTTCAGGGGAAGTGCAAAGTGTATAGCCAGTTAGGAAAACTGTTTAGCAATATCTATTAAAATTTAACATACACATATCCCGTCACCCAGAAATTCCACTCTTAGGTATATCCACAACAGACACACTTATTCACCGAAGGATATGTCCTAGACTCTTCCTAATAGCACTATTCAGCACAGCTCTGAACTGAGAAACTATACAAATACTCATCAACAGAAAAATGTACAAATAAATTTAAGTATATTAATATAATAGAATAATAGCAATGAAAACAGAAAATCTACAAATTGAAACAACAGAGATTAACCTCACAAAAACAATGTTGAGCTAAAGAAGCCAGGCATGAAAGTATATATTCTGTGATTCCGTTTTTATAAAGTAGAAATAAAGACAAAACTAATCTTTGCTGTTAGAAGTCAGGACAGTGGCTAGCCCTTGGTAGAGGCAACGATGGGGGAGACTCAGGGAGCTCCTTGGTGCTGGTTAATATTCTCCTCCTTCACATGGTGCTGGTCGTTCAATCTGAAACACTCAGTAGATGAGATGCATTAGAGCAGCAGAGAGATCAAGGAGCCTGGCTCTGGAATGGGAGTGACTGGGTTAGGATCTCAGTCCCACCACTTACTGATATAGGGCAAGTTATTTAACTTCTGTGTCTCATTTATTTTTTCATCTATAAAATGGGCCTAATGTCTCCTTCACATGGTTAGGCTGAGGCTTAAATCCATAAAACATATAATGCTTATTCTCACAACTGGCTATTACTATTAAATATTTGCTAAGTCAATAAAAGTGCTTCAGAAGCAAGACAAGATGAGGAAGAAAACAAAAGATGTATATGACTGCACTATTACCAGAAAATGTACAAAATAATTATTCAGGAAATGAAGATGATAATAAGTAAGGCCTAATCCAAAGGAGTGTGACTTGGAAGCCGAGACAAGCCCTACCCACACAAACCTTTACCTAAACAGACCCTGGGCGGGCAGTCAGCCTCTGAGTGGGCAGCTCCAACAGTCCACCAGGGACGGGCCATGGGGTCTCTCCAGGATGAGGGGGCACTGATCAGGATCTAAGAAAGCTGAGCTCACAGTCAGGTTCTCTTATTCTCCGAAAGGACTCTGAACTCTTCTAAGTCTCTGATTTCACCTAACGCTTATGTTTTTTAAACTACCTATCAAGTTATCAGCCATGTCTCTGTCACTTGGAGTCACATTTCCTGCAGCCATTTAGAGTAAATAATTAAGATTTCTGCTGACTTTCTAAAACAGCCATTTGAGTGAGTTGCAGTCACCTATACCATGGATGTGTCCCTAACTTCTCTGGCCATGTTATGACAGCTACTCTTCATTAAACTCTACTTTCATACCAGGCACTATAATAAATACTTTATCCCCAATTTCTCAAAAAATTCTGGTAAGCATGTAGTATTATCTGTTATTCTCATCTTTTACAGATAAGAAAACTAAGGCTTAGAAAGGCTGCCCTGTATTACTAAGTGGCAGAGTAGAAGGTGAATCTAGCTTGTCTGGCCCCAGAGAAAACTCCCTTTCCATGAGCAACAGTCCTTCAACTTACTTTACAACCCATCATATTTCTTCCTATTTGTACAACAAAAGGTCATTAGCTAAGGGGATCTAAAGAATAATCTAATTCAGTGAAAAATCAATTTGGGGTATTTTTTAAATTAATGTTTTTGTTCTAAGTAAAATCTCCTCCTGGGTTTATTTAAATAAACACTGTCGCACGGAGTTGGACACAACTGAAGTGACTTAGCAGCAGTGTAGCAGAACATAAAAGCTATTTGTATTACACAGCAGTCATCCAAATCATAGGTTAAAGCTCTTAAAAGAGAATTATACTTCTTCCCTGCTGAATCCCCAGCACCCAGATCAGTGCCTGGCCTAGAGTAGGATCTGGAAAATCACCTCCTTCAAATCTTGTTTACCAGAATAGTCTACTGATAAGTAGGATGCATTCCAACAAGACACTTTAATATGCAAAACTTCATGAGCAAAATGAAACACAATATAGGAGTCACTGGGATATCCTTCCTGCTGTAAGATACTCCTCTAGGTCAAGCAGCGCTGTCATCATCAGCAACAAGTAATTGTTAAACACCTACAAATATTTATTTAATATAGTAACCCGGTATCCCAACTCTCCTCTCTCTTTCCTCATCAGGTTTGGCAAGCCACAGAAATTATAGTTCCTCTCCAAGCATGCCAGCCTCTGGATGTGTAGTAGAGACCATACAGAGACACAAATATTACATGTGATTAAGGAAGCTTTTCCAAGTTAAATCAACAGGAAGGCTTCAGGAGTTTGACCTTTCCCCAAGTCAGACCTACATCCTAGCAAAAAAGCCAGCCCTGAATAACCTTCTACCCTACTCCTCAGTCAACCACACAACCCTGAGGAAACAAGAAATTTCTACCAACGTCTAACACTTATTCCTACTTTATCTAAAAGAGTTACTTTGTTCACTAAGGAGTCACTGAATATGTCAGCATATACTATTAAAATTTTTCTTTAAAAATTCTATCTTCTTAGAGACAGCACAGACTATGAGTGTATCATATTACAGCAGAAGTGTACCAGAATCAGGAAGCAGAATTGTACCAGAAATGTACCAGAATTAGGAAGCCAGGTTCTATTTCTCTACCCATTTTTGGGCCACTCCATGGGGCTTGCGGGGTCCTAGTTCCCTGACTGGGGGGTTGAACCCACGCCCTTGGCAGTGAAAGCACAGAGTCCTAACCACTGGATAGCGAGGGAACTTCCTCTATTTTCTACTGTATCTTCCACTGCAACTTAAGCAAGTCACTTATCCTTCTAGGCTTTAGTTTCCTCAGTCATAAAATGAGAGGCTGAACTAGTCAGGGGTTATTCAGGGCATTCACTCAAGATGTCTTAAGAGGTTAAGGTATGTGTTTTAAGGGATTCTTAACTTTCCTCACCATGGGAACTTACATAAAAATTATCTGTTTGCATATGTGGATTTTTCTGGAAAAGTCTATGGCTTATATCAAACCATCACACAAGTTGTGGCCTCCCAAATAACCACAACGCATGCTTTATTGAACACTTACTATGCACTGGGCACTGCACTAAGCCCTTGTGTATTAACTCATGTAACCCTCACAATAACTCTTTGGGTTAGATACTACTATTATCCTCATTTTATAAAGAAAAACCAAAATCAGCCTGACCTCTTAAAGGCAATGCTATGTTAGGTAAGATCATCTCTAAACCCCAAAATTGTCTGATTCTGTGTTCATTCAAATTAATGGTTTCTCTTCAGTTAAATTTTCCACCTCATTCACAATCATTAGTCATACACATGTCTTTACACAGAGCAAGCAAATTCACGGCACACCCAAATGAATGTTACCTGAGGAAGAATATACTAGGGAATTAACCCAAGTAGAGGATCCAAAGGCACCTTCCAACTCCAGCCTCTAAACCGCTTTTACTTTAAAACATGGTGTGGTGATTAACCAAGAGATGAATCTGAATCTAATTACTAATTAAAGTCTAAAATCAAGATAATAGTAAATCGGCCAAAGTGTCTGCCAGATGAGAGGATGCAGTGCCAGCGACAGTGTCTCACGCGGCGCTCACCAAGGCAATGAGAAGAGCAGAAAAGAAAGGAGAGCAAGGCCCGGGGTCCACGGTGGTTGGCTCCTCCCCCTGCTCCCTCCTGCTCAAAAGCACTGACCACTGTGGAGCCAGACTGGATGACCCTCCACGTGAGAGACAACGGCTGTCTAAAGGTATGGCTAAGCCCTGTCCAGAATAAGGAATGAAAACGAAGTGAAAGGCCAGCTTCTGATTTTTCTGGACACCAGTTCTGACAAGCCGCAATCGTAACTCAGGGGTGAGCAGTCACCCAGTTACAAGCGAACAGTTTTGCGTGCCACCCAGCTCAGGTCCAAATGACTTGGCGGACATAACAGTGCTTTGATGGCTGCAAAGCAGAAGTGGGCGTCGTTAGTTCTTTTCACAGGCTGTCCAAATATCCTCCATATCTTAAAGAGAAGGCTGTTGAAACTTTATGCCCAACTCTCATGCCCTTTCTCCATTTAGTCTGTGTTAATAGAGAAGAGAAGCCCCGGGAGGGGAAAAGGAGATTCGAGGAATAGCCTGGGCGCAAGGATTAAATCTTTTTCGAGAGTGATGCAACAGGGTCAGCCAGACGACGAAGACAAGGAGCTGGGAGCTTCTTGGAGGGAGAAAAACCAGTATCGCGGGTGGGGATCTGAGCGGTGGATGGGTTTTGAAGGACTGGGGAACAGGGTCATTTTTAAGTGAGTGGCCGGGGTTGAGGGACCTAGTCCGGAGCAGGAGGAAGACGAAGACCGAGGAGCGGGCAGGTGGGCGGGTAAAGAGGCGGGCAGACGGCCCCGAGGGAGCGGCAGAGCGCGGAGAAGACGCGGCGGGGCGGGCAGGAAAGAGTGGGAACCGCGGGGGCCACCGGGGGCCGNAAAGGTGATTGGGAAAAGTGTGTAATCATGGTTCTGCACAGGCATAACTAATCTGTAGGCTTCTACATGTCAATTTCAATCTTAACCAGTTTAGCTCAGACTAGACACAGCTGACTCCAAATCTCTGAAAAACAACTCAGGTTATCATTTAGGATATTATCGTTTAGGACACCTGTCTCTTGGAAGACCTGCAAGTCTTTTGTAGCAATAATTAAAACGAGCTTGATTAGTGAAGGCAGGTTAAGTGGATCTGACTAATAATTACCCACAGTTTCAACAATGTGAAGCTCTGGGTACTCAGAAGGGGTCGCTGCTACCACCGATTTTATTTGTCCGCATCCTTAAAAGAAAGATGCTCAAAAGATCAGTTTCAGCCTATGAGTGAGTCCGTATAAACTGTCACCAGAAAGCCCTTCTGTCCCTTTTACCTTCCAAATCTCACTTGAGTGCTTAATTGATGGCTCTAAACAGGAAAACTATGTAGAAGGGATTCTATAAAATTTAGTTCCAGAATCCAGAGTTTACAATGGATAATCAAGTAAAAGTTTGTTAATATTTTAAAGTAGATCCATTTGCTTATCATGATGTATATAATCTAATTATCTTGTACTTAATGCTGTTTACACTAATATCACAGACCAGAGTTTGATAAACACTAGCTTAATTAGTGAAATTATCTGATTATGCAGAAACAAATTTCAAAATGGCTTTAGTCTCCATAAATTTGATATTTGACCTTATAAAACCCCAAGATGAGAAAGGTCTATATTTCTTTGTCAAAATGTGGCCCTAGGAGGAGAGCTGCTTGTGCTGATAATAGAAATGAAGGAGAAGGNATTTAATACCTGGTGGGGGTGGGCATCCTTTCTTTCTTCCTAGAGTGCTCATTAAGCCTTTTACAGTAAGTATAGTATTAACTGTAGATTTTTTGCAGGTGCTTTTCCCAATTTAATGAAATTCTCCTCTACTTCTATTTTTCCTCAGAGTCTTTACCAAGAATAAATGCTGTTTTCAAAGGCTTTTTCTGCTTAAATGGTATGTGATTTTTTTTCTTTTAGGCTGTTAACATGATACATTACCTTGACTGATTTTTCAAATACTGAACCACCCTGCATCTCTAGAATAAACCTCATTTGGACATGGTGTATAAGTACTTTTATACATTGCTTCACTCTCTTTTCTAATATTTGCTTAAGAATCTGTGTATAATTGCTTAAGAATTTGTGTATATTTTCTTGATGGCTAATGATTGAGCATCTTCTTATGTGCTTACAGGTCATTTGTGTAACTTTTTGGAGAAATGTCTATCCAGATACCTTGTCCATTTTTTGATTGGGTTATTTGTCTTTTTATTATCAAATGCAATCAACATTTTTATATTATAGATTACAAGTCATTATCAGATATATTATTTGCAAAACTTTTTCCTATTGTCTTCATTTTCCTGATTATAATCTTTGAAACAAAATTTTTAATTTTGGCATCATTTATCTTTTTCATTCATTTATTGCTATGTTTTTTGTGTTGTATCTAAGAAATCACTGCATAATCCAAGATCATGAAGATTTACATATATGTTTTCATATAAAATTTGTATAGTTTTAGCTCTTACATTTACCTGAAATGACCCATTTCAAGATAATTTTTGTATATGGGGACCAACTGCATTATTTTGCATGTGAACATCTAGTTGTCTTAGCATCATTTATTGAAAAGAAATTTTTTAATAAACTTCTTTTCATTATTGAAATGAATATTCTTTCCCCACTGAGTTATCTTGGTGAAAATAAACTGCCATGCACCAGGAACTAATATCAGTTGTATGTCAGTTATACTTCAAAAACAAACTAAAAGAAAAAGAAATCTGATTTGTGGTTACCAGAGGTGGGGAGCAGAGGGTGTGGGGAATTGCATGAAGGCAGTCAAAGGTACAAACTTCCAGTTACAAGATAAGTACTAGAGATGAAATGTACAATATGATTAAAATCATTAGCATTACTGTTAAGTTTTATATAAAATCCTGTGTTCTCATCACAAGAAAAAAATTTTCTTTTTTTCTGGGCTGGGGTGGGTCATCACTGCAGCGCTCAGGCTTTCTCTAGTTGCGGAACACAGGCTTAGTTGCCCTGTGCCATGTGGGTTCTTAGTTCCCCAACCAGGGATCAAATCTATGCCCCCTATATTGGAAACTGGATTTTTAACCAGGGAATTCCCCCCAAAATTTTTTATGTTTCTTCAGTTTTGTATCTGTATGAGATGATGGATGTTCACTAAACTTACTATGGTCATGATTTCAAAATGTAAGTCAAATCATTATGCTTTATACTGTAAACTTACACAGTGCTGTATGTCAATTATATCACAAAACTGGAAGTAAAATAATAATAAAAGAAAATTAGTTGCCAATGAAAGTACGGATCCGTTTTTGAAATCTTAATTCTATTTCATTCATTTATATATCTAATCTTATAGCCAGTAACAGTGTCTTGATTATTGTAGTTCTGCAGTAAGTTTTGAAGACACCTACAGTGGTTTTGAGTGTATAGCTTTTATAAATTTTAGTTTTTAATTCTCTAGTTATTACATTATTTATGCATAAATTATCACAATCTACTGGTATTGCCATTTACCAGTTTCGTGAAGTATAAAAAGCTTACCTTTTATATTCCTTTTTTCTCTGGGAGATCTAGTTGTCTTAAATATTTCCTCTATGTACATTTATAGCTGCATTAATCAGTATTATGATTTTTGCATCAACCATCAAACATAATTTAGAAAATTCAGGAAAAGGAAAATCTCTTGTACTTACTTACCTGTAGTTTTGCTTACCACATCTTTCCAACCTGATAAGATTCATTCATTTGTTTTTCTGTTTGGAGAACTTCTAGTCATTCTTTTACAGTGTATCTGCTGGCAACAAATTCTCTTAGTTTTCTCTCACTGGAGATCATCTTTATTTCCCATTTGCCCTTGAAACATTATTTTCACAAGGTACAGAATTCTGGACTGATAATTCTTTTCTTTCAGCGCTTGAAACCTGTTTGCCACTTCCTTCTGGCGTCCATGGTTTTTGATGATAAATCTGCTGTCCTTCAAATTGTTTCCCCTCAAAAGTAGGGTGTCATTTTCTGTTTTCAAACTTTTTGTTTTCAGTTTTCATAATTATGTAGATTTGAGTTACCCTGATTGTTATTCAGCTTCTTGAAAATGTGTGTTTATGTCTCCTGCAAGCCCTTGGGAAGTTTTCAACCATTATTTGTTGCAGTACCTTTTTTCCCCTCCCGGAAGTCTGAAAACTTGAATATTAGATTTTCAGGGACCCACAGGTCCTTAAAATTCAGTTCATTTTTTTTTTAAGTCTATTTCCTGTTCTTCAGATTGGGTATTTTTTATTGTTCTATCTTCAAGTATTCTGATTATTTCTGATTACTGTTTCTTGTTGAGACTGTTCATGAATTTTTTTTACTTATTTGGGGTTCCAAATTTTCCATTTGGTTCTTTATATCTTTTTGCTCACTAGAGCATTTTCATTATGCCTGCTCTAAAATCTTTGTCTAATAATTCCAGGAGCGCTATCAGCTTACTGTTGACAGGTATTAATTGCATTTGAAATGTAGTTTGAGATCTTCCTTGATCTTGGTACAATGAGTGATCTTAGAAATCTGGATAGTTTCATATTATGTTCTGAGATTCTGAATCTTATTTAAATGCTCTGTTCTGCTAACTTATCCTCGCAATGCAGAAGTGGTGAGGTACTCTCTTATTACTATCAGGTAGAAACAGAAGTCCAGGTTGCCCAGTTAGCCTCCTTGGACACCCAAGGAAAAAGTTCCTCATTGCTGCTGGGCTAAAGTGAAAGTTCTGGCTCTTCAGCAAGCTTCAGCTAATATTTCTCTAGCTGGGAAGTGGCAGAGTGCCTTGTTACTGCTCCCCACAGCCTTATCACCACTGGACATTGATAAAAGTCCTTAAAAGTTCTGACTCAGTGTCTTCTGACGTCACAGTCAAGAGGGGGCAATGCCCCGTTACTGCCAGATGGGAATGATAATCCAAGCTCTTTTCTCACCATCCTGGTAGGAGTTTAGGGCACTTCACTATAACCTCACAAGTCCCCACGTGGTCTTTGTGGCATGGGTTGGGGTAGGGTGAGTTTCTGTGGTGTTTGGCTGGAACAGAGTGGTTAATTGTCTGAATGTTTTCTGACTTGCTAAGCTACCTCTTTTCTGTTTGTTTGGCTACAGGAAGCGGACTTTTCATGAAGTGTATTTTTGTCTGTTACCCATTGGAGTTTCCTGGTTCCAATTCCTTTAGCTCCAACTCTGGCAACTTTGAGGCAAACAGAAAATCCAGAGAGCTCATTATGCTGTTCTTTGGGTCACAATTCCCTAGCAGGTCAGCCTTCTTCTCTCTGCCTTTCAGAGTTTCCTATGCTTGTCTGTTTGTTGACAGGTATTAATTGCATTTGAAATGTAGTTTGAGATCTTCCTTAATTTTTTGGCGGCACTGGGTCTTTGTTGTAGCACACGGGCTCTTCGCTGCAGCAGGCAGGCTTTTCCTAGCTGTGGTGTGGAAGGGCTTCTCTAGTTGTGAGTACAGGCTCTAGAGTATGCAGGTTGAGTAGCTGTAGCACAAGGGCTCACTAGTTAGAGGGCGTAGGCATAGATGTTCTGCAGCATGTGGGATTTCAGTTCACTAAACAGCCATCGAACCCACTTCCCCTACACTGGAAGGCAGATTCTTAACCACTGGACCACCAGGTAAGTCCCTCTTATGCTTGCTTTTTATGTATATAGTGTGCAGGGTTTTAGTTGTACTCAGTAGGAATAGAGAAATGCACACCTATTCTGTATTTCTGGAAGCACAGGTCCATTTTTTTTTTAATTTTTAATTTTGAAATAATTATAGATTTACAGGAAGTCATTAATACAGAGAAGCCCCATGTACACTTCACCAACTTTCCTACAATGGTTGTATCTTACACAACTACAGTTCAATATAAAACCCAGGAAACTGACACTGTGGATACATATGTATAACTCTGTCATTCATGATATGTAGCCTTGTGTAACCACTACCACAATAAAGATACAGGACTATTTCACCACCACAAAGCTCTCCCTCATGATACCCCTTTACAGTCATTCCCGGCTGCCCCATCTCCACTCCCAACACTGTCCCTAACCCTTTGCAACTACTGATTTGTTCTTCATCTCAATAATTTCTGTTATTTATACTGATGGAATCATGTAGTAAATGCCCCTTTGAGACTGGCTTTTTTTTACTCAGCATACTGCTCTTGAGATACATCCAAACTGTTCTATCAAAGTTCATTCATTTTTATTGCTGACCCATATTCTACAATCCATACATTTTAAAAATATCTAGGTAATCACTGTATTTCAGTGACAGTAGCTTTCCTCACCTGCCTGGCAGGATAGCTACATCTCTAAATTCATGATTGGGGATCTTCCCTGGTGGTGGTCCAGTGGTTAAGAATCTGTCTTACAATGCAAGGAATACAGGGTCGATCCCTGGTCAGAGAACTAACATCCCACATGCCTAAGCCTATGTGGTCTGGAGCCTGTGCACAACTACTGAGCCTGTGCGCTGCAACTAGTGAGTATGTGCACCACATGAAAGATCCCACATGCTGCCAACTAAGACCTGATGCAGCCAAATAAACAAATATATTTAAATATTTTTTAAAAATTAATTCATGATTAGCGAGTTCCCTGGTGGTCTAGTAGTTAGGATTAGCTCTTTCACTGCTGCAGCCTGGGTTCATTCCTTGTTCGGGAAACTTGAGATCTCATAAGCCATGCAGTGCAGTTAAAAAAAAAAAAAAATCATTCATTTGTACACCGTGTGCTTTGTATGGGACAAAAAAGGACAGACACAATGGCCAAAGAAAAATAACACTATACAAGCAATGAAAAGTAGTTTTATAGAAAACTCAAGAACAAAAGGATTGAATAGCAAAGAGCTGGTATCACTGTCTATAAAGATTCTTGAGAGTAGTTTCTAGTTTGTAGTAGTTATAACTTTTAAAAACAAGTTGAGGTATGACTGACATAGAACACTTATTATTCAAAGTATATAATTTTTAAAGTTTTGACACACATATACACCTATAACTGGAGAAGGAAATGGCAACCCACTCCAGTAGGCTTGCCTGGGAAATCCCATGGACAGAGGAGCCTGGCAGACTATAGTCCAAGGGTTCACAAGAGTCAGACATGACTTAGTGACCAAACAACAACATGAAAACCCCAGAGCTCCCAAAGATTAACTTTTATACTCAGCATCTGTATGCTGCTGCTGCTAAGTCGCTTCAATAGTGTCCGTCTCTGTGTGACCCCAGAGATGGCAGCCCACCAGGCTCCCCCATCCCTGGGATTTTCCAGGCAAGAACACTAGAGTGGGTTGCCATTTCCTTCTCCAATGCATGAAAGTGAAAAGTGAAAGTCTCTCAGTCGTCTCCGACTCTTAGAGACCCCATGGACTACAGCCCACCAGGCTCCTCCGTCCATGGGATTTTCCAGGCAAGAGTACTGGAGTGGGGTGCCATTGCCTTCTCCACAGCATCTGTATAGACTTACTTAAAATACCTGGTTGCCTTATGACCATCAAAATTCTTTCATGCCCACCTATCTTTAGTTTGCTTCCTGATAGCTGTGGCTTGCCTCAGCAATTCCCAACTTACTGTGACATTAGAACATGATTTCAGTGGGTTAATTCTACTTTATTAAAATTTAATGGGGGTAAATAGCATACTTCCTTAATACATTATTGGGCTTCCCTTGTGACTCAGCTGGTAAAGAATCCGCCTGCAATGCAGGAGACCTGGGTTCGATCCCTGGGTTGGGAAGATCCCCTGGAGAAGGAAAAGGCTACTCGCTCCAGTATTCTGGCCTGGAGAATTCCATGGACTGTATAGTCCATGGGGTCACAAAGAGTTGGACACGACTGAGTGACTTTCACCGTACACCTGTAATTCATTACCACAGTCGAGATAATAAAATGTCCATCACTGTCAACATTTTAGCTGTTTGCTGCTGTTCCTCCAAAAGAATAAGCAGACTCTGCTTCAGGGTCTCGGTACTTATCGGAAAGCCTGTGCCCTAAACATCTGCACAGCCTTCTACCAACCACCACTCCCTTTATGTCTTTCTCACAGACCTATCCCTTGCCTGCCGTTCCCCATGCCCCTTACTGATGCCCCTTTTCCTTCGTGGCACATACCACCTAACATTGGTATTTTTGTTTATTGTCTGACTCC
Source organism: Neotragus moschatus (assembly GCA_006410615.1). Lineage (NCBI taxonomy): Eukaryota > Metazoa > Chordata > Mammalia > Artiodactyla > Bovidae > Neotragus > Neotragus moschatus. The sequence goes on from SJYA01002843.1 coordinate 2,098,958, forward strand.
CCCTTTAGAACATAAGCTCCAAAACAGGAAGAGCTTTCTTTTACCATTGTGTTCCCACCACTAACAACAGTGTCCAAGCTCAGAGCAGTATTAGAGTGGCACACCCTAGACAGGCTTTTCTAGCAGGAGTGCAATTTTTGTAGGGGGGTAGGGAGGGAGACTGCTGCAAAGTGTGATATGTGGGATCTTAGCTTCCTGACCAGGGATCAAACCTGCACCCCTTGTACTGGAAGCACACAGTCTTAACCACTGGACTGCTAGGGAAGTTGCCTAAGCCCATCAGTACTACTTTCCTCTGAGAGGCTCTTGTTATCAGTCAGGTTGGTTCAGCTGCATGTGACAGAAAACTCAATACGTGACTTTAGTATTTACTTCTCTTTGACATAAAAGAAGTCTAAGGTAGGCAGAACATGGCAGCCCTCCAGTCATTTAGGGACCTATGCTCCTTTTACCCAGAGAAGGCGATGGCAGCCCACTCCAGTACTCTTGCCTGGAAAATCCCATGGACGGAGGAGCCTGGAAGGCTGCAGTCTATGCGGTCACTAAGGGTCGGACAAGACTGAGCGACTTCACTTTCACTTTTCACTTTCATGCATTGGAGAAGGAAATGGCAACCCACTCCAGTGTCCTTGCCTGGAGAATCCCAGGGACGGGAGAGCCTGGTGAACTGCCATCTATGGGGTCGCACAGAGTCGGATACGACTGAAGTGACTTAGCAGCAGCAGCAGCTCCTTTTACCTTGCTAATACCATCTTTAGTAGCCAATTCATGGTCCAAGATATTGCCTGCATTTCAAGCAAACATCATATACCCACATTCCTGTCAGCAGAAAAGGACAGAAAAAAAGGCATGTTCTCTCTTGCCACATGGCCTCACCTAGTTACAAGCTATGGGGAATATGCTACTCATTGCAGATGGCCATGCATCCAGGTAAAAATTCGATATTCTCTTGTTAAGGACAGTAGGAGATACCAAAGTGAGCAATCAGTAATATCTAACTGCCACCCTAGGCTCTGCTGTTTTTCTTCTTTTTGACCTCTTTACATGCTTCTCTCTCCAGCAGAGACCTGAGACTTAAAGAGGGTGAAGAAGCCCACCCAAATTCACAAGCGTTTGAATGTAGAGGTAAAATTCTTTGTCCTTTTACTTCTATATTCTTTCAACAACCATCCCCCAAAAGTGGATGTGATGTACGGGCAAAGAGGAGGGCAGGATTAAGAGACTTGTTTCTAAAGGTCACTGTGAAAGCTAAGTACTTATAAAGGGCTCTGAGATCTTGGCCTTCTGTGCCGAGTTCAAAGTCTCATCATTAGATAAGGACGTAAGTCATCTTATGGGCTTTTCTTAATTGACAGCCAGGGAAAGATACTTACTCAAAAGGAACAAGAATGGAGAAACTGGACAATCACTGGTAGGTGATCAAAATTACTATCATCAACAAGGGGGGATGCCTATGTGCCTGCCTACGGATATGATATCCCAGGGATGCAACTGAGAACGTGTACCAAAATGCAATCATAAGGAAACATCAGGCAAACCCAAAGTGAGGCGTGAAGAATATTCAACAAAAAATGGTGAGATAAACAAAAGATGGTCATAAAAGACAGAGAGGCTGAGGAACTGTTCTACATTAAAAGGAGACTAAAGAGATGTGACTCAAAAAAAGTACAAGAAAGGGGGAAAAAAATACAAGGACAAATATGAAACATGGTTGGTAGATTAAATTGTTGAATCAATGTTGATAACTAAAACCAGTGTGTAAGAGAATATATTTATTCCTAGGAAATATACACTTAAGTATTTATGGTAAAGGGCATGATATAAACAATTTACTTTCCAAGGGTCCCAAATAAAAGAGAGAGAGTGAGCGAACAGAGGGCAAAAAATAAAGTGAATGAGGTGAAATGCTAACAGCTAACAAAAGGTGATGGATGGTACTAGTCAAAGGATATATTAATGTTGCTTGTGTAGTTCAACTTTTCTGTAAGTGTGAAATCTACCACCGTGACCCTTAAGGATTTCCCAAGTGGATCAGTGGTAAAGAATCTGAAGGAGACAAGGATTTGAGCTCTGGGTCTGGAGGATCCACTGGAGGAAGAAATGGCAACCCACTCCACTGTTCTTGCCTGGAGAAGGCCATGGACAGATGAGCCTGGTAGGCTACAGTCTATGGGGTCGCAAAGATAGGACATGATGAGTAACTGAGCACACACCCTGCCTGACCCTTAAAGAGCAACAACAATAAACAACATATAGTTTATTCTATTCCTGCACTTGTCTGATGAACTATTCTAGATGCTGTATTTGATCCTATGCCAGAAAGACAAACCTTTATGTTTTTCATTAGGAAAGAAAGAAACGTCTTCAATTAGTTAATGTTTATTAAGGTTTTCATGTAAACAATATATTGGGCAAGTCTTTGGGACACTTCTGTCATGGAAACCTAAGGTCAGCTAGGCTTTTTCCTTCTGTTCACCTAATGAAAGAAACCATCTGACTGAAGTTATGTAAATGGAACACACAGTTAATCATCACTGGACTTCTTCCATACAGGATGACCAAGTTAGCCTGCACTCTATGCAAAGATCCCATTTCTCACGCAGCCTGAAATTAAGGGGCCTGGCATTCTCACAAACCATTAAAGCCAGACAGCAGACCATGATGACAGCTTGGACTTTAACTGCCCTCCTCATAGCTTTGGATCTGCCCATAGAGAAGGAAGCAAGTATGTTATACCACATTGACCCTATTTTCTTCAGTTGATATCTAGTAGATTCTGGTCTGCACTTATACACATGCTCCCATTACAGCTGACTCATATTTTAGAATTAAAACCAGATGTCTAAAGGCATAAAGCAATAGCACTAAGTTTAAGCCTCTTACAAAGGAAACATCTGATAATCATTCATTATAATAAGTTTGCCCTAGAAGGAGTCAATAAAATTAAAAAAAAAAAACCTTCTTTAGAATTATTTATCTCCACTTTTGTTCACTGTTAAAACGTCTAAGTCATCATATTATTTTCCTGAAACTTTGTAAAACACTTTTTTCAAAGACTCTATAGAAATGTCTCTAGAGTGGATATTCAACCCTAAAAACATACTGTAGAAAAATCTTCCTTTTAGGAAAACCTGGGTTGTTCCTAGTATCTGAGGCTATTTTTAAAAACCTAAATAGATACCTGTGGGCTTCCTGTGTGTCCACAGGCTCTTTACCCTGCACCTGACAGAGCCATCCAAACCACAAACTTGCTGAGTCACACATAAGCTCAACCGGCATGGTTTTCTCTAATAAATCCTTAAGTCTACAGAAGATTTTAAAAACAAATGTAAGCTATAAAAGACACACAAACTATCAATTTCTGAGACTTAAGTCTTCCTTAAAAAGATGTGACAATAAAAAAACTAAAAAGCAACAAGTAGTCCTGGCAAAGGCTAAGAATCTAATCTCTTTCTAATCTCGTTTACCTAGATATGGTGGCTTATTTGCCTAAATTAGCTTTTTTTCAAAATATTCACAAGTTTCTAGGAAAAAAGCAATCAGCCTATCATTTAAATTTCTAGCTACAAATCTTTAAAAAATTATAAACACACACGCATATATACAGTTATATTCTTGAGTATAATAGATCTTAGGACAGAGCTTGCCAAACCCACTGAATAATCAAAATTTCTTAGGGAGCTTTCTCAAAACACAAATTTCCAAAGCCCAAACCAGATATGTAGAATCAAAATCTGGGATCGTTAATCTTTATTGAATTTGTTACAATATTTCTTATGTTTTGAATTTTTGGCCGCAAGGCACGTGGATCTTAGCTCCCCGATCAGGGATTCAACCTGTGCCCCTGCACTGGAAGGGAAAGTCCACTGGGCCACCAGAGAAGTCCTCAAATCTGGACTCTTTACTTTGGGAAAGGTCTTCCATAATTCTGATCACCAGCCAGTTTGTAAACTGTTGGTTTAGGGCACCCTCTGCAATAGCATCACATTTAACAATAACCTCAGAGGGCAAAGGTGGATTGTTTTGTTTTTTCAATAGAGAATGATTCAAAATTCAACAGATACAAAAAAGTGGCAAACCTTTCTCATTCATCCCTGTCCCCTAGCCATTTTTTTACTTTTTACAGTCAACCAGTATTTCCAGTTGCTGAACTGTCCTTCCAGGGATCCTTTAAACACACACAGGCATATACAGGTATTTCCTTTACAAAAGGATAGCAGCAAACAAGACATTGTTATGTGAACAAACTAAAATTAGGGACGTGTATCTTGGAAATCTTTCCCCGTCAGTTCAGAACTTCCTTATTCTGTTTCAACATACATGGTATGTGCCACAATGTGGATGTAATANCACACAGGCATATACAGGTATTTCCTTTACAAAAGGACAGCAGCAAACAAGACATTGTTATGTGAACAAACTAAAATTAGGGACGTGTATCTTGGAAATCTTTCCCCGTCAGTTCAGAACTTCCTTATTCTGTTTCAACATACATGGTATGTGCCACAATGTGGATGTAATGTCTTTGATCAGTCCCCTTTCATCAGACACCTATGTGATTTCCAGTTTTTTTGCTAAAATCTTGTACACATGTCATTTCATAGAAGTCGATCTATAGGCTAAATCTGTTCCCTGGACTTGGAAATGCTAAGTCAAAGGACATAAGCACTGTAATTCTGAGTGATACTGCCAAACTGCTCTCCCCAGAGGTTATAACAATGTTTACTTCCACTTGTAATATGAAACAGGAGTTTAGATTTTACACTAAGCTGAAGAGTGGCAATGGCTTACTTTCAAGATGCCTCCCTGAAAATATCTTCCTTTTATAGCCTGATGACATAACAAATGACGTTCTCAAGATACCTTTCTTTACCATGAAAATCTGCCTAATTTTCCCATTACTAATAGAGAATTTCCTATATGAAGCCCAAGAAAAAGAGGAGCTGAGTGAAAGGAGAAGCTGAGGTTAAGACAATTCTTGCCAAGCTGACATGTACTCTCTGTGAAGCCTTTTCCCCTACTTCAGCATAAAAGAAGTTCATGCTTCTTTTAAATTAAAATTGTCCACTTACTACACAAAGTATTATTAATGTGAAAAATTAACCAGGTGCTCTTTATTATTTTAATCGACAAAAGCTCTACAAGTGTTGGATTTACCAGTTTTTGCACAAGCCAACTTTACCCACTCTACAGCTAAAGGAAAACAACGTCAGGCAGAGGGTATGCTGAAGGCAGAATGAGCTAGAGAAAGACAACAGGAATCTCTGTTATAATACAAAAAGAACACAGAAGAGAGGAAAAAAGGGAACACATTTTTAACTAAAAGAGTTGACAATTTTATTTTCACATTTCACAATACAAATGAAAATTGTTTTTCCTGTCCCACTACTTCCCTCCAAAACTACTCTCTCTGATAGGAAGGGGGAACAAGTTTTCCTTGTCATGCTGTTAGAAAACACCCCAAGTCACAGCACCGTGATCTCCTGGTGAAGTACAATAATATAAAACTGATATAAACAGGCTCCCCAATCTCCTTATCTGTCTGGTCGGGTCATTCCTGGCCGTGTGGGGACCATCATGGGACGGGCAGGAGGTCTCATCATTGGGGGCCCGGGCATCATTGGCATGTGGCCTCCCATAGGTGGCCTCATTCCAGGAGCTGCAGGCAAAACAAAAAAGAAAAAAAGAGAGTCAAAAATACTACTTAGGAGAGTTTGATGGGACTTCATTTAAAGACAAAAAAGTAGCCCCCCCTGCAAAATGCTGGAAAAAAGACATACTTGACAGAAGAAATGCAACAAATCCATCACATCTGTAAATTACTTAGACATTCTCAAACAAAAAAACAAAAAGGTCAACACAAGAACCATATGGGAATCATGATCTAATGATAGTAAGGGGGAAACTATTAATAGACTGTTTTCCAGAAATCACCAGGGACCAGTTCCCTAAATTGACCTTTTTTCTCACTCAGGGAAATTCACAGCTAAGTCACATGTTACTCAGTCAGCTCTTTTAATCACTTCTATGCACCATATAACCAGGAGCTAGTTCATGAATGTACACAGGCACAGAGGACAATCTTACCACTAAGCGTTTGTTCGGAGTTGTAGGAAAGGTGAGCAGGAGGCCCATGCTGAGAACCTGTTAGTAACCATACTTAGCTCAAGTCAAGAAAAATAATAGGCAATAATGTGATTTATAACAATTAGCACACACACACAATCTGATTTTTCTAATGCATTTCAAAAACTATAAATGAACTTTTGTTTTTAAGTGTCCCATCAATATAATACCAGCCAAATAAATGAGCCAGGGAAAGGAGGGCAAGCAGACAGGTAAGGGTTGGGGAGGAATACAGGCAACTTCATGGGACTGGTAATTTCCACTTTCTCAGCTGGGTGTTGGGTTCACGATATTAATTATATTATTATGCCTCATAATTTTCATGTTACGTAGCTTCTGTTTAAGTATCAGATTTTACCTAATTATTTAATTTCAACTAAATCATTTTGATTACAATGGTTCAAGAGAAAACTATATTTAAAGTTGAATATAGCCTTATCACAAAAAGCAAAGCACAAATATAAGCAAAAACACAAAACCCAACAGGTACAAAATTTATTTTAAGATAAATTTCAGCAGAAACAGAAAATATTAAAATTCTAAATAGCTGATTAAAACTCCCTCCATAATATAACCTGTATTCAGCATTTTCTTACAAGAAACTGATCTATAAAGACTAAAAATGTGGCCCCTGAAAACTTGTTTTTTTTGGTCTCCACAGTGCATTAAACCTTAATTAGTTGTCAGCCCTGGCAACTAATATGTCTCGTAACTAATAAGTATTCCTTTTTACATCTTTTTATTATGGAAATGTTCAAGCATACACAAGCAGAGTAAAAGGAATATAATGAACATCCATGTACCCATCAACCAGCTTCAGCAATTATCCACCCATGGTCAACTTTGATTTATCTTATCCCTACCCATTCTTACCCCTGCCAACTCCCCAACTACTCAATTATTTTTAATGAAATCCCATAACTTTATTATTTTGTCCTGGCTAAAAATAACAACAAAATACTCAGGCAAACTGGCAACACCAAGCCTGTATTCTCAAATGTCAAGCCCACACTGACACTGAGTTCTAGAAGCTTTCTTTACGTGAGTCAAAGCACTTCCCAATTCACATCCCTAACCCCTCTAGGAATCTGAATTTGTGACCCCAATTTAAGAATGTAAAAGACATCTGAATCACTTAAGACTGTGTTCTGGATTTACAAGCCAGTACGGCAGGAATTTTATCTAAATTTCCCCCCCCTAAATGACACCCACATCAAGCATACTGATCGCTTCTGACCAGGAGGCTACTATATTGTTCTTATCAGTTGGGGTGTAGGCTTATTATGTCAGTTATATGTACTCTAATTATTTATTCTGCAAACCAATGAAATATGAACTCAGAAAAAGAACTGTTTCTTTAAGAACTACGCTGATTACTAAGAAAGACTCAGGCAAATCATCCCCACAATGTACTCACAAATTTGGTAGGAGAGAAGATCATAAAAAATAGGAACTAAACTGCCTCACAAGGTCTCTAACCACTTCAAAGAAAAATGAAACTAAAGTCGGTAAAGGATGCATTATGAGTGTGGCTTACTGGTTTATGCAAGAAACATATGGCGTTCCAGTCAGTAGATTCATTCTCATAGCAAAGGCCCTGACTGCGTATCAGAAAACTACAAACCAATGTACATTTATGTTTATGTTAAAATCAAATGTTTGAGGTACAAGTGTTTTTTCCCCTTCTGAATAAAAAACTACCAGGCCTAAGACCTTTTTCATAAATACTGATTAACCCAGTTAACCTGAAAGATTAAATTAGCAATAGGGGGGCAGTTCTGCTCCAAACCAAAACCAAGGAAAGCAGCAGCCTCAGTATGCATCCACCCTTCTCCTCATTATAAACAGCCAAAAGTCAGGAGGGGCAAGGAAACAAGAGGTCAAAGGAGAAGAAAAACAGAGGTAGTCTTATCTTCCTTTCAGGTGCATAAGGTCTTTGGATATCATCCAATTACACTGATAAACCAAGTAATTTTTTTACTATTATAGATTCACCAAATGTAATTTGTTGCAGTACATTTAGACAGCTAATTGAGAATTCTATTTAAATCGAAAGCTAGAACACAATGGACCATCCAAGAAGGAAAGATACCCAAACTTACCTGGTCCCACTGGCATCATCCCAGGAGGAGGGGGACCCATCATCGGCATCATGGGAGGGCCCCCCATGTGAGGTGCAGGCATCATCCCAGGGCGAGGAGGGCCCGCTGAAATAGAAAATGGGCCTCCGACTGAGATAGTCTGGTATATTAACAGTTTCTTTTTAATGAAACAGGGCTTCATGACCTGGCCCAAATTCTGCAATAATTCTCTAACTTTTTATGATTTGTTTTATAATAGTAGATCAACAAAAATCAGCTGGCTACAAAACTTTAATTACTTTATGACGAAAAACAAGCCTGCCCAGACAGAAGTGTAAAGTGAAGATAAGTTCCCCAAGTTAAATTCCAACAGTTTTAAATTTTAAACTCTATCCTCTGTTAAAAAAAAAAAAAAGGATGATCTTAAGCTACAAGTATCTGATTTCAATTTCAGGTCTTTTTTTTTTTTTAATCAAAACCTAGGTTTAAGAGAGTCTTTGGAAATATGATAATGTATATACAGAGATATTTCTGACAGTATCTTTTACAACAGCAACAATCTGAAACAACTTACATATCCAACAATAAGAAAACAGTGAGGTTAATTATGTACATTCATACCACTGCCTATTCTACTATTAAAAATAATGGAGTTGAGTGCCAGCCAGTTGGGACAGACTAGGGGAGAGAGATGACCTTAAGCTGCTGTAAGCCTGATCAGATCCCAGGATGGCAAGATTCCAAGGGTGGGTCACTAGTGGTCTAGCCTATCTCTCTCTGTTTATATCCATGATTACTTACAGGACTGATTTTAGGTCTGAGTTCAATTTCAATCTGAACCCTTACAGGAGGGACAAAGAATTTAGGCCTAGTTATTCTATCTCCACCTGTCTGTTCTGCAGAAACAATAAATCTTCTCAAACAGAAAAGTCATTTGACCCACTCCTACCTATGCAATTTTTGTCTTTCTCAAGGTATATATATTGATGTTAGATGGGTTACAAATTTGGGAGAGAGACTGAGGAGTTTATCAGCTGTTTCAGTCCTCCAGTGTTGCATTCACAGCAGTAAACAATTTAATACCTTAGCAATACCTCTTTATACATCAGCTCATTATCACAGGTACATTCGGAGCTATCCATTGAATCTGTGTCAGACCCACTTGAGACCTAGTAATAGTGCAGTAAGAATGTAACTCTAAAGATATTTCACAAATTATACCACTGAAGCTGTCATCTATTACTGTCTATATATTCACCGATGCAACGGACATGAACTTGGGCAAACTCCAGGAGATGGTGAGGGACAGAATGCAGTCCACGGGGCACAAAGGGTCGGACACGACTGGGTGACTGAACAACAACGACGTTCATCTAATGAGCATTTGAAAGCCTACTATGAGATAATCTAACAAAATCAAGGATAATCCTCCCAGTTACACCTATTAAGGTAAAAACTTTTTATAAACTTACGGAGACTGGGGGGAGGTGGGATCATTGCCCCTGCAGGAGGAGGAGCAGAGAATGGAGTAGGAGGTATCTTTCCTTGTTGAAATGCAGCAGCTTTGGAGAGAGTAAGCAAAAACAACAGTGAATAAGAATTCAACAACCCATTTAATTACTAAAATAACCACTTTCTTTTTAATTTTTAATGGTCCCATTATTTCACTCTAAAAATCTTTCATCTAACATTACAACACCATGGTCAAAATCAACTTAAAGTGCTCACCAGCTAAAACTGCAATTAATTGGTTTACTNCTTTGGAGAGAGTAAGCAAAAACAACAGTGAATAAGAATTCAACAACCCATTTAATTACTAAAATAACCACTTTCTTTTTAATTTTTAATGGTCCCATTATTTCACTCTAAAAATCTTTCATCTAACATTACAACACCATGGTCAAAATCAACTTAAAGTGCTCACCAGCTAAAACTGCAATTAATTGGTTTACTGATCTGGGTTTTTTAACCAAGTTTTATATCATCATTCCTATGGCTAAATAACTATGAGAGACTAGTTAACTATGAGTGACCTCCCACCTATAAATGTTTTACCGAAGAGAAGCAGTCATCTTTAACCTGCAGATATAGTTTATACTCAATTTAAGCTGCTCAGTTTTATTTGAAAAATGTGTGACAAGTGACCAGAGGCCAGGCTTTGTAAAATTTCAGTCCTTCCTATATATGCTTTCCTGCATCAAAACAATACACCATTTTGGTTTACCAGTTTTGAAATTAATGCACTGAGCTAAGAGATGTTAAAGAAACAAAGATTTCAAATTCAAAGCCAAGAACCTGCTTTGAAGGAGATTATGATTTTTAAAAAAGTCCAATACAATTACAGATTAATAACATGATATGCAAATGAAAACAAAAGAAACTGAAGACTGTTTATATTTGTCTTGGGAAAACAGTCATAAATAAACACTAAAATACACATGCATAAAGTCAACTCCTGAATATGCCTTTCTCAAGTCAGTGCAGTCTGCAGCCCAGACACTCCCCCATTCCACTCTACCCTCACTAGTGCAAAGGAGGTCAAATCACTCAAGGAAATCACTGATAATTCAGGTGCAAAAAATGACCCAAAGGAGAGATTTATGAATAGCTATTCACAAGCCTTCTAAGAGCCTGTTCTCTCCAAGGGTTCATATCCCCCAGTAAAGGCTTTTCCAATCGGGACACCTCCCACATCCTGCACAGGGCAGCTTGAGAAGACTCAAGAGGGAGTGGCAACGCCACTGACTCAGTAGCGAACTCAACACAACCGTGAACATCATCAAGTCCATCCCAAGGGCTCACTTCTTCTCCTTTAAGTTTTTCATCAAAAACATTTACTCATCCTTACATTTTTTTCCCAGATGAGATAATTTCTGAGACTTGCCCCTTAATAATCTAGGAGGGGGAAGAAGTAGATGAAGGTATCTGGTAGCTCTCAATAAGAGGCAATTTTGTCCCTGTAGGGACACCAGGCGGTGCATGNCTCAGGCGGAAGCCGGTTTACATACTGTCTCTTTGTGAGCTCATTAACCTCAGTTTCAAGTCCAGTCGCTGCTTCTTAGCTATGCTACATATGCTACTTATAATGCAGTAGCATTTAAGTATACTTATTATACTCTCTGAACCTCAATTTCCTCATCTGCAAAATGTGGATAATAGTTCTTACTTATGGAGTCAGAGTGAATTAGATGTGGAAATGTTTGTACAGAATGAACCACAATGTGCATACTAAGCACTCCACTAATGAAAGTTATCTTTACATAGGAGGAAACTATTAGAAGTCACTTATCCAGTGTTGCAACTCTTTTAGAAATTGTCTAGCAGGTTTTTCTGGTATGCACTGGAAAACCAAAAAAAATTTAAAAAGTCCCTTGTCCAGGGAATTCCCTGGTGGCCTAGTGGTTAGGATTCTGAGCTTTCATTACCATGGCCCAGGTTCAATTCCTGGTAGGAGAACTGAGCCAAGTATCTGTCAAGAAAAAAAAAAGCTTGTCCATAGGTATAACCTGTTATAATAACAAAGCAAAACTTTCTGCCTGGTGTATCAGACTCCAAAATGACCTGACCCTTCTTTCAGGAAAGGGAAATAGTGTTAGGAACTGGAAGGAGCTATTGCTTCTTTTGCTCCATATTCAATGGTGCAGTTGCAACCAAAATAATAATTGGTGATTTATTTGAAAGTTGACTATGTCCTAGGTGCTTTTGTTGACTGAAAAAAAAAAAGCACAGCCTTAAAGTTGAGAGTTATGTTTCATTTATTGGACAAAACTGAGAGCTTAAACCCAGAAGACAACCTCTGAGGGACTGCTTGGAACAGGTAAGAGAGGAGCCAGAATATATAGGAGTTTTGCAAAGAACAAAAATCAAAAGTAAAGAAAACCAGACATCTCAAGTTAATGAATTCATCACTTTTCTATATATGGGAAGAGGCAAGAGTCTGGACATATTGAAATTATTCCTCTGATATGCATCTTAACTATCTAGGGCCAGTAGCCTGCCTTTCTCCACCCTGAATCCACTCAGTGTGCACACTGAGAGTGCCTGCAGTGGCTGTTGGCTTGATGGCACAACATCTTTTGTTTGTTGATATGGCAAGCAACATTTTTCATTCACAGTTTAAATGCATTACTTATTTAATCTATTCAACAACACTGTTATTCATATTTCAGACAAGGAAACTGAGCTTTAACAAGGTTAAATATACCACAAAATTTATTTTCTGGTCTTATAAGTTAACTGCTCGATGAAGTTGTCAGGCTTTCACCACCCCTAGTACAGTGCTTCATTTTACTGTCATTAGTGTGGAACAATCAACTATTATGTGTTTCCTGATCAGAGGCTAACATTGATAGACACCATCAACTATGATATATTTTTACCAAAAATACTTAACCTGGATCTAATAAAGTATATAGTAGGATAAGCATGAACAGATTCAGAAGGTGGTACATTCTATAAAACAACTGGCCTTTTTAAGTTTAAAAAAAAAATGTGTCTTTCTACATTAAAGTATTTTTGAGAGACATAGCAACCAGATGTACCATGTGGTCCAGGGTTAGATCTTAGTTTGGACAAACCAGCTATAAAGAACATTTTGGGGAAACTGTCTGGGCCTTAATGTTACAATGCTACTAACCCACCTTCATCCAGACAGCCTGAGTTGATTATTCTTAAAGGGAAAGGTTCGTGAGTTATGTTTTGATTTTTTTCCTCCTTCCTCTCTGTCCTGATCGTGGGCCAGTTTTACCCTCAAATCCATTCCTCATCTTCCTCAGCTCTTTTCAGTATGGCAGCGGGTGGCCGACCACATAAGGAAAGGCTGAGATGTCCTGGACTCCTGGGCTGACCCCACCACACTGAGTTGCTGGGCCCCATTAATGGTAGACACTTCCGGAGATTGGACGGATCAAGGAAGAAGCCAGAGTATCCCCACCCTCATCCTGTCCCCAAAGGATCCATCCCCACCCCCAAACCTCAAGCTCTCTCCTCCTGTCTCTCTGGCTCCAACTTTTAGCAAATGATCCCAGCCCCTTGGTGACACCATGACCTTCTTCTGCCTCTCAGTTTAAGGGAGGCAGTAACTGCTTGCTATTGCTCATCTTTGAGTTACTTCACTGTTCTCTGTTTCACTTTTTATCCCTGCCAACATCTACATAAACTAATTCTCAGTTTTAAATACTTAGAGTTGGGACTTCCCTGGTGTTCCAGTTCCAGTGGTTAATAATCCACCTTCCAATCCAGAAGGCATGGGTTCGATCCCTGGTTGGGGAACTAAGATTCCACATGCAGTGAAGTCCATATGCCACAACTAGGAAGCTCGGGTGCCACAGCTACTGAGCCCCTGTTCTCTAGAACTCACACACCGAAACTAAGACCCGACACAGAAAACAAGTCAGTATCCAAAAGATAAATACTTAGAGTGATCTCTTTCAGAACTCAGAGGATGACCTTACTGTAGAGTCCTATCCCAAGATCACAGGTTCGAGGCCTTGTACCAAGGCCACAGATCTGGACCCTATCTGCAATGAACCCCACTGTAACCATTGCCAAAAGTGCCCCTGATCCTTAATAGCCAGCTCTTTGACTCCATATTAGGCAAAAATGCCTATTCCAGTACTCACTGTATGGTACCCTAACCTAATGGCACCCTTCCAGTAGGAATTTTCTGTCTTGAGACTATAAAAGTGGGCTACCAACCCAAGAAAAGCATCGACTCTCCCTTGAGCTGGCCCACTGTTCTAACAGTGTCCCTTTGACTCTCTCTGGTCTGTCAGGAGGTTGGCCCGTTGTGCTCGAAGTATCCATGTTATCTCCACTCTTTGCTCTCAATAAGCTTGCTCCTTTCTGAAATACTCTGTGTCTGGAAATTCTTTTCCAACTATCAACTCTTAGTTCCAAAGGATTATCTCCCTCACAGCTTTCCTGTGGCCCTACCATCTTATAAAGAATTGCTTTTCACACTTTTCCTCTGTGTGTCACAGGCAACTAAGAGAGCTTATTTGTTACCCTCTTTCCCCTAGATCTTTGGTGAAAATCCCAAGTGAGCTTGAAATGCCTTAGAATACTTTGTTGGGTATTCTAAAAACTCACAATGTTTTCAATCTACTTTATAATGCATCCATGTTTTTCAATTTTTCTTAAGGTTATTTCACACTTAAAATAAATTTTACTTATTTAATTTTAAATAGGTAATAATATGAAAGTTAAAGTTAGTTACTCAGTTGTGTTTGACTCTTTGCAATTCCATGGACTGTAGCCTGCCACGCTCCTCTGTCCATGGAATTCTCTAAGCAAGAGTCCTGGAGTGGGTTCCCATTTCCTTTTCCAAGGGATCTTCCTGACCTAGGGATTGAACCTGGATCTCCCACACTGCAAGCAAATTCTTTACTGTTTGAGCCACTATATGGTGCAAAGTTAGAAAACCACAGAAGAGTATACTCCCCAGGCACACCCCTCTTACCAGTTTCTTGCATGTCCTTCCAGAGATAGACTATGCATGTGCAAACATAAAGTATGTTTCCTGTTTCTATTTTTTAAATGCACAATATTTCATTGTGAAGAGAACATGGCATCCACTCTGGTATTCTTACCTGGAGAATCACATGGACAGAAGAGCATAGTGGGCTATACAGCCCACGGGGCTGCAAAGAGTTGACCACTAATGAACTGACTGAGCACAGACATAGTATTTCATTGCATGAATGTACCTCAATTTATTAAATCCTCTATGGATGAACATTTTATTTTCTTGGGCTCCAAAATCACTGTGTACGGTGACTGCAGCCATGACATTAAAAGATACTTCCTCCTTGGAAGGAAAGATGTGACAAACCTAGACAGCATATTAAAAAGCAGACATCACTTTGCCAACAAAAGTCCATACAGTCAAAGCTATGGTTTCTCCAGTGGTTATGTACGGATGTGAGAGCTGGACCATAAAGAAGGCTGAGCACCGAAGAATGGATGCTTTGGAACTGCAGTGCAGGAGAAGACTCTTGAATGTCCCTTGGACTGCAGGCAGATCAAACCAGTCAATCCTAAAGGAAATCAACACTGAATAGGCATTGGAAAGGCTGATGCTGAAGCTGAAGCTCCAGTACTTTGGCCACCTGATGCAAAAAGCTGTCTCACTAGAAATGACCCTGATGCTGGGAGAGATTGTAGGCAATAGGTGAAGGGGTGTGGCAGAGGATGAGATGGTTAAATAGTGTCACCGACTCAATGGACGTGAATCTGAGCAAACTCCAGGAGATAGTGAAGGACAGAGGAACCTGGCATACTGCAGGCCATGAGGTCACAAAGAGCCAGATATAACTTTGTGACTGAACAACAACAACAAATTGATGAACATAAAGTGTTTCCTGTCTGGCTGTTACAGGATCCTGCTGTACATGGTTAAATGCCACATATCCAAATATATTTGTAGGATAAATTTCTCGAACTGGAATTACTGGGTTAAGGAGCTTTGCTTTTATAAGTTTGAACTACTAAAGCCCACATGCTCTAGAGCCTGTGCTCTACAACAAGAGTAGACACCATGATGAGAAGCCTACAGACCGTAACGAAGGGTAGCACCCACTCACCACAACTAGAGAAAGCTCTTATGCAACCTCCAAGACCCAGCACAGCCATGAATAAATGAATAACAGTGCCACTCAAACTTCAGGGAGTGAGGGAGGAAGATTCAAGAGATGGGGAAATACTGTTTCCAAAGAAGTGCGAGGAAGCATTCTGGGCCAAGAATGGTATGTACAGCTGCCACTGTTAGTCATAGCTAGGCCAGCTTGCAAAGCCCACATCAAAGAAAATGCCAGTTTAAGGTGGTAATTTCCACTTTCACTACCAGAGGACTAGAGTCATGTGCCTTAGCAACCTATACCTCCCCTCCCTACTGCCCCACTCCCCATCCTAAGGCACAGAAGGTAATATTCAGTTATTCAGTATTTATTCAAGAAACATTTGGAGAGCACTCACTGGGTGTTCACGTCTGTATTGTCCACTATCAATGAGAAAATAAATAACACACTGTGCTACCATCAAGTCTAAAGTAGGAGATAAGACTTCAACAGATAATTATAGCATTATATGGTATATTANAGTTATTCAGTATTTATTCAAGAAACATTTGGAGAGCACTCACTGGGTGTTCACGTCTGTATTGTCCACTATCAATGAGAAAATAAATAACACACTGTGCTACCATCAAGTCTAAAGTAGGAGATAAGACTTCAACAGATAATTATAGCATTATATGGTATATGAATATTCATGAAGAAGTAGTATGGTGTAGTGGTAATGAAC
This sequence comes from Neotragus moschatus, assembly GCA_006410615.1. Classification (NCBI taxonomy): domain Eukaryota; kingdom Metazoa; phylum Chordata; class Mammalia; order Artiodactyla; family Bovidae; genus Neotragus; species Neotragus moschatus. The sequence goes on from SJYA01002843.1 coordinate 2,115,466, forward strand.
ACAGCTTCTAAATCCAAATTGCTTATTGCTTTGACTTTGGGGAAGTTTCTTGACCTTTCTTTGTCTCCACTTCCTCATCTGTAAAACGGGGACAGTAATAGTACCTACTTCCTAGGGTTGTGGCTGTGAGGAGTGAATGAGATAATTTTCGTAAAGCGCTGAGTACATGTAAGCCTACAGCGACTGATGGATAGTGTTGGCATTGTCAGTGATAAGAAAGGGTACTAAATCTCCAGAGCTCATGAATTCCACATCCAGAAATCCTTCCAGGCCACTTCTGAGCCACATAAGAGATGACCTGTGGAACTCAGAGGCATTTTCCCTCTCCCTCCAGTAAGACCTCAACCTTACCTTGCAATCCTCACTGGCTGCTGAGTCTCCTACTAGGCACTCTTTACAACCTACAATTCTTTGTTCCACTGCCAGACCTCAGGGCCCCAAAGTGCAGGGGAAAGACTGAGCCTGGGAAGTGGACTTGCCTGTGCACTTTGCACTGTGCATTCATAGATGCCTCGCTGGGGGAGCTCTACCCTTGTGGCCTTGCCCCTTAACTTCTGTTTGAGACCTCTGTCTGAGACCTCATTATAGTTAAGTGGACTCAGAAAGCTACAACTTGATTTCTTTTTTTTTTTTTTTTTTTGGACAGGAAAGTAGGATTTTTTGGTGGGCATGTGTAAGGAGGGGGCAGCACCAAGGTTATCAGGAGTACAGGGCCCCCATCCTTGCAGGGGGCCATGATTCGGGGTGTATTTTGACCCCACAGCCTCTGGGATGAGCCACTTTTCTTCCATGTCTTCAAATTCATCCCCCTTAAATTTACTAAGTCCCCAGTTAGAGATTCGGGTCTTCTGGCAGTCAAGGAATTTGAACATGGCCTGCGGAGATCAAACCAGTCAATCCTAAAGGAAATCAGGCCCGAATATCCATAGGAAGGACTGATGCTGAAACTGAAACTCCAATACCTGATACAAAGAACTGACTCTTTGGAAAAGACCCTGATGTTGGGAAAGACTGAAGGCAGGAGAAGGGGACGACAGAGGATGAGACGGTTGGATGGCATCACTGACTCGATGGACATGAGTCTGAGCAAGCTCTGGCGGTTGGTGATGATGGACAGGGAAGCCTGGCATGCTGTAGTCCATGAGGTGGCAAAGAGTCAGACATGACTGAGCAACTGAACTGACTGTGGAGGGCGTCAGTCATGTGCTCCTTGTTCTGCAGCTTGGTGGGGATGGACATTATGATTTGGCCAATGTGGACCCTGACCACTGTGCCCTAAGCTTTCCAAAGGCACCACACTTACCTGCCTGGAGCCTGATTACAGACAGTAGCTAATCATGAATGGCAACCCATACAGGCAACAGCCTACATACACTACCAAAGAAGCTGCTGTTTGCAGCCATTGCACACCAGGACCCCATGGAGAAAAGAGCACAGTTAGCTTAATTGGGTCCAATAAAACTTGATCTTTTATTTGGAAACAACAGCAGAACATAGGGCCCCAGTTACAGAAGTTCACAGCAGGCTCCCTAGACAGGTGTAAATACAACTGTTGGGAGGGGAAGTTTCTGAGGATCTCACCCTATCTTTAGCCCACTCTACTCTGAAAATGAAATTGTTGCAGGAAAGGAGACCCTTTCCAGGGCCCCAAAGGGAGCTCTTGTCTAACACTCAGAAATGAATTGTCCAAGGGGACATACATGCTGACAAAGCAAGAGACGTTATTGGAAAGGGGCACCCCAGCGGAGAGCAGAAGGGTATGGGAACCCAGAGGACTGCCCTGCCACGTGGCTTGCAGTCTTGGGTTTTATGGTGATTGGATTAGTTTCCAGGTCTTCTCTGGCTAGTCACTCCGACTCAGGGTCCTTCCTGGTGGTGCACACATTGCTCAGCCAGAGTGGATGCCAACAAGAAGGATTCTGGGAGGTGGTAGGACATGTGGCATCTCCTTTTGACCTTTCCCAAATTATTCTGTTTGGTGGTGACTTGTTAGTTCCATGATCCTTACCAGGACCTTCTATCATAAAATAACTAACACAAATGATTACTATGGTACCTGGGCATAGTGGGCAGTTTTAGTCAGCGTGTTCCCCCTAACAAAATCAACTGGAGGTGAGCAAGGCCTGCTTTCCAAGGCTGATTAGTGGAGACAAGGTTTTTGCCGCCTATCCTGGGCCAGTGAGAACAACACTAGGACGACAGTGAGGGTGCCCACCTGCCAGCTACCTGATGGCAGCAGACCCCTTCCACCCACTGTCACCTGGGGGAGTGAGATAGAAATAATTACCTACTAATTCTTCTGTGATTGTCTTGCTTCCCTCACGATAAACAAAGCAGTCATTTCTGGGACTAGAAAAGCCCAAAGTCCTAGGGCCCAAGAGACATATTATTTTTTTGAACCTCTTCATTAATTGAAGGCTGTCAGACAATGAGCCGTGGTAGCAGGAGGGAGCTGGGTCAGGCTCTAACCACCAAGGCAGAAAAACGGGTTTGGCTGGGTCTTCTGAGTAGCTTCTCATTAAAATGGGGTTATTACTCACTCATGGAATGTCCTCCCTCAGACAAATATGATGTTTGCCCTGTGATCCCATTTTATTAGCACAGGAAGCCTTCACTCTGACTCTCAGGGTGCCAAACTGGAAAACTGGAAACCAAAACATAAGTGGCCTCTTTGTGGTTTAATACCCCAGCAGAACCTAAGGTTTGTTCAGTCTCACACATAGATACACTCACACTCCATTCTGCCACCCCTGGGTATGTTGTTTTTAGAGACTTGGCTTTTACTGGAGAAAGGGGAAGCTGATATTTACTAAGCACCTAGACTCTGTCATCACTAAACAGTGTGCTTCCATTATATTATCTGATGGGATCTGATTTAGAAGATTTTGGGTATTAAGGAAAACTGATACGCAAAGAGGTGATGTTTTCCAAACAAAACACCTACTTAATACATGGCAAAGACAGGGTTTGAATCCTGATAGTCAGAATCCACTGCTTCCGCTCTTTCCATTGAGCACACTGCTTGTGTGTGCTGATTTATTCAAATAAGTACTTCAAAGCACCAAGTATGTCAAACCCCGAATAGAAGGCCTTCCACATAAAAAGGACAGCTCCACTAAAAGGTGAACCTTATTGTGTCTAATTTATACTTCAGAAAACCTGATTTTTAAAAAGATGTTGAGTATAATATATGAAAAGCTCCTATAGAACAATAATTAAATGACCATCAATTCAATAGAAAAGTACAAATAGAAACTAAATATAAACATCCTTTAAACATAAGGAAAAATACTCATCCTCATTCATAATAAAATTAATTCAGGGCTTCCGTGATGGCTCAGTGGTAAAGAATTTGCCTGCCAGTGCAGGAGCCATGGGTTCAATATCTCTGGGAAGATCCCCCATGCTACAGAGCAACTAAGCTTATGTGCCTTAACTACTGAGCCAGTGCTGTAGAGCCTGGGAGCCACAGCTGCTGAAGCCTGGGTGCCCTGGAGCCTGTGCTCCACAACAAGAGAAGCCACTGCAATGAGAAGCCAGTGCACCCAACTAGAGAGCAGCCCCCGCTCACTGCAGGTAGAGAAAAGCCCATGCAGCAATGAGGACCAAGCACAATCCAAAATAAAGAAAGAAAGACAAAGTTATAGAAACGTAATCCACTGGAGGAAGGAATGGCAAACTGCCCCAGTATACTTGCCGTGAGAACCTCATGAGCTGTATAAAAGGACAAAAAGATATGACACCAAAAGATGAGTCCCCCAGATCTGAAGGTGTCCAGTAAGCTACTGGGGAAGAGCAGAGCAGAACTACTATTAGTCCCAGAAAGAATGAAGTGGCTTGTCAAAGAGGAAATGACTCTCAGTTGTGGATGTGTCGAGTGATGAAAGTAAAATCCGATGCTGCAAAGAACGGTGTTGCATAGGAACCTGGAATGCTAGGTCCGTGAATCAAGGTAAATTGGACGTGGTCAAACAGGAGATGGCAAGAGTGAACATGGACATTTTAGGAATCAGTGAACTAAAATGGACTGGAATGGGTGAATTTAATTCTACTATTAAATATATTTAATATCTACGACGGTGGGCAAGAATCCCATAGAAGAAATGGAGTAACCCTCATAATCAACAAAAGAGTCTGAAATGTAATACTTGGGTGCAACCTCAGAAATGACATAATGATCTTGGTTCATTTCCAAGGCAAGCCACTCAACATCACAGTAATCCAAGTCTATGCCCCTACCTCTGATGCTAAAGAAACTGAAGTTGATCAGTTCTATGAAGACCTAGAAGACCTCCTAGAACTAACACCAAAAAAGGATGTTTTATTCATCATTGGGGATTGAAATGCAAAAGTAGGAAGTCAAGAGATACCTGGAGGAACAGGCCAAGTTTGGCCTTGGCAAACAAAATGAAGCAGGGCAAAGGCTAACTGAATTCTGCCAAGAGAATGCACTGCTCGTAGCAAATACACTTTTTCAACAACACGAGATGACTTTATACATGGATGTTACCAAATGGCCAATACTGAAATCAAATTGATTACATTCTTTGTGGCCGAAGATGGAGAAGCTCTATACAGTCAGGAAAAACAGGACCTGGAGCTGACTGTGGCTCAGATCATCAGCTTCTCAAAGAAAAATTCAGGATTAAACTAAAGAAAGCAGGGAAAACCATTAGGCCAGTCAGATATGACTTAAATCAAATCCTTCATGAATATTCAGTGCAGGTAATGAATACATTCAGGGGATTAGAACTTGTAAACAGTGTGCCTGAAGAACTATGGATGGAGGTCCATAATATTGTAAAGGAAGCAGTGAACAAAACCATGCCAAAGAAAAAGAAAAGCAAGAAGGCAAAGTAGTTATCTGAGGAGACCTTACAAATAGCTAAAGAAAGAAGAGAAGTGAAAAGCAAAGCAGAAAGGGAAAGATGTATCTATCTAAAAGCAGATTTCCAAGAAACAGCATGGCGAGACAAAAGAGGTCGTCTTCAATTCACACTGTATGATACTAGGAGAAAATAACAGAAGGGGAAAGACTAGAGACCTCTTCAGGAAAATTGGAGATATCAAGGGAACATTTTGCCTAAAGATGGGCACAATCAAGGACACAAATGGTAGAAACTTAGTAGATACTGGAGAGATCAGGAAGAGATGGAAAGAATATATGGAAGAACTGTGCAAAAAAGATCCAGATGAATTGTATGACTCCAGTGTTGTGGTCAGCCACCCAGAGCCAGATTGAAAATGAAGTCAAGTGGGCCTTAGGAAGCACTGCTGTTAATAAAGTTAGTGGATGTGATGGAATTCCGGTAGACCTATTCAAAACCCTAAAGGATGATGCCATCAAGGTGTTACATTCAATATGTCAGCAAATCTGCAAGACCCAGCAGTGGCCACAGGACTGGAAATCCTCATTGTAATTTCCAAGAAGCGTAGTACTAAAGAATGTGCTAATTGTCAGACAGTTGCACTCATCTCCCATGCTAGTAAGGTCATACTTAAAAACTTGCATGCTAGGCTTCAGCATTATGCGAACCAAGAACTTCCAAATGTCCAAGCTGGATTTAGAAAAGGAAGAGGAATCAGAGATCAAATTGCCAATGTTCACTGATCATAGAGAAAGCTAGGGAAAAGCGTTTACCTGGGTTTCATTGACTACACCAAAGCCTTTGACTTTGTGGAACATCATAAACTGTAGAAAGACCTTAAAGAGATGGGGATACAAGACCATTATCTGTCTCCTGAGGAATCTATGTGTGGGTCAAGAAGCAACAGTGAGAACCCTGCATGGAATAACTGACTGGTTCAAGATTGAGAGAGGAGAACAACAGGGCTGTCTGCTGCCACCATGTCTGTTTAATCTGCACGCTGAGCACATCATGAGAAATGCTGGGCTGGATGAGTTACAAGTTGGAATCAAGATAAGTGGGAGAAACATCAACAACCTTAGATATGCAGATAATACCACTCTAATGGCATAAAGCAAAGAGAAACTAAAGAGCCTCTTGATGAGGATGAAGAAAGAGAGTGAAAGAGCCAGCTTAAAATTGAATATTAAGAAAACTAAGATCATGGCGTCCGGTCCCATTACTTCATGGCAAATAGAGGGGGAAGATATGGAAGTAGTGACAGGTTTCCTGCTCTTGGGCTTTGAAATCACTGTGGATGGTGACTGCAGCCATGAAATCAGAAGACGTTTGCATCTGGGCAGGAAAGCTTTAACAAACCTAGACAGTGTGATGAAAAGCTGAGATATTACTCTACTGACAAGTGTCCATATAATAAAGGCTGTGATTTTCCCAGTGGTCACATAAACGGTTGTGAGAGCTGGACCATAAAGGCAGTTTTGAAGAAGTGATGCCTTCGAACTATGGTGCTGGAGAAGATTCCTGAGAGCCCCTTGGAGAACAAGGAGATCAAACCAGTCAATTTTAAGGGAAATCAACCCTGAATACTCATTGGAAGGACTGATGCTGAAGTTAAAACTCCAGTATTTTGGTATTCTGATGAGAATAGCTGACTCACTGGAAAAGTCCCTGATGCTGGGAAAGATCGAGGGCAGAAGGAGAAGAAGGAGTCAGAAGATGAGAAGGCATCACCACAGCAATGGATGTGAACTCGGGCAAACTTCAGGAGATGGTGAAGGAAGTGAAGGCTGGAGTCCTGCCATCCATAGGGTTGCAGAGTCGGACATGACTGGGCAACTGAACACCGACAACAAAATTATATAAAAATTTTAAAATTAATTCAAATCAAGTGTCACTCTGATACCTTTTATTACTGGCTGATTTGTAAAAACCCAAGTGATGGAAAAACTCTTAGCTTAGGCACGAATATGAATAAATAGGAACTATCATATCTTGTGCTGTGCTTAGTCACACAGTTGTATCTGACTGTTTGCGACCCTATGGACTGTAGCCCACTAGGCTCCTCTGTCTCTTGAGATCAGAGAAGAATACTTGACTGGGTTCCCATGCCCTCCTGAAGGGGATCTTCCCAACCAAAATATATATAAATTGGAACAACAGCTACTGAGGGCAATTTGGCGGTGTCTACCATGATCTCATATGTATATACTCTTACATACAGCGTAGGAATTTATCCAACAGTTATAGTTACAGGTGTGAAAAAGATGTATATACAAGGTTTTTCACTGAAGCAGTATTTGAAAGAAAGAGAAAAAATCTGAAAAATTAAATGTCCATCAACAAGGCCCTGGTTAGATAAATCGTTGGACATCATAGTGGAATACTATGCAGCTATAGAAAAGAATGAGACGTATCTGTGTGTGATATGGAAAACTCTCCAAGACATATTATTTGAAAAAAAGCAAGATACTGAACCATGTTTATAGTAGGTAGCATTTCTATAAAAAAGGAGAGAGACCCTATGTATTTATATTATCTGGTAAATGCATTTAAAAAATCTCTTAAAGGAGATACAAGAAACTAGTAAGTGTGGTTATCTGTTGTGAAAGGTAAAGGTGGGAAAGATAATTTCACTACACTTTGTCAAAATTTTGAAGTTTGAAACTTAATGAATTTTTAAAATTAAATATGATTTTTAGAAAGAAAAGAAACCAATGTAGTGGGAGAACCGCACCACATGTACTGGCTGCCTGTGGGACCGCCTCCAGAACCACACCCTCGGAACTGCTTTCTTCAGCAGACTCTTCACTTGAAGAAATGACTCATAACATGCAGCCTCCAGAAATGGCTCACCAGTGAACTCACTCCCCTAAACCCTAGCAATTGTGAGAAGGGGTGGATCTGCTCAGATCGCAAAGTGATTCAGTCTGGTTGCCTCTAACCTAGGCTCCATCCTCTAACATAAACTCTGTAACCTACACGTGAACCCCATTCAACTTGAGAAAAGAACTTTTAGTCCTGAGATTTTAGTCCTAAGAAATCCTCTTCTTCCTTACCCCTTGGAAGTCCTTTAAAATCCTTCATTTGCTCACCAAAGAAATCTGTTTGGCAACTGACCTTGTGAGTTTAGAGAAGGAAAAAAATGTATTCATTTGATTCCAGCACTAATTTAAAGTACCTGAGATTAACAATAGGCAGAGATTTCTTCAGATACGAAAATCAAATAGCCCGAGACTTCCTTGGTGGCACAGTGGGTAAGAATCAGCCTACCAATGCAGGGGACGTGGATGTGACCCATGACCTAGGAGGATTCCACATCCCATGGCACAACTAACCCCCTGTGCCACAACTTCTGAGCCCACATTCTGCAGCCTGCACACCCAGCTACTGAGCCTGAGTGCTTCAGTGATTGAAGCCCTTTCACCAAGAACCTGTGCTCTGCAACAAGAGAAGCCACTGCAATGAGAAGCCTGTGCACCTCAGTGAAGAGTGGCCCCTACTTGCCGCAACTAGAGAAAGCCCTCGCACGGCAATGAAGATCTAATGCAACTGAAAGCAAATTAGTTAATTAATTAAAGAGAAGAAAACAAATATCCATTTAAAAACTGGACAGGAAATTCCCTGGAGGTCCAGTGGAGACTTTGCTCTCACTGCCAAGGGCCTGGGTTCAATCCCAGACTGGAGAACTAAACTCCCACACGCCTTGGGGTGTGGCCACAAAATGGATAGACTTCATCAGAATTTAAAACTTCTCCTCTTAAAAAGACATAGTGAAGAAAATGAATAGGAAATCCATAGACTAGAAGAATATAGTCATAAAATGTTTATTTCACAAGTGACTAGTATCAAGAATGTACTTTAAAACTCTTACATGAATGGAGAGAGTAACATGGAAACTTTACATTACCATTTGTAGAACAGGTAGCCAATGGGAATTTGCTGTATGTCTCAGGGAACTCAAACAGGACTCTGCATCAACCTAGAGAGCTGGGATGAGGAGGGAGATGGGAGGGAAGTTCAAGAGGGAGGGAATAAATGTATACCTATGTTTTTAAACAATATTAACAACTGTTAGATTTTAAAAGAATAATTGAACACATTTGTCTTCAGTCATTGTGCATTACTTTGTTTCAGTCACAGTAGTTTTTTCGTCAGTNATTTTGTTAAATGTGCTGATTCCTATTGAAAGGGTTGAAATCATTTATTTTTCTCTCTGTGATATGTCTCTATTTGTAAATGTACATGTATAAATTATATTTAGTCCAGTCCCTTAACGGACAAACCACAGACATGGTTAGATTGGAGTTGGAATCTGAGGTTTGCCAAGGGGGGAGTGGCGGTTAGTGCTATGTCAGCCCCTAGTTCAATTATGAGAAATCAAATATGAAAGGACAAGGAAAATACTGAATGTTTTAAGGAGAACAGTTCAGAATTCTCCTTCATTGTCTTTCTTTACTGGAGAGTAAGTCTGGCCTTTTTTTTGGCCACGCCTCTTGCAACATGCAAGATCTTAGTTCTCTGACAAGAGATGGAATCTGTGCCCCCATGCAGTGGAAGGATAGAGTCTTAACTGCTGGACCACCAGGGAAGGCCCTGGTCATCTTTTATGGACTGATTTTTCCAGTTCTTAATATTTACCCTCTAAACACTGGATGGATCACTTTCCTCTTGTTGCTCTGATAATTTGGTGGTGTTTTTTGGCTGTGCCGTGTTATTATTGTTCAGTTGCTCAGTTATGTCTGACTCTTTGCAACCCCACCATGGACTGCAGCACGCCAGGCTTCCCTGTTCTTCACTATCTCCTGGAATTTGCTCAAGCTCATGTCCATTGAGTCAGTGATGCCATCCAACCATCTTGGCTTCTGTCATCCGTCCCCTTCTCCTCCTGCCTTCAATCTTTCCCAGCGTCAGGATCTTTTCCAGTGAGTTGGTTCTTCGCATTAGGTGGCCAAAATATTAGAGCTTCAGCTACAGCATCAGTCCTTCCAATGAATATTCAGGGTTGATTTCCTTTAGGATTGATTGGCTTGATCTCCTTGCTGTCCAAGGGAATCTCAAGAGTGTTCTCCAGCACCACAGTTTGAAGGCATTTATTCATGGCTGCATCATGCCACTCACCAAATCTCAGTTCCCNAGTCCTTCCAATGAATATTCAGGGTTGATTTCCTTTAGGATTGATTGGCTTGATCTCCTTGCTGTCCAAGGGAATCTCAAGAGTGTTCTCCAGCACCACAGTTTGAAGGCATTTATTCATGGCTGCATCATGCCACTCACCAAATCTCAGTTCCCTGACCAGAGATCAAACCCATTCTCGTGCAGTGAAAGCACAGAGTCCTGACCACTGCACCACCAGGGAAGTCCATGACACTTTATATATATATACATATATATATGTATGTTCAGTTCAGTTCAGTTCAGTCGCTCAGTCATGTCCGACTCTTTGCGACCCCATGAATCGCAGCACGCCAGGCCTCCCTGTCCATCACCAACTCCCAGAGCTCACTCAGACTCACCTCCATCAAGTCAGTGATGCCATCCAGCCATCTCATCCTCTGTCGACCCCTTCTCCTCCTGCCCCCAATCCCTCCCAGCTTCAGGACTTTTCCAATGAGTCAACTCTTCGCATGAGGTGGCCAAAGTACTGGAGTTTCAGCTTTAGCATCAGTCCTTCCAAAGAAATCCCAGGGCTGATCTCCTTCAGAATGGACTGGTTGGGTCTCCTTGCAGTCCAAGGGCCTCTCAAGAGTCTTCTCCAACACCACAGTTCAAAAGCATCAATTCTTTGGCACTCAGCCTTCTTCACAGTCCAACTCTCACATCCATACATGACTACTGGAAAAACCATAGCCTTGACTAGACGGACCTTAGTAGGCAAAATAATGTCTCTGCTTTTGAATATGCTATCTAGGATATGCATAAAGTGTCATATATATATATATATATGTTGTTGTTGTTGTTTAGTTGTTAAGTCATGTTCGACTCTTTTGCGACCCCAGGGACTGTAGCCCACCAGGCTTCTCTGTCCATGCGATTTCCCAGGCAAGAATACTGGACTACCATTTCTTCTCTAGGGGATCTTCCCAACCCAGAAATCAAACTTGTATCTTCTGCATTGCAAGAGCTGGCTCAGTGATAAAGAATCCTCCTGTAACTCAGAAGTCACAGGGGATGTGGATTTGATCCCTGGGTTGGGAAGGTCTTCTAGAGGAGGGCATGGCAACTCACTCCAGTATTCTTGCCTGAAGAATCCCATGGATAGAGGAGCTTGGCGGACTCTTCTGGCAGAGCACAGGCTCTAGGGCAAGTGGACTTCTGCACTTGTGGTGCCTGGGCTTAGCTGCTGGGTGGCTTGTGGGATCTTCCTGGATCAGGAATGAAACCTGTGTCCTGCATTAGCAGACAGTTTCATTATCACTGAGCCACCAGAGAAGCCTTAAATTTATATCTTATATAAATATCAGTTTCTTTTGATTGAGACTCTTTTGAGAAATCTGCCATATTTTTAGGATATTAGGCTCCAGTCTGGTCCGAGCTCCACGGTCATAGGAAGGTTGCCGGGGGTCAGCGTGGGAATCCCACCCGTGACACGGTCATGTGGCAGAAATCCGATGGGCAAGGTGATTCGCATTTCAGCGGTTCCCCCTGAGTTTCCCTAGGCATCTACACCCCCAAAATAAGGAAACCAGAATATGCCTGCTGCCAGGAGCCAGTGTGGGAATCCCACCCGTGACAGGGTCATGTGACAGACTCGATGGGCAAGGATGATTCGAGTCTTGGACTTTCCTCCTGGCATTTCCTGAGCATGTACCTAAAAAATAAGAATCTGCCTGACATTGTACTTTTTTCTAATTCTTCTGACATTCTCTGGAAAAAGTTAATTTTGGGCTTTAGTCTTCTGCATTTGAAAGGAGTGTTTCAGCTCAACCCCCTTTGATAATGCTCTAACTTAAATGCTCTCATTTGCCTAACAAGTTCCCCGGACCTTTTACAGCCTGTAAATTGCTTACAGCCTCCAACAGCAAGGGGCATGAAGCTTAAGTATTTTAAAGTTACAGAGCCTCTTCTAAGAGCCAAAGATTCTATTGATGACAGGATTTCACTGTTGATTCAATGATTGCTGCCAGACCTCCTTATTCTTTGTCTTTTGGGCACCCGGGAAGATGTTAATCAATGTAAACGGGATGTGGGAAAAGATACAAAGTAGTTTTGATGTTAGCAATGCTAGACTTTTGAGTTAATTACCTTTCCTTTGTTATAAATCACTGCACTCCTCTTGTTACAAATTGTTGTATCTTTGCTATGTAAAAAATGTAATTTTCTGAGAATGGCACCAGACTTTGGAAAGAACACCACTTTTAACACAAATAAGCCTTCTGGTTAACAAACCCTTATCAGGAAAGAGCTGTAAAATGATAATTGGCCTTTTGGCCAGAAGATGATGTAAATCACCTAAGACTTGTATATGCAGCTAGGTATGCAGAGAGAAAATCCTGGTTTTTGATAAGAGTTTGGGCTGTTAATGCTGCATAACTTTGTGTTGCCCGTTGATCTTTGTGTATAAAAAGGCCTTCTGAATAATAAAGGACGGACCAGTTTCTCAGACTAGTCTCTCGAACTAGTTTCTTGGAAATCTGGCTCCCCCCACCCCCATGTCTCTCTCTCTTTCTATCTTTCCCTCTCCTTCCCTCTCAATTTCTGGGTGGATTCCCATCTGAAGTGAGGAGGCTCACCATGTCTACTTACTTGCCCTGGCTTTTTAAGTCCCGCGTGAAAGGGAGCCCAAGGTGGGGCACCCTTAGAGATTCAAGTGGGTGCCGGCGGCCCAACGTAGATGGTGCAAACCTCTTGTCTCGAGGTTTTATTGGTTTTCCCCGAAAACCAAGTTATTCAGCCTCTTTTCTCCACTTAATTTTCCCACTATACTATTATTTCCTAATCTTATATTTCTAAATAAATACTTCTTTCTAAGACGCCGACGCCGTCCACGCTTACAAATTACCCTGGATCCACTGGGACTGGACCCTGGCAGAAAGTCACTTCAACTCTCTCTGCCCTTGAATTCTGAATGTCTGAGGATAACAGAGACTGTTGCTATGTGTCTTTTCCTTCTCAAAAGGAAGGAAAGTGAGTCAGTCAGTTTTGACTGACTCAGTTGTCATTCAACTGACCTCTTAGGTCAGAGTAAACAAAAACGCTTGGGGAGCTGTCCCCTGGAAGGGTAACCATGTCCTTGAAGCAGAATGAGTGTAGAGGGGAGAGACATCACAGCTTTGCTTAAAATCAACTGTGGTTGTGTGACCCTAAGGGACTTCCCTGGAGAGAAGCGAAGAAATGAAACTTTGCTTTTTATCAGAAGGAAGGTGGTTTAGAGAGTTAAGGACTTTCAGGGGGGAAATCAATGCTATGTTTAATTCTCAAAAACTTGAGAGAACGAACCGCAAATTTTAAAAAAGCACCATAAGAGGTAAAAGCAAAAAGCACTGCAAAGATCTGTCACTGAGAGAGTGGTACAGAGGAAATAGCATCAATTGAGTTACATTCAGAGATATCTTCATGAATTTCTGAGTGACAGTTAAAGGGGATTTGGAAAATGAGGGTCAGAAATCTGCATTTTGGTCAGTTTTTATGTTTGCCACATTATTGTGAACGAATGCTCTCTCCAAGCCTCTGCCCTCACCTATAAAATGAGGATCTTGTAAGGCTGTTGAGATGATCAGGCAGAGCTCTTGGCCTGACTTAGCTGTGGTAAGCACGTTTGTGATTTAGAAAAATCAAGAGAAAAATCACATTCCATAAAGTTTACCATTTTAAAGTGTACAATTCAGTGGCTTTTTTGTGTATTCACAAGACTGTGCGACTAGAACTTTTTCATCACCCCAAAAGGAACCCTGTACACATTTGCACTCACTCTCCGTTACCTCTTCCTCCCAACCCCTGGCAACCTCTAATCTACTTTATTTTTATTTTATTTCTTTATATTTTTTGGCCAAACCATGGGATCTTAATTCCCCGATCAGGAATCAAACCGGTATGCCCTGCAGTGGCAGTGTGGAGTCCTAACCACTGGACCACCAGGGACTCCCTAATCTACTTTATATTCCTATGGATTTTCACAGCACAGTCTCCCTGCCACGGATTTGCCTATGCTGGATATTTCATATAAATGAAATCTACACTATGTGGTCTTTTGTGACTGGGACCTTTCATTCAACAATATCAAATATGTTATTGTTATCGCCATTGTTCCTATCTCCGATGACTCAAATAGCAGGAGAACAAATGACATATTGGATATGGACCCTCTTTGTGAAGAAGAAATTGCTCTGGAAGTGCAAAAATGGTTTTATCCCTTGGAGTGTTCACTCTTTCATGGGAACGGTGAGCCGCCCACAAGAACTTGCTAGAAGGAAATGAAATAGTAGAATTCAGAAACGTGATAGGACTGAAAACATCCTCCTTTATTCAAAAATACATTACCCATTTGAAAAATGTTCAGCGGGCTTTTCTCCTGAAGCTTTTCGCTTTCTCAGTTAAGCAAAGCTTGCTGCCACTCATTTAACTTGTCAGTTTCCCCAACCCTTTGAGCCATGCTCTGCCTGAATGCAGAACGTGGAGGCAGGGCTGCAGAGGACCTCAGGAGGCGGCATCAGCAATCACTCACAAACCCAGCTCTGCACCATGGCCTTTGACCAACCCCAGAGAGGTGGTGGAGGCTGTCAGCAGGTCTGGAAGCAAACAATATGCCTGATTTCTATCTACTCTTAACGTTGATCTTGTGTAACACAAGAGAGTTGGGAGTAACTTTTTATTTCAATTATATGAGATGATGACTCATTTGGGAATTTCTCCATTCACATGGGCCTGCTCAAATGCAAATAATAATTTAGCAACAATCAGAATTCATGGGATTATTAGCTAGACTCTAATGAAAAGCCCTATTCACTCATAGGATTAATTATTCTGTTTTGTGTTGACTTCTGGAGAATTTCTTGGAGACTTGAGGCCTCAGAAGAATCTTCTCAGGGACTTCCCTGGTGGTCCACTGATTAAGAATCTGCCTCCCAGCGCAGGGAACACAGGTTCAGGCCCTGGTCCATGAGCTAAGATCCCACATGCCACAGGGCAGCTAAGCCTGGGCGACTGCAACTACTGAGCTACGACTTCTGAACCCCATGCGCCCTAGAGCCTGTGTTCCTCAACAAGAGAAGCCACTGCAATGAGAAGCCCGCACGCAACTAGAGTAGGCCGGCTTGCTGCCACTAGAGAAAAGTGTGTGTGCAGTGTGTGCAAAGGCACGGCAAAAGACGCAGCACACATAGCCCACCCCAAAATAAAACAAATGTTTTAAATGTTAATGACCTTAAAAAAAAAAGAAGTCCTCTAAGAATTTGCTGTTTATCTTCTTCATTCCAGGTCCCAGATAATGTGGCCTTTACTCGAGTGTTACCACTGTGTAGTGATGGTGTATGGTTTCTAGGTCTGGGCAGGACCCTCTGGCTTTTGCCATGTGACCTGGTGGGAAATCTAAGCATTTCCTCTCAGTAGCAAAAGAAGGTCAGGAAAGAGTGTTGAACTGCTTTTTCACTGACCTGTGTGATGTGGATTTACCTCTCTGCTTGGTCCCACCTCCCTTTTATTAAAAAAAAAAAAAAAAATGAAGTGTTTAAAGAGGCAGTAGGGTTTGGTTGCTAAGAGATGAGACTCTGAAACCAGACTCCCTTCAAATCCCAGGATCACCATATTGTCACGAAATATGTAGCATCTGGCAAGTTTCTAATCTCTGTGCCTTAGTTTTCTCCTCTATAAAATGGGGATAATCATACTATAGATTGGCCAAAAAAGTTCGTTTGGGTTTCTCTTTTTGGTCAACCCGATAATTACCTTGTAGGGTTGTCAAAATGCTTAAGTTAGCTACTACAGGTAAAGAACCTAACAGTATCACTCCCTGTGATATAGTAAAGCATTATACCAATGTTTTCTGCTTGTATACATATGTACATACAAGTATAAAGAAAAATATAATGAACATCCAAGTCCTTACACAAAAATCCTAACACTATACTGTACTTGCTTTAGATATTTTTAAAGAAGTAAAATATTAAAGAAACAATTACACACACAGACAGCTGGGTATTCTTCCCCTATTTATATTTCTCTCTTTTTCTTTCTTGAGATAACTATTACCCTAAATTTACTGCTTATTACTTTTTAAAGTTGATATATATGAACCTGTAAAAAGTATACACTATGGTTTCACATGTTTGTAAACCTTATAAAAGTGATATTATATTGTATGAATCATTCTGCCACTACTTTTTCCATCCGGCTTCATGGACCTGTGTTGCTACATATGGCTAGTTCAGCCAACTTAATTGCTGTAAGCGTTTGATTTCATGACTGTATCACAACTGATCAATCCATCTTCCTGAGATTGCTTCCAGATTTTTGCTGTCACAAGTGTTGTTGCAAAGAGCATTATTGTGTCTTTGTACCACACATGCAAGAATTTTCTAGGGCACATACCTAGAAATGGACTTGCTGGAACATAGGAGAAATCACCTCTTCAACTTTCCTAGACACAATTCTTGGTGGTGCCAAATGGTTGTCTCAGTTTCACTTTCTCAGTACAGAAGGAGCAGTCCTCTGGTTCCACGCCCTCAGCAATACTCATTAAGCTTGTCAGTTTCTTCATCCATCAGAGGGAAAACCATACCTATGATAATACACCCAAAAGGTCTTCTGTAAGTACAGAGACTACCTCCTGAGATGTTACTGATAACCCACTATGTGCTGGGCATCATGCCAAGTGCCTCATTTACCCTGTCTTATTTAGGTCTGTTACTGACTACGAGGGAGGTGCTAGGGTACAAAGTTTATTTATTTAGGAATAGCCTGAAATCAACTCTTGGTTGTGGTGTTGAATTTCTGGTAGAATGCCTTCTAGGCGCAAACAATCTGGAGAATAATGTGTCTGGACATTTTTTTTTTCCTAAAATTAAGTGGTATATATTATGAATTATAGAAGATTTTCATGTAAATTTTTAATGTAAAGAATGGTGTAAGGTGTTTCATGTAAATTGAGGGGGAAAGTGTCACCCAAATTTCCATAACTATACACACTACTGTCACTGTTAACCCTCCAGTTTTTTTTCCTAGTGAGTGCTTTGTATGTGCTTTGTATTGTTTTAAGGAGAGTTTGTAGCCACTTTAGAGCTTGAAGTCATGGCAACAACATGGATAAGAATTTACTCATAATGCAATTTCTAAATGCCATTTATGCTGTGTCATATATAAGTTAATTCCTGTCTTTTTAAAAAATTGAAATGCATTTCAAACACCATAAAATTCAATCTATCTTTTAAAGTGTACAGTTCTTTCTTTTCAGATGAGAAGTTAAGAACTGAAATACTCTTTTATGTCTATGAAAATTATAGAGGCCCAATGCCAGTTTAATGTCTAGTACTATGTTAATAGTAAGAGTGGGTAGACAAGTATAGCTAAAACAAATTGCCTCTTGAGTTGATAATACTGAAGCTGGGTGATGTATATATGGTAAGTCATTGTATTATTCTGCCTTCTTTTGTTATATTTTATAACTTCCATAATAAAAAGTAAAAAGCCATTAAAAAAAAGTCTACCTTTCTGCTTTAATAACCAATCTTTGCATAGCTGAATTTGTGTCTCTTATGTGAAAATCAAGACTTAGTAATAAGCTACTTTATAAAACATTGTATAGTTTACAAAACATCTCCACATTTTATCTGACAACTACCCTCTGAGGCAGACAGAGAAGGTATTGCCATCTCCATTTTATTTTATTTATTTTCTGACCTCGAGGATTTTGAAGAATGTTAGTTCTTTGACCAGGGATCAAACCCAGGCCCTCAGCATAGAGTCCTAACCACTGGACTGCCAGGAAATTCCCCTAATCATCCCTATTTTAGAGAAAACAGTAAATCTGGGACTTCACTCCATTCCTCAGACATGGAATTCAGTGGCCTCCCCACCTTTATTCAAAATGAATACAGCCTTAGGGGTAGGGGACTAAGGGATACAAAACATTATGTATAAAATAAATAAGCAACAAAGATATATTGTATAGCACATGGAAATATAGCCATTATTTTATATAACTTTAAATGTAGCATAATCTATAAAATTATTGAATCACTGTTATACTAATACAGTATTATAAATAATAAAAGAAATACATACTTATTGCTTTTTTCTGATTATAAAAATAATGTGTATTATTTTAAAACAATTTAGAAACATTACAAAGAAGAAAAAAGTATGTGACCTGTAACCATTACCAACCAAAGAAAATTTCTCTTAACATTTTAAAAATTTTATCCTTTCAAATTTTTGTTTGGAAAAATGATAAAATGTTTCATAATCTTTCTCAAACAATGATATACTGTAAACATGTTTCTATGTCAGCAAGTATTGATCTTCATTTATCACATGGCACTATGGTAACTTATTTAACAATCTCCTGTTGTGAGACATTTAAATGGTTTCAATTTTCTATTGTTATGAACAATGGCAAAATAAACATTCTTATACATAGTTCTTGGCTTACTCTTTAAATTATTTCCTTTAGAGACATGACTAGAATTGGAAAATAGAAATCAAAGCATTTAGAAAGATTTTTATATACACGCCTGACAATTTCAGAAAGGTTGTATGGATTTACATTCTCAGTCATCCAGTGTTTTTGTTTGTTTGCTTCTTCATTAATTTACAGTTGTTTTTCTTGAGATAGATGTAATTCAGATATACCAGTGAAAATGTAGAGGTTAATTTGTTAACCTATAATCAAGTTAAATTATTGAGCAAACCATTAACAAACAACTCACTGTGTTTGTTTAAAGTAATAATAGTCCAGCTTTAGTACATAAGAATCACTTGGTGATTCCTGGGCTCCATCCCACACAATGACTTAAATTACAGAGGTCTGAAAAGATTGAAGGCAAAAGAAGAAGAGGGCAGAAGAGGATGAGATGGTTAGATAGCATCACTGACTCAATGGGCATGAATATGAGCAAACTCTGGGAGATTGTGAAGGACAGGGAAGCCTGGTGTGCTGTAGTCCATAGGGTTGCAAAGAGTCAGACACAACTTAGCAACTGAACAACAGAACCTAGCAACTGACATTTTTAACATGAACTCCCTTCCCTCAGGTGCCTCTCATGTTGGTAGTCTAGGGAATTAGATAAACACTGGTTAAAGAATATACACAGGTGTAGATTGAGAGTTTGCTGCTTATGGGCCCTACTACCTTTTGGGGATGTCAAGTCTGGTAAGAAATGGAATATTCACTTGCTCTTTCTTCTCCTGGCCTCATCCGTATCATTCACTCAGCCTCTATCTCTCCCTCTGTCACATGCAGGCACATTTCTGTAGGAAAAAAAAACAAGTATTTTGGACTTTTGGAGATGCCTTTATTATAGGCTGCCATCAGTGGTTACAGACAAGTATTTGATGTATTCAGGCTCCTCTGCAGGGCTTTCAGTTTTGTTTCACACTGTCCTGTTTTGCAAGCAGCCGCCTCTGACATTCCTAATAAGCTGAGCACCTGAGTCACTTTTCTGAAGGAGCTGAGATGGTTTTTAAAGTGGTCTCAGAGGCTCTGTGGTAGGAAGACAGACTGAAGGTGAGTGAGGCAGTCAAATTCTATTGTGTCTCTGAGGCAGGGACCCCTGGAGTCCTTCTCAGTTTTTTAAAATCCAAACTAGGTTTTCCAGAATCTACCATTCCAAGAATGGCTCCCTGCTGCCTCATTCAGGAAACAGCCTTTATTTTTCTCCCTGAAAGTCTAACTTTGCCACAAAGTCTCCTTTCTCATGGAACCTTTCAGCTTTCACACATGTGGTGGTGGGGCGAGGCCTCCAGACACGTGGCCCACGCAGACTGGTCTGCTTGTGAGAAACACGTGAGGAGAGCAGGCTCTCACTGGTCTCTTTCCAACAGCACAGCTTAGTGTGCCTGTCAAACTTCATATGAGTGTCATCGTGCAGTACATATTCCTCTGGATGTGGCTGGTTTTGCCCAATACAATATTTTCAAGACTCATCCATGTTGTATGTATCAATAGTTCACTCCTTTTGGTCGCTGAGTAGTATTCCACTGAATGGCTATATCACACTTTGCTTATCCTTTTTCCTGTGGATGAACATCTAGGCTGTTTCCATTATTTGAATACTACAAATAAAGCTACTAGGAGGGCTTCCCTGGTGGTCCAGAGGTTAAGAATCCTCCTTGCAATGCAAGGGACACCGGTTTGATCCCTAGTCTGGGAAGATCCCACGTGCTGTGGAGCAACTAAGCCCGTGCACCACAGCTGAGCCAGGGCTCTAGAACCTGCAGACCACAATTACTGGGTCCACGTGCCACAACTACTGAAGCCTGCTCACCTGGAGCCTGTACTCCACAACACGAGAAGCCCCTGCAATGAGAAGCCTGAACATCGCAATGAGGAGTAGCCCTCCCTTACTGCAACTAAAGAAAGCCTGCTTACAGCAATTAAGACCCACCACAGCCAATACAATAAAATAAATAAATCTTAAAAAAAAAAAACCCTGCTATGAACATTCATGTACAAGTATTTGTATGGATGTAAACTTTCATTTCTTTGGGGTAAGTACATCGGAGTGGGATGGCTGGGTTTTGTGCCAACTTTATGCTCAATTTCTCTTTTTTCCCCTTTGGCCACACTTCTTGGCTTGTGGGATCTTAGTTCCCTGACCAGGGATCAAACCCATGTCCCTTGCAGTGGAAGCACTGAATCTTAACTACTAAGCCAGAGAAGTCCTCATGCTTAACTTTTTAAGAAATGGGGCAGTTAAAAAAGAAATTCTCACTTTTAGTTGTCAAGCGCATATCCTATGTTAGTGGTTCCAGCTTCTTGTCCCTGTGGTCTAGTTGGAAAGAATATTGTTTTAAGAGTCGGAAGTCTGGGGTTTGGCCTGAGCAGCTTAGTTCTAGACTTGGATTTTGAAAAGAGGGCTCTTTAAGCTTCTTGGAGCTTCAGTTCCCTAATCTTTAAGTTGGAGTTATTTTTTTTTTCCTTTTTTCTGGACTGCATTGTGAGGCTTATGGGATTTTAGTTCCCTGACTAGGGATTAAACCCTGGGCCTTCCACAATGAGACCACAGAGTCCTAATCACTGGACTGCCAGGGAATTCCCAATAATTTCTATAACAATAAAAAAATTTGAAGTAGTTTCAGAATCCATCAAGAGGAAACTGGTCAAGTAAAATAAATTCCTAAATTAGAATACTATATAGCCAGCAGGGTGGGGGAGTTTGGGATGAGCAGATGCAAACTGGTATATATATATATTTATGGTTGTGACGGGTCTTCACTGCCATGTACAGGTTTTCTCTAGTTGTGGCGAGCAGGGACTACTCTTTGTTGCAGTGTGTGGAATGCTCACTGGGGTGGTTTCTCTCCTTTCCGAGCACATGCTCTGGGCACATAGGCTTCAGTAGTTGCAGCACGTGGGCTCAGTATTTGTGGCACACAGGCTTAGTTGCCCTGTGGTGTGTGGAATCTCGCTGGATCAGGAATTTAACCTGTGTTCAAGGCTCTAAGCTCCCAATGCACAGAGAAAGTAAGAGAAATAAGAGAAAGCAATGACAGCTCCATAGAAACAGATATGAAAGAAATCTGGAATGACTAAAAAGCCAGTTTTCTTCTGAGCTTTGGGCTTAAATTCTGGCCTTCTCAATATCCGTGTCTCCTTGAATAAGTTATTTAAACCATCTCTCTCCATTTCCTTATCTGCAAAATGGTAATAACAGTAGTACTGATCTCATTTTGTCCTGAGAACTATATAAAGCATTTAAAGTGATGAACATTTGGCATCTTGTAGGGGTTCATTCAGAGAAGGCGATGGCACCCCACTCCAGTACTCTTGCCTGGCAAATCCTATGGACAGAGGAGCCTGGTAGGCTGCAGTCCATGGGGTCACAAAGAGTCGGACATGACTGAGTGACTTCACTTTCATTTTTCACTTTCATGCATTGGAGAAGGAAATGGCACCCCACTCCAGTTCTTGCCTGGAGAATCCCAGGGATGGCGGAGCCTGGTGGGCTGGCGTCTCTGGGGTCACACAGAGTCAGACACGACTGAAGCGATTTAGCAGCAGCAGCAGCAGCAGCAGGGGTTCATTATGTATTTGTTTCCCTTTCCCTCCTTTTCTGTCTTACCTCTGCTTAGATGCAGATAGCAAGATCCTTTACATATTGTGACCCAGTTGGAAGAAGAATGAAAGGAATGATTGTAATGAACAAGAGAAGTTGTGAGCTTTTTTTTTTTTTTTTTTAACAAGGGGGAGAGGTAAGAAATTGGTGTGTTCTTAGAAGAGGCTTTGGCTCTGATAAACTAAAGGGGCCAAGAAAAGAAGAAGAAAGAAGAAAAGAATGTACTATTTTTGGATGTATCTAGGTCAAGGGACCAAGGGACATGAAATAAAGACAGGTTTTCTTTTCCATTGTCCCATTCACTACATTAGGGGAAAAAAAAAAAAGACCCAGGGCATCAGATGCTCTGTTCAGAAAAAAAATAGCATAACAGGTTGGTTCCTTCTGTTTTGTAGCTCTTGAGTAGGAGCATAATAGGGTAGAGGAACTGGAAAACCCCCAAATGCGGGGGATCTGGTCCTTTCCCATCATGCTCTGGATGGATGTTGAAAGCAGAGTTACTGCTCACCACAGTAGGCTGCTCTTCAACCTCACCTACTCACTTCCCAGAAAGAATGCTCCCTCTAGGACACACAGAAGTGCAAATCAAAACAGAAATCAAGTATCACCTCACACCCATAAGATGGCTACTATCAAAAAACAGAAAATAACCAGTGTTAGCAAGGATATGGAGAAACTGGAACAATTGTGCACTGTTGGTGAAATTATTTGTTTAAAAATTTTTGCTGCAAACTATCTTTTAATCATTTATCTTGCTGCTGCTGCTAACTCACTGCAGTCATGTCCGACTCTGTGCAACCCCATAGACGGCAGCCCACCAGGCTCCCCCGTCCCTGGGATTCTCCAGGCAAGAGTACTGGAGCGGGGTATCATTGCCTTCTGCATCATTTATCTTAGTTAAATTTATTTTTGGCTGCACTGGGTCTTCGTTGCAGCACACAGGTTTTCTCTAGTAGCAGTGAGTAGAGGCTACTTTCTAGTTGCGGTCCTGTGGTTTTCACTGCAGTAGCTTCTATTGGCGAGCATGAGAGTTAGGCCTGGTGCTCAGTAGTTGTGGCCCACAGGCTTAGTTGAAATATAGTAGTGAAAAAGCAAAGTAAAGACTTTGTCCATCCCTGCCCAGATGTTTCTTTTGGAACAGTTTTCTTACTGGTGGACACTGGGGCTATTTTCAGCCTTTTAACTTTTCATTATTATAATGCCTCTATGAAAAGTTCATTTATAAACCTAGGATTTGGGGGTCAGAGTGTATCAATATTTCAAAGGTTTTTCACACCAATTTATCTAAATTCACATCTACTCACCTTTAGGAAAAAATATATCAATTTCCATTCCCAGAAGCAGTGATATTTGAAAGTACCCATTTCCCTACAATCCTGCCAACAAAAGCTATTACATAATTTTCAAAGCTTTGCCATTCTGATTAGGCAAATGGGATGCCTTATTGTTGTTTTATTTTTATTTTTTTTCTTATTGTTGTTTTAATCCATTTCCTTATCTATGAGTGGTACACATCTTTCAATGTTTGTTGGCTAACTCAATATTCCTTCTTTTGTGAACTATCCATTTGTGTCCTCATTTCCGACCCCCCCCCCCCCCCCCCCCCCCCCCCCCTCTCCCTGTCCCTTGTT